>VZRL01005239.1:49421-106239 GCA_013397895.1 Origma solitaria
GGGGCGCGGCCAGGGCTCCTCCCGCGGGCACGCGCGGCAGCGCCGCCCCGCCCGCGGGTGCGCGCGCACAGCACTTCCTGCAGGATTCCTCCCTCTCGTTCCTCGTTCCTCTCCCGCGGCTCTCAGGCTCTGTGCCTGCACCCACGGCTCTGACCCTGTCCTTTGTCTTTGCTGGCTGCCTACAGGGCGGGGAGGTCGTTGTGGTTTGTTTCGTTGCGGGTGTTTTGCTTTTTTTGGTGGGGGAGGGGTTGCTTGTGGGTAGGATTTTTTTTCGGTATAGTGTACTGCTCTTACGTAATGAGACTTGAAGTATTTTTAATGAAATCTCAAGGATTCTGTTTTAATTACCTGTCTGTGTCTAGACTGCTGTATGGCCCTTTTTCCTTCTGAGATAATAAAGATGCTTTGACACACTCAGGCTCTACAGATGCTGTATATATTTATTTTTCCAGTTGTTCATAGTATGTTAATAAAAACGCAACTCTCTACTGTGCCTTCTCGGTGACATCCCTTCCAGTAAAGCTCTTGCACTTGTTTTTCCGACTCTTGAAATAGCTCCAAGAGCTGAGTGAAGAAGCTTTCTCTCACCTTTCTACCTCTCTTTTCCCTGTATATGAAAAGCATATTAAATACTTGCTTTCTGCATCTTCTGGTATGCTGAGACCCCTACAGTATCTCGCCTCGGCGATAGGAGCTCAAAACAGCAGGAGTTGGATGCTGCTGCTCCGTTATCCAAAGGAACTGTTTGAAGCGCTGTCCGGAACGCAGGAAAGTCAGAGCTTCAGGAGCCCCGGCAGCTGAGAGAGGAGAAGGGGCACGGTCCGGGGTATGCTGGGGTATGCTCACAACGCGACAGGCACATCGCCTCCGTTCCAGAGCTCTCTTACCCCAGAAGGAGCTGGTGCGGAGTGCGTGCATTCACAACAGAGGGTCTTCCACTGTCCCTCGGCTCGGGCACTGCTGCCTCAGCGTGCCAGAGGTTGCTGTTCTTGCACACAGAACGTGCCACCATCAGGCACTCACCCGTCCTTTATTAAAGAAAGCTGGCTTTAGGGCAGCTTTGCCCCTTCTCCAAAGCTCTTTCTAAGCACATCGGACGAAGGGTTGTGTGACCCTTCCGGACAGCAGGACGGAGAAAACAGTCGACTGGAGTGTGGCACATGCTGCAAATGGTCTCTCCCCAATATAAACTTACAGAAGCCAATGACTCTCGCACAGGGCAAGACTCTACACCATTAAGTAACAAATAGCTTTCCGGGCCCCAAGCAGCTGTTAAAAGCTCTTCTAAGGCCGTATGCCATGCATTAGATTTTATTCTGCTTCTTCCCCTGACAAGGGAGGTAGGACTGAGAATTCACATCTCCTTTGCAGCAGGTGCAAGACTCAGCACCCTGGTGTATACAGCTCTTCACTTGCCTCGTGGATAGACTGCAGCTAACCTTGCTAACCCTACCCTGCTGGTAGGGTTTATTCAGCAGATACTCATCCTTGGGCTGCAGACCCTTGCCAGGCAGTCAACGCTATTCAGAGAGCTGTTACAGGAAGAGGGAACAGTTACCTCACTATAAACAGGCAAGTTCCAGGAAAAGCAACACATAGTTAATGTAACTTTAGTCTTAAACCATTAACTTGGTTCCAAATATTTTTACTGCTGATAAACTTGCTGATACAGAATATTAGTTCCCTTATGGGGCTTACCATCATCCTACAAGCTGCAAATAACTGGGGTTCCTTCTATCTCCACAACCTTTTCAGAAATCGCAGAATCATCCATTATAAAATTGCATTCAAAACATTTCCCCATCCTTCCCTCTCGGGAGCTTTTTGTAGGGCCTTGTCCAATAGATGTCCTGTCTGCAGCAGAAGTTGTGCTCTGAATTCTCCAGAACAGGAATGTATCTTGTCTGCTAAATGGCTACAAACGCCAAGCTGTGTCTCAGAGGACAGTGTACAGTGAGCACATGGATGCTCAGGTACGTTCCCAGCAGCAGAGATCTCAACAACACCTCCTGGTTTCTGGAACAGGAGGACATTAAACATTACATCACCACTTGACTTTTCTAGTTTCATTAGCAGCCCAAGGTAAGCTACTGGAATTTGATCAGGAGTGGTTCATTTAAAATAACCCCACATTCAATTCCCAGATAACCTTGGAAAAGGCATTCACTGCCTACCCCTGCAACAGGGGTAGGCCAGTGTCCTCAGTGACAAATTCAGCTTTCATATCTTTACAAAAGGAAGAGTTCTGGAAAGGAGTTCTTGAAAGGAGGTAGCCAAAAGGGAGCTCTGAATACTATCTTTGAATGAGACTTTTATTTACAGAAATTATTTGTAAGCATTTCTTAATGAGATACCTGTACTTTCACCGAGCAGAAAAGAATCAAGACTGACTTTGTCAAATTTAGTAATTCTCTCTCGCACTTGGTGGTGCTCTGTGCTGATTTCACAGGAAGGAAAAAAGAAACCCTTTTTAAAAAAATTAAAATATCTTTATAACACCCTGTCTGGATATCCACTACCCACACAACAGACTAGAGTTCAGGTTAAGCAAGTCAGTGCACAGAAAGACCAAATAACAGCGGGAGAAAAAGCACACAGTGAAAAGTCAGTTTAATGAAATCTTGTATGACAAATTATGGCAATTATCATAACTGGAATTCCTAAAACTAGAGAAGATTATGGAAAATATGGTAAATTTTCAAATATGTAAAGTTTCTAGAAAGGAAATAAACCGTTTTCTACACTCACTGGGAGAGCAAGAGACCAGTTGAACTGCAGAATGGGACATGTTAGGAACAGTCATTTAATGGCAGTAATACCCAAGCAATGGCATCAATTGACACCTCAGGGAACAGAGAGGAGCCATTACAAAGTGGGAGGGGTTTTCTTATTCCTGCAGACCTCTAACAATCGGGTCACCTCCCACCCTAGTTCTAGGGGAGGATGGCTGAGGACTCATTTATTTAGATAACTGCCTGCCCTGTCTTCTCTAAAGCAATGCATCATGCTGGGAACTGAACTACAGAAAGATGTTGCAATTACAATATTCTCTTATCTTAATGTTTCTATTTCCTGTGGGTGTAATGTTATTTTTAATTTTATGGATAAGAGGCTTACTTCTGGTTTCAGTGACATCACCATTCTAGCAACATTTTCATAGAATATGGTCGCAGAGCATGCTGAGTTGGAAGGGACCCACCAGGATCGAGTCCAACTCCTGGCCCTGCACCAGACACCCCACACTGTGACTGAGAGCATTGTCCAAGTGCTTCTTGAAGTCAGGCTTGGTACTGTGACCACTGTCCTGATGAGCCTGTTCCAGTTCTAACAGCACCCTCTGGGGAAAAACTTCCTGATATCCAAGGTAAATCTCCCCCTACTCAGCTTCGTGCTGTTTCCTCAAGCTCTGTCACTGGTCACGAGAGTGTAGTGATTGGTACCTGCCCCTCAGCTTCCCCTCATGAGGAGGTTCGAGCCTTCACTGAGGTCTCCCCTCAGCCTCCCCTTCTCCAGATTGAAGAAACCAAGTGCCCTCAGCAGCTTCTCATAAATAAGCCTTCCCCTCTAGACCCTTCCCCATCCTTGTGGCCCTTCTTCGGACACTCTCTATAGCTTAATGTCCTTTTTACACTGTGGTGCCCAAAACTGCCCCCAGAACTCACAGTGAGGCTGCCCCCGTGCAGAGCAGAGAGACACAATCCCCTCCCGTGCCCAGCTGGCCTGATGCCCCCCAGGACACACTGGCCCTCCTAGTCTAGAGTACACTGTGGAGTCATCATCAAGCATGCTCGACTTTACTACACTCTTCAATACTTTTTTCCCCTGGAAAACCTGAAAGGCTGTGCCTGTGTGGGTCAGCAGCCACACAGGCTATACAGGAATTGTTAACACCACAAAAAAAGAGGCCTAAGGGGAAAGATGGTGCAGGAACATGATCAAGGGGAAGATTGCTGTAAGGCAGCAGAGCTGGTCATCATCACCCTACCCCTGGAACAGCCACTGCCCGCTACAGGAAACACAATGCAGGGCTCAGGGTGTTTTGTTTGCTTGCTTGCTGACACAGGTTTTAATGTAATTCCCGTACATTTTGACATGACACTCTTACATCGATCTTTTGAGACACATGGGCATTATCTGGTTTGGCCTGTCACTGGTTTACTAAGGCTTAAAGCAGAGAGCTAAGTCAGGGTTTTGCTTTAGCCTAACTATATCTTGCTGGGCAGGGCCTGAACTCAACCCGTGGCCAATTCTGTTGGGATGCACAGCAACATTTCTGCCTTCACTATAAACATTTATGCAAAGCTTCTAGCTAAAAATAAAATCTGCATCAGTAAATAGTTGCCAATTTCTTTAGAAAGCTGTAGGTGATTGTGTATCACCAAACCCCAAAGCAAGCATGCTTATTCCATTTTTCTGAATCTTCATGCACCATCAATTGCATTTTAGGTAAAACACCTCAAAGTGAGATTCAGCACAGACACCATAGAGTCTGGGACCAGGGCCTGTTTTCCCAGAAGGAGGCCCTGCTGACCAAGACACCTTATTAATTTTCTTTATGTACAATCTGCTGACAAGGAACAACTTTATGGTGCAAGGGTATTTGAAAAGAGTAGTTTAAATCTGAGTATCTCAACAATGTAAAAAGATCCCAGATCCAAAATGCAGATCACTTGCTTCAAAGTCCCCAGACCTTGTGATGCAGAAAGAATTGTGTTGCAGGTACTAAGGAACCTGCCATGCTCCTGTTGAAGCATGGCATGAGTAGGGGGTGCAGCAACAGATCTGTTCATTGGTCAAAACCCCCATAACTCTAAGAACGAAAAAAGAAAAACAAAATGCAAGAAGCCATGAACAGACAATCTAGAGAGATCAAGATGCAGTGGCACAGCTTATCATTAGCCCTTATCAATTCTCACAAAAGTAATCACATATGTTCCTTCAGCTGGCTATCAGGAAAAGTAAAAACACCCTCTGCTGCAACAGCATCAGTCTTCAATGATGGTTAACAACAGAAAACAGGGGAAGACATGCTCTTGACTGCCAGTGAAAAGTGTGTTTCATTAAAATAGAGACAGTAAGGACTGCTTTGTTATTGAGAGTACTCAATTTCAAAATTGATTTTGTGCTATAACTTCTGTTTTCAATTCATGCTACATCAAACGCTTCTTCCCCTTTCATTTTCCTTTAGGTGATGCATTTTAGATCCTTAACCTACAAAAGAGCAAGCATACAAGTCAGAAATTATCTATCAGCAAACTGTTTATAAAGGAAATAAACAATTTGGGGAATTTATGGTGAAAGTGACTGGTCACTGTTCTTTGTGACTACCAAATTCCAACTTTGAGGGACAAAAACATACCATCTTTCAATAAGAAAATAAAACTCAACTTCTACACAAAAGGCTCAAATGATTAAAAAACACCAAAAGCAAAAAAATGGTGAGTTATGGTTACAGTAGGAGTACTTCAGAATTACACACAGAAAAACACATTTTTGCTTTTATTTGTGGTGGAACAGAATACAATAACCTTCAGCCCAAACTACTCAAGGCTGGCAGTATTACCTTTTTCTTCATGCTTCAGGAAACAGAACAGGGACAGGAAGGGTTAGAAGTTAAATTTTCTATTTAAGGCCATTAATTCAGCAAGATATTTTAAAATGTCCTCAACTTTAAGCATGAAGAGTTGCATTGACTTCAGTAAGATTATTCACATATAGTTAAGTCAGGCAAGTGCTTAAATGGCTTGTTGAATCAAGCCATTAAATGCGAGCTGCTTTATTATACAGATTTATTTTAATGGCTGACAGAGCTCATTACATGAGCCTATTTTATTCTTCCAAGGGCTAAGAGCTGTTTTGTCATTACCTTTTCTGAAGGTGTAACCAGTATTCCTTCTGCACTTTACTGTAGCCACAGAAACATAAAATTTTCTAAGAAAAATTGTATGCAACACCTATTATATATAGTGGCTTAGCTCTCCCTTAAATAGTAACAGAAAAGAATAGTACAAAACAATAGATTCACTTTTTCAACACACAAGAGCATCTTATTGAAAAACTAAAATAAAAAAGTATCACCACAATATAAATCCCCAAAAAATAATAATGAAATGGGAAGAAAAAAAATGAGTTAGCAAAATGTCCTGCAGACTCTAAAGTCTCTTATTACCGCATTAAAAAAGTTTTTCTGGTGAACCACAATGTTTTGTTTCTTTCTGTTTACAAACCCACTAGACAGCAAACAATGGTGTCCACATCCACAACCTACGTTGGGATTAAAAGGTAAAAACATAACCTGCCCCATCTGCAGTCCAAAAAAAAAAAAAAACCCAAAAGGGTAGCCAGTGAGCATAGGAACTAATGAGGACAGGGTTTCCCTGCGTAAAGGGGAGTAGGGATTACAAAAGCAGAATTCAAGTTGGAACTGAGTCAAAAAGTTCTATCTCGGAGACCTGCAAGACATGAACTACTGAAGAAACAGCCAAAAGGTCCCAATGAAAAGCTGTGACAAGCTGTAATGTGCCATTTTAATTACAAGGAAGAGGGGAAATGGTTGGGGATGGTTGCGTTTTGTGTTTTTGTTGTTTGTTTTGGGGTTGGATTTTTTTTTTTCTTTTTTTTTTTGCTCATCAATATGATGAGCTTTCAACGTCCCAAACCACATTCAGGTAGTTTCCAAGTCTGCTTTTTTTTGTGTGGAATCTACTGATCCAGACCAAAAAACCAAACAAACAGAACAGAGATGCACAGTTCTTAAGTCCTGGAGCTTTCAACACTGCCTGAAATAATTGCTGGCCTGGGGTATCCAGAGATGCCTGCAAGATGGTGTTCATAGCAGCCTTGCAAGCAGATCGGCTCACATCTGCTATGTGCTGCCAACATTCTGACCATCACCTTCATCATTAGGACCTGAAACAATAAAAGCAATTCTTGGTCATAAGAAATATCTTTTGTTTCTTGCCTTGCAGTAAGAGACCCATCCCAAGCAGCCTAGAGAAGTCTCAGATGCAGGTGTTCAATGAGAGATGAGAACTGTAGAATTCCCGCTCCCCTGCCTTGCATATTCCTTCTCCATACTAAGGTCTGTCTACTGTAGAATTTTATGTTCTTGACTAATCTAGTTCAGGGATCCCAGTAGCATCCCAGAGCCTAAAAGCTCAGTTTCCAACTTCTTAAATCTTTCCACTGCTTTTGTTCCTCTTTTTTTCCCCCTTCTGTGAATCAGGACAGAGGACTGTCAAAGACTGGATATTCTCAGCCACAAGAAAGCAAAGCACAGATGACTTCCAAGTTGAGAGTACAAAAGGAAGCCTTCCTCAAACTGAAGACTAGTATTTTTCCGAAATCATGGTCTTCTCATGCATAATAAAAAACATTACACTCCATCCATGCCCCTATGTAAACCTTCTGCTTTCCAAACAGCTCTCTACTCAAAGGTCAGTCTGGTTGCTGTCTAATGATCCTGAGTCATCTCAGGTTTTATGTGCAACTTTTGGCCATGATGAAGGCAAAAATGAAACTCAGAACCACCCTCAGAAATCCTGCAAATCATAAAAAGCACAGAAAACCTCTGCTAAACTGTGGCATGTAACTCAGAGGCAGCACAGGGGCCTTTTACCAGTTTAGAGAAGAAGTAAAAAGTAGTTGCATTCAAAAAGGCAATCCATGCAGTAGATCCTACTCCACACATATACACAAAAACCAGAGTCTGCCTTAAGAAATGACACAGAAAAATGCATGGAAAACAGGAAACACCATTGTCTTTCTTACTTACCACTTCCAACTGACCCTGCAGGTGCAATGACATCATCATCACTGTCTTCCTCATTTGACTGTGTTACCTCTGGCTCAGGGGCTACATTCTTGACTTCTTGCTCTTGTTCTGCTCTACTCCGCAAGGCCAAGATCCGATGGTGCAATGCAGCATACAACTGCCCTGTATCTTTAGAGCTCGCCTGCATTTTTTAATATTCAGAAATAAGAAAAAGGTGCAAGGAATTATAACACAATAAAATACTGCTGACATAGTACACACCAGCCATGCCAAATTTCACAATATGCTTTTCAGTTTTCGCATAAAGTGTTTTTTGAACCAGTCAGAATAGGATGTGGTACACACAGCAGGACATTCGACATATTGAACTCTGGTGGTGAGAGTATATTTCTCTGCTTAGCTCCAACTTTCTCTGGCTAACATACCCAGTACTAGCTGATTTCATATAGCCTTCACCCAGGAATCACACAGCTTTCCTGACACCTCCCAAAAGCTCATATTAAAAAGATCTTCAATTAAAATCTTGCAGATCTTTGCTGGCCTGTCAATCATTCAACTGCACACATTAGTTAATTGTAATCAAGTCACTTAATTGTTTCATGAGGCACTGGCATAAAATTTCAACATGAGATATAATGAGAAAACTGAATGGACAGGCAGGCAGGCAATTATTCCAATTTTTTCTTGAACAGTCTCTGATTCAGAGGGAAGCATTTTTGACAACCTGTCAAAGAATATATATTTTTAACTCTCAAAGGTTAATGGGCACTTTATGCCTTCAAACGAATCAATTATTAGGCCTATCAAACTAAATATTTAATGGACATTATCTAAATGTCCCTTCAAATACTACAAAGCTCTATCTTCACTATGCCAATTAAGTTCTCATATTAACTATTAACCTTACTCCAAGTTAACTGTAAGGTAACTATCCCACTTCTCACTCTTTCATGAAAAATAGTTTCCATCTGCCCCATCTGACACTTGAATCTGTCACCTCTGTATGAGCAAAATTCCCCTGCAATGAACTATAATGAAAAAATAATTCCAAACAAGATACTTTTCATCAATACGAAAATCAAGAGTGAATAACCTGATGACAAATTAACGCAAATTTTCAAATCTAGAAAAATACTGAGAAAAACTCATCAATCAATTTCACTTCTTTTTCTTCATCAGTGCATATCTGGTATCATTAAGTTCTGTTCTTGGACTCCAGATCCCAGCCTTACAAACCTAATGTTACAGGGAAAGCTGGCCATTTGTTGATGTTCTCAATTTCTGATCTCTAGGAACACTAATTCTTTTGCAACATATTGTGTAGAATCAGTGTACATCAAAAGAATGTGTTTGGACCTCTCCAAATCTGTAAGTGCTCTAGC
Source organism: Origma solitaria (assembly GCA_013397895.1). Classification (NCBI taxonomy): domain Eukaryota; kingdom Metazoa; phylum Chordata; class Aves; order Passeriformes; family Acanthizidae; genus Origma; species Origma solitaria. The sequence goes on from VZRL01005239.1 coordinate 58,578, forward strand.
AGACATTAGGGAATGACCTTTATTCCTTGCTGACTGTATCATGAGATCCCAAGTGTTTTAGTAATTCTGACTGGGACTGCCATTCCCCATTTAGCAAGCCCAGAAATCACTTTCACTATCCTGTTACTGCTTTGAATTCTCTGTATCAAAAGAAGACTGAAGTTAAAATGTGTAACACTTAAGCACTAATATAATGTTCTTGACAGAGTTTTAGAGTTTCCCTTTCAATGGGCACCTATCCATCTTCGCACACTTCAGACAATGATAGCTTTCCTGTGCTGAAAGTTCCAGTAATCTAATTTTGGTTAAGCTATTGCATAAAATCTATGAAATAATGTCCATTTTTCTTAGTATCAGAAAACAATCTGCATTAAACACTATAGTTAGAGTCTCAGTATGTCTGGAACAGATCCCATGACTCCATGGGCAATGCTTTGGACAACCTGGCTTCCTAGGGCAGCCTTTGATGTGGCATTTGCTCATAACTAGCAAGATTTTTTAGACAAGCAAATCTGCCAAGTGCCTTGTCTTTGGGGTAGGGGTAATGTTAAGACAGTGTAGGGTGCAAAGAAAAATGGGAATGCTACCTCAACTACAGTTTAAGCAAGCACCAACTTTAGTAGGAAGGTTAAGACATAAACAAAAACCAGTACTCACTGATATAAGAAAAACTTTAACTCCCTGGTCCTCTGTATCCATGGCGGTGATCCGGATACTCTTCTCACTGGCTTTATCAATTTGCATCTGAGCCCAGAGCTTGGTATTTAAGATTAACCTGAGACTCCCCTGAGTCCTCATCACTAAAGCCAAGTTACAAGATCAGTTAGGTAGAAAAAGACATCAGGAAGCTCAAAACAGTCAAGACACCTTTTTATTGTATAAAGGTCTCGGTCTCTTTACAAATAAGCCCTTTAGGGCTTCTGTCACAGAGAGAGAAGAATGTAGGCTTGAGCTGGCTTTGGCTGGGGTAGAGCTAACCTTCTTCCCAGTCACTGGTATGGGGCTGTGTTTTGGTTTTGTGCTGAACATACAGTTGATAATATAGAGATGTTCTTGTTATCGCTGAGCAGTGCTTGCACAGAGCCAAGGCTTTTTCTGCTTTTTGTATTGCTGCACTGGTGAGGAGGCTGGGAGTGCATGGGAGGCTGGGAGCAGACACAGCTGGGACAGGTGACCCAAACTGACCAAAGAGATATTCCAGACCATAAGAAACCATGCTCAGGATATAAAGTGGGGGGAAGAAGAGGAAGGGAGGGATATTTGGAGTGATGGTGTTTGTCCATGATTTGGAGTGATGGTATTTGTGATGGGGCCCTGCTGTCCTGGAGATGGATGAATGCCTGCTTGCCCATGGAAAGAAGTAAATTAATTTATTGTTTTGCTTTCCTGGCATGCACTGCTTTTGCCTTCTCTTTATTGAACTGTCTTTATCTTAACCCACGGGTTTTCTAACTTATACTTCCAATTCTCTACCCAATCCTGCTGGAGGGGAGCGAGCAAGCAGCTGCAAGGGGCTTGGCTGCTGGCTGGGCTTAAACTGCAACAGAGCTATTAAAGATTATGAGTCATATCTAAAGCTATTTAGTCTGAAACCTTATATGTTAATACATCAAAGTTCAGCAGTTGCATCTGAGCTGATAATCTCAGGCACATTCCTGCCAGTCTGAACAATCGTCCACTATTCAAATAGACTTCCCCCACCACAAGGAGCACATCCAAACCAGCCAGATCTGAATGATACTACCATAAATTTCTAGTCAAATATTCTAGTCACTAAACATGGCTTGTTTTGATGGGGCAGAAAAATTAACAGGAACATTTGTCGCAATAGAAGGCTATGAACAGATACACTCTTTCGTGGCAATGCTCACTAACTGAAGCAAAAAAAAAGGTCTAAACTGCATCTGAGTTGCTGTAGCTAAGACAAACTAAAGTGAATGTTGCTGTGTGTCAAGGAAGAACCCTATGAAAATAGCATGACTGTCATCCAGGATCTCATTGCCCCTGGTTCCTCTTACCCAGTCGAGACTGTAATGTTCCATCATCTGTTGAGGCCATATCATTGAGTCTCAGGAGCCCTCGACCTCTTTCCACCCAAGACTGAGAGCTTTTATCAAATACAAACAGCTTGCATTGAATCTGTAACAGAAAATATCTCTATGGCATAGTGGTTGATTGAAGTAATCATATATTTCTTAGTCACCTACAGTTGGCTAAAAAAATACTCAGATTTCATACTGGAATTTCTAATTGTTTATAGCTGTGGAAAACAAAACGGTCATCCTCTCTTTTGCAATGAGCTTCTCAAAATATGATGTCTATTTTCATAAGGTTTTATTAACAGAAGCTATATATTCTTAAAGAATAAAAGGGTTCAAGATCAAAACAAGAACAATTTTCAGGCAAGATATAAACTTCCACAGAGGAAACTTAATGTCATAAGAGGCTGCCTTATATCAGTCAATTCTTTTAAAACACTTAGGTACACATTGCACCACTGAAGATGGTATTTGTTGCTGGGAAGACCCAGCAAATATAATGAAAGCAAAGCAAAACTCTTCCTGTATTAAGGAAGAAAAGGATGAACAAACATGTTAGCTCATTATCAATTCATAAAGCCTGAACCACACAAAGTCATTAGTAAGCGAGGTATTTCTACTGCCTCCCTGCAGCATTCATTAGTTATAAAATTCAAAAGGTATATGTATTTTTTCCAACAGTAGGAATGCTCCTTCTTGACATACAAGCTCCCTTTTTCTTCCATGCCAGACATCTCTACTCTATATCCCCCTCTCTAATCCAACTTCATTGTTACTGCTGAGGTTTTATACCTCAAACCATCACCCCTCAAGCTCCCCACAGATGTGCATGCACTGAGTGGAAAATATACTTCCATTTTCATTCCCTCCATTTCTCATTTTCTTCACCCCAAAACATCTAGCTCCGTATAATCTGTTTCTGCAACATCAACATAGTTCTGTCTGTCAAGTCCCATTTGGAATTCTAATGCATTACATTTTACAGGAAAAAAAGAATAAAAGTTAGGCAAGAGATCTGTTAAGTTACAACATATTCATGCAAGTCAGTCCTCTATTAAGTATGCAATTGCCAAAAGTTGTATTTTCCTAAGTGAAACAGGATTCTTATCTCTTCAGTGTCTTGTTCAACTATGTGAAGCATCCAGACATTTCTGAATTACACAGAAACAGAGAAGTACCAAAAGAACCATTTAAAGACCATATATGTCTGGTAAAAAGAAGTCCAAGAAGATAAACATTATAGATTATCATTTTTTAAGGTAACACAAGTGTAACTGATAAGCATTAGATACTGACAGTGCAACTGTTTGGTGTCAGAATAGAGCATCATGTCTGCAAGAATAAAAAAGCTATCCTTGAAAATAACACAGTTCAAATGCAGAGAAACAAGGTATCTCAAGAAAAAGTCCAAACTATAATTGGAGGATAAAGAGAGAAAGAAAAAAAATATACTTCATTTTACATCAAAACCCTGCACGTTTTTTTAAGGATATACTGGAGTTGGTAAGTATATTTAAGTTAAAGAATAACTACAATGCTAAATAAATCATTATTCAAATCAGGAGTCTAAGTCATGACCAAATATCCTTCCTCTACAACATCACTAATTCAATTAACCTCAAGCCAAATTCCTGAGTGTTTGTGATACAGTTTGTGATTTGCAAGAAACCAGACTGCTGCCATAAATAGTCCATTCCAAGTTTTAGAAAATGTTCAGTAGTACAGTAATTAAAGAACTTAAAATATTTAGTTCATTTAAATTTTCTTCAAGTAATTGTCTCACAGAAGATAGAAGCTTCTATGTGACAGATTCAGGAAAGTATGCTTAAGATACATCTGGACAACTTATACACTAAAATTTATTCAGAAAGAGGAAATTAAAAAAAACAACTGATAACAAGACAATAAATAAGGATCTGATATAAATATCTGAAGTTTGCATTTTAACACAAGAAAACACATTAGAGATATAGAGGAAGGCTGAGTTGTAGGGAATCAGATGGTGTGCATTCACTGGACATCCATATGAATCCTCACAAACTCAAAGCTCCTCTACTCTATCTGTTTCTTACCTGTAACACGTTACTTTCAGCTTCCTCCCCAGTAATCACTTCTACCTTCGCTAACAAACACTTCCTTGCTGTTGCTTTAGTATAGGCTGCTGCAGACTCTGCCAGTGATTCTGAAATATTATTAGCTGAACAACATTTTGAGAGTCTGAGAATGATTAGTATGTAATTTTATAAGATGTACAAAGGTCTCACACAAGTATAGCAGAATTTTGAGACCTTTTGAAAAGTATAGAAGACAGACCTTAATAGAACATGTAAAAAAGGATTGAAATTTTAAGCAGAAGTTGAAGCTTGTCTTTTAATACTTGCTTTGCAAGCACAAGTGACAAAAGAAGTAAGTTATCAAGAAGTTTTGTCCCTACACACAATAGTTCAAAACCTTTGCATGGACAAATGCTTATCTGTCAATGCTCCAGCAGAACCGATACTGCTGTCAGCCATACAGCTGTGCCTACACACAGACAGCACTACTCATTTTCCACTTTCATTTGGGCTTGCAAGTAGTTTACTGAAGAAAAACCACAGTTCCCAGAATTTCCATAAAATCTTGACAATTTGAAGTCATAGAATCCAGTAAACAGTTCTGAGTTCAAGCAACGTGTGCTGCACCCATTCAATACAATACTCATTTGACTCAGAAATTCAGTCACTGGAAATAAAATAGAATTTTTTTTAAAAGTTTGCCACACTTCTCCTACATTCTCTACCAAGTCCAACTACCAGTTCTGTTAATTCCCTCTACTTTTATTCTGCTGAAGATACTCCCAGTACCACAGAATGACCATGAAAAATATAGTGCAGCCTGTACATGTTTAATATTAGACGATCTATAGCATTCAGCACCTTCCACACCCAGATTACAGGAGATAGTAATGGCAACATAAAAATGTTACATTTTTGAAAAGTAACACAATATTGAAAAATACAATAATTTAAACAAGGATTAACTACCATTCCTAATACAGTATTTTGTTTTTCACCTTTCTCTGGCGTAGCCTCCTGAGAAGACGATTCAGACCCAGACTCTGTAGCAGCATTCTCCTTATTACCCTCTGTACTACCTTCATTTGATTTTGGTGGACTCTATCACAGAAATAAGAGGAGGTAAACAGAACAGAGAAAACATACACTAATTATTCTGCTGAACAGGACTAGTGACCAAGTACTGAGGGCAGCTCCAGTATTTATAAACCATATGGCAAAAAAAGGATCTCATGGACACCATGCTTTCACAGTTAAAGCTATCCTACTACCCCAGCCAAGGAACTGAATGGAGCGTGACCTGAAAATCAGTTCAAACTATTTTCCCTTGAACTGATACCAAATTTCAATTTTTATTTTGAAGCTTTCTGACTTGCTTTGCTCACCAAAGCAAGCAACTCATGGCATAGTTGACTGAACTCCTGCTCGGTAGTTAGAAAGGTATGAACACTCCGCATTAAATGTTTCCATTTTGTTCCAGTACAGGAATAAAAACAACAGCAGGAAACAGTGAGGTACTAGAAGTTATTCCTCAGGTTGGTATGTCATAAACAGCATTTCCAGAATCATACCTCAGTCTTAAGGCAGCTGCTTTACTGCTGGGCTTGAAATCCCATCCTGGAGGGATTCATGTAACTGAATGCTGAGAGCTGAAAAGCTCTCAATTTTGAGGACAAACATTAAATCCCCTCCTAATACGTATACTCCAATAGCCATTTGAAGCAACAAGCTGTGCCATAAAGTGCCTGGGCACAAGAACCACATGCACTACAGAGAGTGCATTGAATCTCCTTACACTGAGAGAGTTTGGCAGGGAAACCCTGGAGAGAATTGCTGGGCAGACAATAGTTCATAATAAACTTCCCATGCTACCCTCAAAGTAAGTTACCTTCAAAGCAAACCACTGAGAAAAACCTCATACTCAAATGACAAGTATACTTAAAGGCTCTCAAAATTCCTGAGTGAGAATCCATAACAAACTGCTTGCAAAATCACAACATATACATAGCGGATACTCACTAGGACTCGCTCACTCATGTTCTGTCCAAAAACAAACTTGTTGCTAGATGCATCTGCATTGTTTGTAGAGTTCTCTACACTGAAAAAAACCCAAGAAATAAACCAGGTTTTATAAGACAGAAAATTATACCTCTTTTATTTTCTACTAATAAAATTCCTCAAAAAGTGAGTGATTGTCACTGGCTTTAAAAAAAATAAGCACTGGTTGATGTAAACATAGGCAAGAATTAATTCAACTTAACACAAGAGCACATTCTGGTTTTACAGAAGGAGAACTCTCTCATGACAGCAACCGATTTTGTCTCTGTAAAAATCTTCCCCTTCAGATAACTAATAACATATGAAGCAATGCTGAACGCTAAGTGAGGGCTTATTGCCTAATCATATAACATACTTTTTTTTAAACAGTATTCTACATGCACAAACTTGAACTACTACACGTTCTTAGGTCAATTCTCTCAGAAAGGGAAAGAATTGAAACAAAAGCACTTCCAAAATCATAACTGAAGCAAAGGTAGCAGGGATAAGTAATGCCTTTCATCAGACTAGTTGCAATACCACAGTGTCTCCAAGAAGTTACAGAATCAAATCTCAGCCTTTACTTCTTCCTTATAGAATAAGCATCCTCCTCCCATTAGTGTTTTTATTAACAGATTTAAAACCCTATTTAGGAAGGACAACAGTTTTACTCTTTTACAGACTCAAAAGACTTAACAAGATGTCCCTTCCCATCAGGCATAATTTTCTAAGACACCACCTTGCTCACAAAGTGAACATACAAAAGGCAGACTATTCTGAATCAAGCCTATGTGCATTTCATCAAGTTTGGAAAATGGGGACTCGTATCTACACGATTCAAGTGAAACCAAACAAACCTTTAAACTGTGCATGTAGAGTTGCTACTTCTGAATAAGGAGATTCCTAGAACAGAGGAGATCCTCAGTGGAAGACAGCTTTACCTACTAAGGGAATTAAATACCACAGTTCTGAGCTCCCAGTGTTGACAGGGAACTCAATATGGCCTACCAGTATCTGCCATGCAACCTAGCACATTTACAATTTTTACAGAATTGACAGTGTTACACAAACGGAGGAGTTTCACAAGTTGATTACTATAATGCTTTGCCATCTCAGCTGAAAACCAGAGCTAACTCCCCCCAGAGACACTACTTTTTTCAAAGACAAATCCAAAACCAGGTTTCTGGCAATTGATTCACCATGAATAAACCCTCCTAAAGTAGTAAAGACTCAAATGAAATGACAGTAGATGTCATATGAGTTGAAAAATATGAAAAAAATATGCCAGTATTTGAAGGCCACATATTAGTAGTTATTATCTGCCAAATCTGACTGAACAAGAGACTGTGTCTCTTGGAAAGACATTGATCACGCATCAAGCGGGCAAAGGTGTTCTCTGCCTCTCCAGTACATCATCTGAAAAGTTCAGCATCAAAAGTTCATTGACTGAAAAACTGCCTACTGCCTACTTCATGGTGAACAACAGGATCTTAAAAATGCAGAATATAAGGACAAAACAAGCATGTATTGGTGCTTTTCAATTATGTCATGGCCTCAAACAATCTGAATTTCAGCTTACTCCAGGACCAGAGATGCTGCTCTACTTCATCAGTTTTGGTGGGATTTCCCCTCACACTTTCACAGTTATTACCTGAATTCACAGCTCTATACCTTCTGTTTTCTACTCATTCTGTACACTGCTTGATTTTTTTGATCACTACTAAGCTAGCATTTTCACAGAGCTGTATCACTACCTTAAACTCAAGTGAAAGCTGCCAGCTCAGAGCTCATCATAACATAGACAGGATTAGCAGTTTTCTCCTGGCTGCGTCACTTTACCTAAACATCACATTTCTTCTGATGCTATTGCCTGATCAGAAATTCTCTCAAAAACCTCCCACAGTTAGGTTCCTACTTAGTCATACAGGCCCTCTACATTATTCTGAAAAGCTTACTATCATGCTGTAACTATTATTATTAACTATTATTAACTGTTATTAACTATTATTAACTATCATGCTATAACTATTATTATTAACTATTCTTCCTTTTATGCATATCATGTATGAAACATACTGAGCAACACAAAACCAGTGCAGATCTCTACAGGATTCTACTGGTAGCTCCAATTTAGTCCATCACTGTTTCTAATCATTCATGAGAAGACTTCTCATCTTATCCTTGTTGGTTTTCTGAAGAGACTTTGGTGAGGATGTGGTCAAATAAATAGTATCAAATGCATTTCCCTTGACGAGATGATTGAGGATTCCCTCAGATCTGAAGATTGCCATCTCATTCTTCAGAAGCCTGGGTCCCCACTGACCCAGTCTAAGCCCTGCATCCAATAAAGAGCAGAATCATAAAGAATTTTCAATAAAGAGTAAGGAGAACTGTCCTATAGGTTTCCCTGTAGTCTCACCTGGAACTGATGTACTGTAGAAAATAGTTTGTTGCAGAAGGTATATCTGATGTCAGAAGGCCAGCATTCTGCACATCAGCAGTTTCATCGCTTTCATCTCCTAGCTAGAAAAAGAACAAGTATATATCAAGAGTTTTAATTACTGACTACAAATTTTTCAATTCCTTCTTTCCAAAGACAAAGTTCTCTTCACAAATGCCTTCTACAATAAAACAATATAAGTCTATGTCCCAATATTACACTTTCTTTTATTATGCCAGGAAACCTGTGCAAACCTGTCTTAAACAGGAGGTACTAACAATTCAACTCAGTTATTCTATGCACAAGTTTGAGCCCGGGCTGCCCTATTTTTCCATCTTTTCTGTGAAGTCTTAGTTGCATGGGAGCATCTTAGGACCACATTTGAACTTAATTCTGACCCAAAAGGTAAGAGAAAACACTATGTTGCACTGAGCTTTAGCTGCAATGACTGCAGTAGAAGCATTTATTTTTGAAAAAGCTTCTTATGCCACTTAACAGAATTCCTTTATTAAATGTCCAGAAGACTAGTTTTATTAAACAGTCAACTCAACTATGTTCACAGCTTTTATTTTATATATATTCATTGAGGTTTTAACCTTTTCATATAGTAGCTTCACAGTACTTGAGAAACTCTTAGTCAAGAGAACAAACACGTGTTTACCTTAACTCTATCTCTTAAGTTTTGCCCAAATACAAATGCTTGCTGTGCATTTAGTTCAGCCTTCTCACAGCTGTCATCATCTGAAGTATTGTTGGACTCCTTTTTCTGACATTCTCCTGCCTAAAAAAATGGAAAAATGTAGCCTAAGAAGTTGAGTTTCTTTAAATAAAAACACCTTACGACAAGGTGAGTCACACTCATTTACAATGACAAGCCAGTAACACTTCCAGATCTACATGGCAAGTTTTGCATTTAAATAATGTCTCTGTTGTTAAGTGTTTTTCTTAGCAAATCACAAAATGGTTAAGGTTCAAAGGAATTTCTAACAATAATTTGGTCCAAACTGTGTTCAAAGCAGCATCAACTTCAAACTTGTATTAGGCTGCCCGAAATCTCATATCAAGTTTTTTAAAAAATCCACACGTGACAGTTTTACATTTTGGTAGTCTGGTTCATTGTTCAACTACACTAAGTATTATAGTTTTGTCCTAAAACCCATCTGGAATCTCCCTTCAAACCACACCTGCAGCTTCTCATATGTTTGATAGACACTTCCTAATTTCATTATAGTCTTGCTACCACCTACCACTTGAGAGCCGAGGGGAACAATCCAATTCCCCTGCCCTAGTCCAAGCAGAACATACTCAGCTTTTTCATTCTCTCCTCACACATTCTGTGCTCCAGCCACTAGTCTCCTTGGTGATTTTTAAGTGTCTTTCATGTACTGTCAAGACCCAAACTATATATGGTATTCCTGATGCCATCCACCAGTGGCACATAAAGGGAAGGATCACTTTCCTGAACTTAATGGCCGCAGTTTCAGTAAAGCAGCCCATAAGTTTTCTTTATCAATAAAAGGATATATTGCTTATTCATGTTCAACCTATTGCTCATCACTGCTGCACAGCACCTGAAGGTTCCTGAACTTTTTGTTCTGCTAAGGACTTTCTATGCTGCACTTCTGCCACCTGCCACAAGTGGCATCGTGATTTCTCCCTGCACCTGCTGTGGTGGCACTTTTCCCAATTATTCCCATACTATAGTTCTTTTCCACTATACTCAGAACCTTGCACTTACAAAACCCTTAGAGTAGTGTTGGAAAGCAATTGCATCCTCCATAGGAATCACTCCCACCTGCTTCTGTCCTAACTTCCTACCCCATAGCTTTTGACACTGATGGGAAGACCCAACACTATGCACACACAAAGCCTCACAAGTCACCTGCATACAGCAGTTGCCCCTCAGCAAAGCACACCTCCATCAGCACCAACAGCACCACAAGGAGAAAAAACGCCCAAAATCACATGAAATCTAAGCATATTCTGAGGAAAACGATATAGTTACTATGGGAAGAGTATTAGGGGGTACCACCTGCTCCACTGGAGAGGACACTCAAGGGGAAGATGCCTGCCTAGGGAATCCATTACTAGGCTTTATGGCTGGCCAATATGAAGTTTCCCCTTTTCTTTCCCCTTCTGATTTCCCTTCCTCCCAAACAAAATGTCACCCTTAGAAGCAATACTATGAGCTATAGATGTGCTAATTAATTCTGTATGTGAGAACTTGTCTCAACACTTTTCATGCAGTATCAGGATGTCTAAGACTTGCCTGCACAGCTGCTTTCTGGGCAGTCCCTCTTCAATCCCTGTGACACAGGTTCTCTCATCCCAGGTACAAAATTTTGCATTTGCTGACCATCAGTTAGTTTTTCTCAGCTTGTTTTTCCAACCTGATGAAATTCTGATGAACAGCCCCTACCTTCCAACATATTGACCATTTTCACTTCTCACAGTGTACTGGTACCCACAAACTTAACAAGATTTATTTCAACTTGCCAGGTTCATGTAAATGTTGAAAGTCCTAAGGAGTGCCTCTAGTGACTGATACTTGCCAGAATTCCAACCACTGGCTGCTACCCTTAAAGCTCACTGCTTCAGCCAATTTTTCACCCACTTTAAATTCCACCCAATCAGTACACCTCTCTACATTTTGGCTGTGACAATGATACTTCAGACTATAAGACTAAGACCTTGCCTAAGTCAAAATCAACAAGTAGGGCTCTCTCTAAAGCCAATCATCTCAGAGGGCAAAAAAACCATCAGGTTGGTCTCTGTTTCACCTGTACTGGCTGTTCTCAATCCCTTTAAGGTGCCTTATATCCTAGGACTCCTTCACCACAAAGGGAGAGGAAAGAGCTGAGCAATTTCTACTTTCCTGGAACCTCTTTCTTGCTGTCCTTGGAAAAGTGTGCCATGTTTTCTTCTTTCCCAGTAACTGGCACCCTTCACTGTTCCACAACTCTCTGAGGACAGGTAGTGGTCTCACACTAGCACCAGCCAGCTCCTTGTCCTCAGTTCATTTTCTTCCCAGTACAACACTGGCACAACACTGCATTTTGGATTCAGGACAAGGATAATGTAAATCACACACTGATGTTTTGGTTGTGACTCAGCTGTGCTCACCCCAAGTCAATGACTTTTCAGTGTCTCATGCTCTGCCAGCAAGGAGCTGGGAGTGACCATACCTGGGACAGCTGACCCAAACTGGTCAGAGAAATCCTGCCCAGTGTATAAACTGGGGGAGCTACCTGGGAGGGGCTGATCACTGCTGGGAGACAGGCTGGGCACAGATAGGTGGGTGCTGAGCAAACAGGACATTGGGCATCACCAGTTTTTTGGTTTTTTTTATTTCTCTCTCCCCTTTTCATTACCATTATTATTATACTTTACTCTGTTACAACTATTTAACTGTTCTTATCACAATCCACTAGTTTTACTTTTTTTCTGATTCTTCTCCCCATCTCACCTGAGTGAAGGGAGTGAGCAAGTGGCTCCACGGTACTTAGCTGCCAGCTGGGGTTAAACCATGACTCTGCCTCTGCACCCATGGATACATCCTGTCTGGTCCCATGGACTTGTATATGTCAGACTGTCTAAAACAGTCCTTATAAACAGATTTATTGTAGTAATTCACTCCCTCAAACTTCCCCTAAAAGAGGGACTTGGCAGACCTGACAGCAGACCTCTTCAGCAGAAAACAACACCAAGGCATTGAGTACCTCAGATTTTTTTCATGTCCTTCATCACCAGGTTCCCTTCAACATTTTCCAGAAGGCCTACAATTTTCCTGCATTTTACCTTTGCTGCCAATACCAGTAGAAGCCTTGCTTGCAGCCTTTTCATTCCCTGTCATTTCCAACTCTAGGCAAGTTTAGGCTTTCCCAGTTCTCCCACACATCCAGGCAATCCTTTTGTATACTTCTCAAGTGTCTTGACTGCTTTCATGAGTTATATGCACATTCTCTTTCTGGATTTAAGGAGCTCCCAGCTCACCCGCGCTGGCCTCCTGCCACACTTGCACAATTTCATGCACTTTAGGATAAACTATTCATTCTCTGAGGTTGCTGTCCATGGAGATAACAAGCTCCCACGAGCTCTGCTGTCCTTCAGAATCCTACCAACCAGCTTGAACAAGCTGAAGTCTTCTCTCCTGAAGTCTGGATCTTTACTCTGCTACTTATTTTCCCCAGTTCCCTCAGAATCTCAAACTCCATCTCATTGATGCTGCAATCACAGCTACTCTCAACCTTTGCATTTCTAGCCAGTTCTTTGCTGTGAATACCAGGTACAGCTGAGCACCTCCCATGCCAATTTATCCAGCATACGCAAATACTCTCATCAGCTTATTCCTAAAATCTTCAGGAGTATTCTGGAGCATTTCTACCAGGACATGTTGCCATTTTATCAAGTGTCCAAGTACTAAAGTTCTCCTTTAGAACCAAGGCCGGTAATTGTGAAGCTTATAGTTCTTCGAGGGCTTTAGTTACCTTCTCTAATCAGCCCAAGTCTGGTGGAGGTCCACTTTAATCTCCCTCTTCTTGGCTTCCCCTCTCAACTTAATCTATAAAGCCTTGACCAATTCAGTGCCTTCCCAAAACAAAGCCTCTGCATCCAAACAGCTTCTTTTAGCATAGTGGAACCCATCCCTGTCTGTCTTTCCTGCTTTATTTCCTAAAAAGCCCTTATGTATCCAGTGCAGTACTCCAGTTGTCCAAGTGAACCTCCTGTATCCATGATCCCAGTTAGGTTACAGAACTGTCACTGAACACAGATCTCTAATTCCTTCTGTTAGTTTCTCATGCAGGGTGTTGTTGCCTCCAGGTGCCAGCCATGGCTTTTCCTGCACATATCATATAGGTCAAAGAAAGCAGTAGGAAAATGACACTAGATTAGGTCCAAGGGTTTCGCAAATCCCATTTTGTATTTAAGGGACATAACCTTTGCATAACCCAACTGTATCATCTGCCTTCAGATTCTAATTCTGGCATTTCAATGACATTCTTTTTCTGCTTGCAGTTAGAAATGGGCCAGTGTTGACTATTGGGAGTAGTCCTCCACCACTGAATGATACATAGGGTAAAGGAGCATTCTGCTGAACACAAGGAAAAATCAGTAGCCTCGGATTTTCTTAATAGGTCCTCTTCCTTCTGGGTAAGGATCAGCATATCCCTGCTACCAAAAAGGCTGAGTGCTATTAAGTTTCCTTGCACATCTGATGACTTTCAGCCACCAGACTCTCCTCCCAGTCGAGAAGGGTGGGATCAAAGGCTGCAGCTTGTTGCAGACAATGTCCTTGTGCAGCTAAGGACAATGTTGCTTAGGGTTCATGTAGTTTCCCAGGGATTTTCAAGACAGAGACCAGATAGGCAGAAGTTGCCACAGAGCTGATCAGGGTATGACAGCCACCTGACTGAGAACATTCGCAGTCTGCTACCTTGTATAAACACAGGACAGAGACATTAAAGAAAAATCTTTTCTGTCAGTAAAATAAGACCATGACTCACATCTGCTCTGACAAAGGCAGACCATGCTCATGTAATACCGCAAGATATCATATACTTGCCCTCACAAGGAAGCTCTCTCTCTGTGGTACATGAAATCCATGCTACAGATCTGCACATAAAATTACCAGTATGAAGCAGTTCCAGAAGTAATCTTTCACTCTCATCAAGCCATCTAATATTCTGCAGAGACTCCAGCATTTAACACAACTACTGCATAAACGCAAATGACTTCTAGCTGTGCTAGAAAGCTTCAGGCAGACAAAATTTATTACAAATGCCAAGACAATAGAATATCTCACCACAATCCTTTGTAAAATTGCAAAGATTCAGTTATAAAACTTTATACCATTTATACTGAGCTTCTGGAAATCCTTAGCAACCCGATTTAAGAGCTTTCTTCTACCAGAAAACTTTCTCCAAGGTCAGTTGATCAAAAAACTTAAGAGGGCTTTTGGATGTTATAAGCAGAAAGAGGGTGTCCCTAATGACATACACAGTGTAGTTACAAGCATGTTCCACTGTTTTCATACTGGTCCATGCCTTCAATTTATTTATTGCTACTTAGTTGTGGCACTAGCCTTTCACTAAACCTTAAAAAGCCATTCACACTGCAAGTGTTTCTGGTTGCATATTCAGGACTGAAAGTTGAACTTGAAATACACTATTCCATACTCCTGTATTAGCAGCACTATTTCTATGCTCAATGTGGCAACAAAAAGCAATCAACTGCCTAATGAAGCCAGCAAAAAACCCCACCCACACTCAAAATCCACAAACATCCTCCTCATGCTATCAGTCAAGATCTTCAGATGCTAATGGCTAAGGCTCAAAACCTGCAGGGAAGGAAAGGACTGGATACACTGCACAGAACTGGAAGTAAATATTTCATTACCTTTATTTCATGAGAGAAAATAACTTCTGATGTCTTCTGCTCTAGGTGAAGCTTTTCAGGCCCTCATTACCTGCACTGTCCACTTTCTGCAGGGAATTCATACCACTGGATTTTTACTCTGCTCAGAGAATATCTGGGTCTGTCACCTTGAGTGTCCTTCTCCAACTCACCTTGTCTTCAGCGTCAGAACTTTTCAGTGTTGCATCACTTGGTGATTCTGACGTGGCTGCAGAATCTGGAGGGATATTTACACCATTGGTGCCACTGCTGAGAACTGCAACAAGGAAAGAATTACATAAACTCTCCAGATATTTAGATTGTCATAAAAGTTTTCTTATGCAAATTGCACACAGTTTTCTTGTTTAAATCCACTAAACATTGCAATGTAAACAAAAAAGTTCCCACAGCATTTTGCAAGAGATATGAGGACCACAAATCAGCAATTCTTAGCAGAATCAAAATTCCAAATGAAGAAAACCAAGTCAGCAAAAAGTTATATAATCTATACAAATGTTGTAAGGACTTCAACACATACCACTTCAAGCAACCAGTCAGCTCTAATCTAATACTGCTCACAGCCAGCAGGGCTTGTCTTCAGATTGATCTACCTGCTCCCATACTGAACTCCCACTGAAAATTTATACTCCAATACTAAGCTCTCTGTAGAGTCCAATCTGTGCCAGCAGGCACGTCAAGAAATCAAGCTAGAAATGTTTGGTTCTATGCCAAATTCAGCATTAACTGAAGTTACTCCTGTTTCTGTTCAACTAAACTTTCACATAACAAATGGCACCATGCTGGGGAAACATGGGGTTTAGGAGACGTGGACCCTTTAAACAGCTTTCTTGCTTTAACTTCCAGACTTTAATCATGCCTATTTCCATCAGCTACAGCAAATTCCATAACAATACAATAAGCATTATATGAATGACCAAACTTAAGAATTAAAATTCTATATTCAGAATTAAAATTGTATCTCAAAGTCCCAAATCCAAAACGGTCCCCAAGGCCAGAGGCACCTCTCACTGATTTAGGTACTTTGCCGTTGATCAAATACCAGTAATAGCTTGTTACACCATGGTCAATGCTGTCATTTGAGATTGCTACACCACACTCTTAAAAGTCTTTTTATTCCAAAACTCAAGCATGGACCACACCAAAGTTAGAGGCCTGGCAACATCAGACAGTAATCCTACATGAGACCTGAAGGTTCCGCTATGTTATGCCTCATGTAATACAGACACAATCACCATTTCAGATGTTTCTTTTCTGAAAGGAGAAAACTAGAAAAACCAAGGTGGGTGTTGAGTAAAACCAAACCACTACACTAAACAAATTCAATATTTTTGCTCTCCACTGTATTTAGAATGCAAAGGCATTATTTACCCATCTGTGAGAAAGCTTTTGGCTGTGGTGCCTGTAGAACTGCTGGACGGAGAACACTTCGCTGCTGTTCCTTTGGTTTCTGGCTAGGGAGACCTGCAAGTGAAAAGTTTTTTCAAAAACTATAAAGTTTTAAAGTCGGAAAATTCAGCTTCATCTAATCTTCTCCAACCACTTCCAACAGAACACACAACGAGAAAACAGACACTAGAACGGCTTTTACTCCCTTCTTTTCCATCCTTCACTCTGCCTCAAAATAGAGTTAGTCCCAAATAGGGAAGACTATTTCCTAGCCTTAAAAGACTCTTTAAATATATCCTCTACCTTATCCAGGAAAGCACAGAAACAGTTTACTACCAATCCAGAAATAAACGCCAAAATGCAAGAGAAATGAACAGTACACCAGCAATCCTATTTATGCACTGACACTTTATTTAATTACACATTCCAAGTCTTCTTCTCTCCTTCCAATGAAGTAATTTCCAGATATTGGTAAATGATTTTTTTTTAAATTCATACAATCAAACGTATTGGTACTGTAATAGTTGTGTTGTCTCATTTAACAATCTTTTGGCTTTTTGAATTAACCTGGCCTCTTCAGCTTGTAAGACACACAGCACTACAACCATAATTCTGCTATGAATCAAAAAGCTAATTTGCCTTAAACAACCTAATGAAAAAACCCCAAACATTGTAACATCAACTCTAGAAGTTTATGGCAAGCCCAGAAAGTTTAGTTTTCTTCACTGAAAAAGGTGAAGATGAACTCTTGATCCAGTAAAATACTGCAACAAAATTCACTCATAGCTACTAGTTCCATTTCAGGCCACCCATATTCAAAGGACATGACATCAGAACATAAAGCTATCCTAAGTTCAAATGTTCATAAGCTCAAAAAGCTTGCTCCTTTTTAAATTTACCACTCTTCCTGCAAGTGAAATGAAGTTTCCATATAGATATGCAATAATAGCTTTCATTACCTAAATAGTTTTGGGGTTTCTTTCCCCTCAAATTCCTAAGGATCTGTAATACTAACATGTTTCTGATAGCAGCTGGGTCTACATCAGTAAACAGGAAACTCAGTCATAGCCAACCTATAGTGCAGCACAGGCAGGATCAAGGACCCGCCACCCACACTGCCACCAAAAGCCAGGGAGAGCAGAAGTGGGCACTCACAGACAGTTCAGACTGCCCTGGCCTGGTCCCAGACTGAACACTCAGTAACGGCTGGAACTTGCTCAAGGCACTCCTGGAACACCCCGTTTCCTCCAGTTTGCTACCAAAGGAATCGAGTTCACAGACTGCAGGATTACTCCAAGCACAAACAGAAGCTTCTTGCTAAGCAGCAACAGCTGGGAGATGTACTTCAGACATGCAGAGGTGATCCAATGCAAAACATGGATGTGCCCATACACATTACACAGTGGACACGGGCACAACCACCCTAGAGAAGACAAGATTTTTTTCTGCAGACACATAGGTATTGCCACTTTCTAGTCACAATTGCAGGTTGAAGAAACTGCTAAATAAATAAAATGCTTGAGCTGGTTTCCTTATACTGTTGCAGTAAACTGTGAACTCACCAGCACTAGGTGCCTGACCATGGATGAGTATGGGTGGCTTCAGCCGGAATCCACTGCTCTTTTCCTCTGGAGAAGAAATACAAAATTACAAGGACAAAGCAGTAACATACTACAAATATCCATTCAGTCATAAAATTCCTCATGTTTACCCCATCGTAACAAACCACAAGTGCTATAAATATCCAGAGTTATTAGGAGATTTCTAAAGAACAAATTCTCTCCTGAAAGAAACCTGAATTTCCAGTTATCACCACAGCAAATATACATCAGACAAACACATGTTGTCACAAGCAAAAACTTCAGAATTTTTTTCAGAAGAAACAGGAAGAAGTCTGTATTCACCACAGAAATGGGGCTCCTTCTGTGAAGGACTTATAGAGATAATAAAGATTTTAAGTGAGAATCAAAATAAAGAAAGAACAATCAAAAGTATGACTGAACATGACAGCTGCTAACAAGTATCTAACTGCTAATTAGCATAAATTAAGTTAAACTTAATTGCTTAATATTAGTTTCTTGTAATTCCATTAGCTTTTACTAAAGCTTGTGCAGTATGAAGGTTAAAGAAATTCCTTTGCTCATACTCACTACAGTCAGGGCTTTTAAAATACCAAAATCTCAAAAAAAAAAAAATTATAAATCTACAGCTACTAAAAACTGAGTTCCTAAAAACTTAGAAGAAATAATTATACTTTTTTCCTTTTAGGGGCTTAATATCTGTACTCAGAATAAGACAACTCAGCATCTTACAGTCTCACCGTGCTTGGTTAAAAGCAGAAGATACTGATGTGCACTACAGTAATACCAACACAACTGAACCAGAATGACAAGGACTAACCAAATCAGCAGTTCTGTCAACACAGGGCTCACAGGTCATAGCTGAACATCATTGGGACCATGCATTATGGTTGCTTTGCTTTCCAATATAAAAGAACAGTTTTCTAAAGTAGATAAATTAAAATTTCCCGTATGTTTTATTGTGAGGCTAGCAGGAAAGGGTCATACTGCAGTATTCTACCATCACTCCCAACACATTTAACAATTTTGATATTATTTTAATTACCTCCAGCAAGGGTGAAGTAAGTGAACAAGAGAACAGATACAAGATCAGAACCATCAGCACTTCCATTCTCACAGATAGCATCGAAGTATCAGAGTGCTTTGGATCATGACAATTAACAAGAGTTCAAGAAAAAAGCAGAAAAATGAGGAAGTTCACCTGGTTCTGAGTCAGAATTGCCTGTAGCAGGTTCACAGAAGCTTGATGGCATAAAGACATTGTTCTTTGTTACTGCAGTCAAGGAAAAAGAAAAAGGGAAGGTGTGTATGTCGTTCTTTATAATAAACCTGCTCCCAGACTTCAAAATGAAAATTACTTTTCTAGTAATTTGCTTTATTTTGGTTTTATTTCTTCTAAACTAAAACAGTATTAAAGCCAAAGTAGCAAACAAGTCATTGCCCATAAAATTCCCTCAGTGTTTTCTGAAATAGACAAAGAACAAATTTCATTTTTTCTGAAGGGAATATAAATATAGGACTCCCAATCTGAATTGTATCTGAATTAAGAATTAGAAGTGGTGTTAGAATACATAATAGCATTGCAGAATGCATAACACCATTTCAAAAGGCCTCTGCAGAGAGAGCAGAAAGGTATGTAATGCCTGCTAAAGAGTAGAAGCAAACACCTGGGCTCTGAACCACAGCACTGTCTGCACCAAGAGACGACTTAGGTTGGAACTGCCCTGCAAAGACAAAATGCCCATGGAAATAGAGGAGAGCATATCCGAGTACTGTCAGATGTCACCTCAGCAGCATAACAGTCAACAAAAGGGAAAAAATGTTTAAAAGAACAGGAAAAGGATTGTGTTTCTTTTCCACCCTCTGCTGGGACCTAAAGAAGCAAGAAATAGGGAGTTTGGTTGAGGCCCTGTCCAGCAGTTCTAGTACTTTCGGTGTTACACAAAAAACACAATCCAGTTTATTAAATAGGACAATCAAAGAAGGAGACAATTCTCCAACAGATCATTTTGCATGGGGAAAAGTGCAACAGTATTTATTGGCTCTTTTAACTTTATAAAGGCTATAGAAAAAGCTTAAGTATGTTGAAAAGAGAAATGAAGCTTATCTCTGAACACCATTGTACTAAAAGATGTAGCATTTGTCTTTTATTATTAAGTCTTAAATATTTTTTCCTATTTCATTTAATTACACCTTCTCTCTTTTTATTACTGTCTGCTTTATGCTTAAACATGACACAGTTTTCATATAAGTAAAATTTCCCTACTCTTGAGGGAAACATAACCCCACAAAAAAAAAAAAAAAGAATGTGGGAAAGTGAAAGATTTTCTGGAAACCAAAGCCATTGAATAAGGTCAACAATACTCAAAGAGGTCTTCATGGAAGCTGCAATTCAAATCCAAGTTGTCACTGCCTGACAACACCACACATCAAAAGAGAAGAAGGGCACCAGGGAATAAATTACCATATCCAGTCAAGATACATTAGCTAAGCAGAGGCTTGAGAAAGGGTGCTGGACTCCTGGAACATCCAGTATTCAGCCACGAAAGAGATGAGTAAATTGTTTTCCTCCACTTCTTAACAGATGTTAGCATAGAGATTCTAATCTCGTAAGGTAAAGACATTGCAGAATGGAAGTGTCAGTAATTATAGGGAACCTGGGTATGCACATACTATTTTTCTAACAGAAAATCTACAGACCAAAACCCCATATTCATAATTTTTGTGCATCCCTTTACTAAGAGTAGTTGGCAAGCAGACAGCACCAATGCTGGTCACTCAAATCACAGGATGGCATCTGGAGACCCACTGAGCTGCACACCAGAAAACTGGGATCTGAAGGAGAAGGGCTTCTGCTGACTAGCAACGGTGCATGAAATTAGAATACTGTGCCCATAAAATATCAGCAACTACATTTTAGATTTCATAGTCACTTATCTCTTTAAAATTAAAATCAAAATAACTGGGCTTTCACCCTTCAGTCACATCTCCAGAATGTGCTGCATATGAGAGGAATACTTTTTTTATTGTTCTCTCCTTCAAGGTTTTTCATCTCCTCTACTTCAACTACTATGGCAGAAATAAAGTAGCAGTCTCCTAATCTGCCTCAAACATTGACGTATCTTAACTAAAATAACCACTGACCCAAGCTAAAACCTTCATATGATCTGTGAGGAGAGAAGGCACAAATCGAGACTGTTTCTGAGGGTGCGCAAACATCAAACATGACCATTCCCATGCAAGTGAACTGCATTAATTTACCCCTGTGATTTCATGCCCTGACTGTGCGCACACACAGGCTGTGGTCAGTCTCTCTTGCATTTGTCAGGTGTTTCAGGAATGCACTGAATCCTCTCCATTTTAAAAGGAATGGGAGAAAAGGACTAAAACACAAGCTGAGACTTGAAAAATTTCCCTGGCAGCATGGTAACTAAGAAAAAGATAGCACTTATAAAAATTTGGGAAGAAGCAACCTGATCACAACAAATCAAGATTTGTGGTTAATTATACAATTTAACAGCACAAGAGTAAAAGCTGAAACTACAAATAAACATAAATTTACAGACAGAAAACTTTTTAAAAAACTCTCTATCAGTTCCTTTGGGCTTCACCAAATTTGCTAACATGAGTACATGGTTACTGTGGTCTTAATCCACAGCACAGCAGACAGTAATAAAACTGCTTACATGACTGGAAAAAGAATATCTAGAAAGTAAACCCATCCCTCATATATAACACTGGAACAACATTTACCTGACTGAGAAGGAGGGAACTGAGTTAAAGATGAAGTTCTCTCACGTTTTACTGGTGGACAATAGCTTCCATCCTCTCGATCAGATTCTGTAGAAAAAAAATTATTAGAGAAAATGCAAAACATCCCAGCAAGACACACACTCATGGCTTTTAATTTTACAATAAAATCTCTTACCATCTCCATCTTCTGGACTTGATCCATCGGCTGATCTCTGAAATCAGATTACAGTGATGAAACAAAGATCCCATAACTGAACATTTCAGTCTCTTCAGATTGATCCAAACATTTTAAGCATCAGTTAGGAGATTTTTTTCTTTACTATCAATGATAGACACTCAATGCAATAATCTTCTGTGACTTATATGTAGTCAGAGTTTCACACAGATACAATTAATTCAAAATATTTCATTTACAAATAAGATTCATGAAGATTCATATCCCAAGCACTAATATATTTAGGGACTATGTAACAATTACAGAACCACAGAATGAACTAGGTTGGAAAAGACGTTTGAGATCATCAAGTCCAATCTATGACCTACCTATTTACCTAGTTACATTTTCTATATACCGAAAATTTGAAAACGACGGTTTTCAAAATTGGTTTGATTTTTAAAATATCATAAAGTTTTAAGCTCAACATAAATATACCCATTATTTGGGAGTTCATTTCAAAGCACTTTACCTAATTACTTTAAGTGATGATAGCTCCTAAAACAAAATGATAGCATCGGAGGAATGTCTTTCAAAGCATACTCTATAAACCAGTACAATAGTATTTTTATTGAAATTAGCAATGGATAGTCCCCTAACATCATCCACAGTACCAGGCACAAAAAAGCAAACATCACAGGCTACCAACTATCACAGACATTCAAAAAGTCTTTGAACAAAGGCTTTACATATTTTCTGAGGATTTCTATGGCTCCTTCCTCCTATTGCTCTATTAGTTCCTCAGCTAATATAATCTTCCTTCCCATGACAGATTCCTTTCACTAGGGAAGGTGATCAGGGCAGCATCAGCATCTTCAACTCATTACAAAACATCTTAGAATCATCCAATTGCTTAGGTTAGCAAAGACCTTTAAGATCACCATGTCTAAGAGACCCCTCAGAACTGCCATGTCCAATGCTAAACCATGTCCTCAGGTGCCACATCCACATGTCTTACAAATGTCTGCAGGGATGATGACTTCACCACTGCCACAGACAGCCTGTTTCAGGGCTGCACAATCCTTTTGTGGAACATGCTTTTCCTAATACCCAATCTAAATGCTCAACTTGAGGTGCAACTTTAGGATATTTCCTCGTGTCCTGTCACTTGTTACCTGGAAGAATGGACTGACTGCCCCTTTGGCTACACCATCCTTTCAGCTAGCTCTTGACATACTGGACCATCTACCTAGTCCAACACTATCCTTTCATCCCACTCCTGCCTCAGGACATGCAGACAGACACCTCCCATTCACTCAGTCTCCCTTCGGAGCTTGGCTGATAAGGGGAGGAATAGCAGCTCACGGGCAGAGCCCACTGAAGCCCCAAAGCTCCTTCCCCACCGTGATTTGGCCCACTTGGGCACTGAGAGCAGGCAGACATGCAGCTGGACTGCATAAGTCTGCACAGGACCAACATCTGAGGCATACCTTGGATGTAAGAATACCAGAAAGTACAAAACTTTCTCTCTAGCACTGGATACATTCAGAACCCAGATAATACTGTACTATCAGTACTCTGCTAAATACTAATAAAAACCCACTTACACTGCACTTTGCCTATTCAATTACCTTTAAGGGCTTTTCTGTTTTGTTTCATGTTAATAGAAAGTATCGCTCCCTCACTAGCATCCTACTTGAGTACTCTTGAAACCTCCAGCATTGGGAATAAGAAGCTACTGACAGCTCTGGAATGCAGCCCCCTGCATTCACACACACCTATCAGCCAGCCATGTTAATATTGCATTTGACGATCCATGGTTCTTCCTACATAATTAGTCAGGTAGTCCATGGTACCAGAAGTTGGTCTTATCAGTCACTGCCCTTGCCAACATACTCTAGCTTCCCAAGAGATGAGGCTAAAGTGTAAAATCATGATACCATGTATTTCAGCAACCAACATCTGAATTCAGAAAAGATTTTATTTTGCACATGATGTGTTGTCACATATACAAGCAATTTGTTTCAATTTGTATCAAAAATCCTGAAAGCATAAAGAAAACACTTGCTAAAAAAATTGCATTAATGGACCTGCAGATCTCTACATGCAAAAATCCTTAAAAATAAACAAGTGATTTCCACCTGAATGTCAAAAACTTAAGATGTTACTAATATACGGTTCATTCTCAAGTAACAGAGACAAAGAAGTCAAGCCTATATAGCACAAACCTCAAATCATCCTATCATTGTAATTTCATAACTGACAAGCACAACTAATATACCATCACCATGTTTAGGGGGCAACAGGTATCAATATCCAAAACCAACTCTGTACCCTACTGAGGGTAAAGCAGAACAGAGAATCTGCTCTGAGTTATTTCCATGCTTCCCAGTCCAAGAGTTTTGAGAGATTAAAGCCATCACCTTTGGGCAAATAGATGCCAGGTAGAGTCCATAGGGGTGGGGATACACAGATGTACTCTATTAGCATAAGTTTCACTTTTCTATGAAGCCACACGATAAAGTTAGTTACCACTGCAGCCATAATTGCTTACCAGAGCTGCTTCGGAGGAAGCTGGGTAGATTAGACAAAAAACAGGGGAATATATGAATGACAAGCCTGACAGACTGGAAAAACAGCAAATTACATTAGGTGACAATGAACAGCAGTCCAGCCTCTCCATTTTAGGTCTCTCTTCCTAGCCTACTAAGTCTGTACCTTACAGCAACACATGCTTTACACAAGTACGACACACAATGGAAACAAAAGGCGAGACCATCTCATCCAATAAGAAACCACCAAGGTGATTCAATATCTCAATTCAGTTCTTTGGACTTAGATGCTGACGAGACACAAACTGGTAACAACAAAATCCAACCCAGAATTTTCTCATTTAAGAGCAGACTTTTCACTTATTCCCTCTGTCCCCAACTTTCAGAAATCCAGCTACAGAAAAGTTACAATTATTCCTAAATAGAGGCTCCTACAATTATGACACATTTCTAATGAAGGAAAATACCTTTATAAAGGCTACCAACTGCTTTTTAAAAGTGTAAGTCACAGTAATTAAATACAAACATTAATTCCTCACACCATTGTTACATTAAGCTAAGAGAAGAACTTCACAACTTCAAAAAGTTTGTCAGTTTTTGCTTATTCACACTAGTGAGCAGAAAGAGGGACAGGAATGGAGAACTTGGGTAAAGCAGAAAAGGTCAACGTAATTCAGAGAAAGCTCTAAGAGTACACTTCTAGTGTTTATCTTTGAAAATGCATTTTAAGATACAAAAAGTCATATATAAGGACTTCAGAGCACAGTAATGCAATCCAGACACTCTGCACATGCACAGGTGTTATTTAACTGCCATGATTTGCTTAAAAGTTGTTCCAGAACCTCTTAACCCACAGAATCTTGCTGGCATGGCCACATGCTTTGGGAGGCTGGCGTGGGTTAGCAAAGAGTTACAACATGACCATGAGCTCTCCAAGGCACTGTACCTATGGCCGCACTTAATTCAAGTATCAAAAATATCTTCCTGTGTGTGTACAAACAAGTGAACAAGAAATATGCAGTGTCTCTTCTTCCACCTTAATTCATCCATCTTCCCAGGCCCTGGAAAGACTGCATGAAAACTGCTGCTCCAGCAAAGCAGTACAAGCACTCTTAAGATGCATCAACCTTTTCTAGATTTCAAGAAAAGAGACAGTTTTACTGTAAGACACAGGGATAATCTAAAGAGTGCTTGCCAGCGCATGCCAGTTACATGCCCATACTGAGCACTGTATAATTCCATATATTTAATTGAATGGAGTCAAGAAGGATGCTGAAACAGCTGTTCTGTACAGCCAACTAATTTCTGCGTACAATCCCCAACAGCATTTGTGGGTTTTAAATTTCTTTCAGAACTGGGTTAACTGGGGTAAGATGTTCTGCTCTCTAAGAACAAGACTAAGAAAACCATTTGCTGTAGTGCTCCTGAAAGTCTGGTTAATACAGATCTCTTGAACAGTTCTAGTAACACTGCAATTTCAAATGACAGAAAACTGAGATAAAAGTCTGTGATTAGGTTTGATAGGAAAGATGTGTGATAATGTCTTTACAAACAATTCCATGGGTGAGGGTAGGGGTGTTAACCTCTTTGAAATGGATTTTAATGTCTCTTTCCACTTCAAGCCGCAAGTTTGCTACAGAACCCAGACAGTTTGACTTCTGAAAGACACCTGGGTCTGCACAAGCCTGGGTTTCTGAACTTTGGGGGAAAATGACGTTAAGGGTGTAGGTGGTTCAGGAAGGCTGTACCTCCCTGGTGCCTCAGCCAATGCGGAAAGAGGGCAACATGTGGCCTGGAGTTCAGGATAAAAGGAGGCTGTGCCCTCCAAAACCTCGAGAGATAAACCCTGCAGGCACGTGCCCCGGTGGACTCTATCCCTTTACTCGAATAAAGATGCAGGACTCCTCTGCCTCCTTTGGGGACACTGGCCTTTCATAGCGTGATTTTCCACACGTGTACCAGCTATATTTTAAAATATTAATCCTTGAATATTTTAACCTTCAGAAAAGAAACTGAAATAGAAAGATTTCTGCAGGTCATCAAGCAACACTCTGAACACTGCGAAGTGCTTAACCTACAGACAGCTATTTGCACCTTGTCATGACAATCCATTCAGCGCTGGGTTTACTTGAAATGGCTGATTCTTGGACAAAAAAGCTGTAAATCAACCAGTGCAAGAAAAGGGTGCAGGTATTAGGTGAAGCAGCCTTAACAGACAAAGATCTAGCAAAGACGACATGCCTAGGGTGTAATACCAGAGTGAACATGACACTCACCTGCACCAAGAAAACATGGTCCACCAACCAGAAAGATTAGGAACAGTTAAAATTGCTCTGAAAGACTGTACAGTAGCAGTCATTTAGTCATCCAATCTACCAGAAAAGATTTTGCTACATCACCAGTAGAAAAATTATGACCACTGACAGCTTTCCTCCAAAGTACTGACTTCCTCCCCACTCCAAACACCCAAATTCAAAACTCTGCTATGATTCTTGGTGCATTTAATCTGTTAAATACCGTACAGGTTGACATGACATATCCAGTGGAAACACAGTACTAGCTGCTCACTTTGTCAAGCTGCAGCATTATGGCTTAGAGAGGGAACAAAGAGTTCTCTAACGGCTTGAAGCAAATCCTTCAAATACAGACCCACTTTCTCACTCATTTAGAAGTGCCCTGGCCCTCAGCAGAGTTTCCACGCTAAGTTTTAAATACTTGAGGTGTCTTCTACAGTTACACTACTAGGAAGATTCACAAAGTTAATTTCTTCTAATTGGAACAAGGGCTCGGAGAGGACTAACACTTGAGATCAAAGAACCAGACAGACAGTGATTTGCACTACCTACAGTGAACAGTAATGGATTCCACCTAGTGGAAGGGACTTTTTCCTCTAATCCCCTCAGCAGCAGAAGTAGTTGGTAGGTTGACACTTACCCCTGCCAGTTCTTGTTGAATAGGAGCAAGCTGGGCTTCAGAAGCAGGACTCAGGGTAGCACTGACTGAGGCCACAGCAGGAGCAGGGTGCTCAGAGTCGCACTCACCAGCTGGTTCTGTGTGACCCAGACCATGGTAGGGGGGCTCAACCTCTCCCTGGGGGTCCTCGCCTGAATCCGACAAAGCTTTTTGCTCTGCAGGGGACTGTGAGCAGAAAAGACAACGTCCCTTCAATGCAAGGCTGCAACATGAGAGATCGGTCATCCTAGTGAGACGATCTGCTAATCCATTTTTAAATTCCACTGTTTTCACAGTATGGCAGAAGGAGCTGCTGCTTGTAGCTGAGACACCAATTAAAATACACAGAAACTGTGTAACACAACACAGAACCTGCTGACAGAATTAGCTCCCCCTCCCTGCAAAAAGCATCAGTTGGAGCAAATGCACTTTTTTCAAAGTTACTGAAATCATCTGCGTCCCCAGCAAAGAGGATTTTGCCAGCTACAGGATTGTTGGGGTTTAACCCCTCCCTCTCTCACAGACTAAAGGATAGCCAACAGCTTTTACCTGCATATTCAGACATAAAAATTAAACAGACAATTACTGTAAATAAGTTTCTTTCACTGCTTTTTCAGCCCACATTTGAGGGAGGTGAGGTGGGTTATAAAATTCTCACAAACACTAATTATTTTAACATTCACACAAGAAACAGGATCCTTTCATATTCACATGACAGTGAATTATCTGAGAAGCAACACCAATGCTTTTTTCCATAAATTAACAACTTTCAATCTCTTTCAGGGAGGGTGGTGACAGGACAACTAGTGGACACTAATGGGATTTGGTATTTGCTGAACTTCTGCCACAGACTTTTCATTCCTTCACATCATTTAATGCTGCACATCCCTGCCTGGACAACAAAAATTAATCATTATCATATTCTGCACACATCTGAATGAAAAAGTTAAAAAGGCGTTGTGCACAAACAACTGTATTATGATTAAGGACTAAGTTATACTCCATGGATAACATGCAGGCCAAGGATGTGCTCCCAGCTGCAATCTGTGGGCTGAACTTCCCTGCATCTTATGGTGAAGTATCTGAAGAATCAAGCAGTAAGGAAAAGATGGCTCTCAAAAGCACACAACCTTGGCTTGCTCCCAGAAAACACTTTGCAGAACAAAGAGAGACTAAAAATGCACATCATCGCCCAGGTCCAAGCAGTAAAGTAAGCAAAAGCCTCAAAAATAAACAGCAGCACTTAACATCTTAAGAGCCCCAAGTTCATTAAGTAACACTTGTCCTGTCCTCATAACAGAAGCAATTATTAAAGCCAGCAATACATGACATTTTATTATGCAGGAAATTACTATAATTAAGGCTCAAAATAGTCAAAATATATTTACTGGGGATAATACTATGGATGTCAGGTAAAAGTTCAGGATGTTGGGGTTTTGTACTGTCAAAATTATCTGGCTTTAGTATTTAGTTGTTAATAACAGACCCAAACACTAACTTAAAACCCCACCGAATGAGAAGAGTTAAAGAAACATTTTGTTTGTCACCAAATATTTAATAAAATCTAGCGGTCTAGCAACCTATCCTTACCTTTTTGGCTGAGGAGAACAGCAGGAAAAGGCTACCTGGAGATGGCCATAGCACTTACAATATATATTCCAAAAAAAAGAGCCTTACCAGAAATTTACAGTGACTTCTAGCTACAGATCAGAAAATTGCTAATAATGAAGAGAAGAACATTCAATACACACTTGTGCTAGACACTTAAGATTGGAAATGACAAAATATTTTGCAAGTCATTTATATCAACACAGTTTAGAACATCTTAAAGTAGGCTAAGTAAACATCCAAAAGATTTTAATAACTCTTGTAATACTTGAAATTCTTGGTGTCAAGCATTTCAAAAAGTGGACATAAGCTTAAATCTGATTTCTATCCTAAGAAAGACTGGAATATGTGCTTCAAGACCCATAAAGTAAACAAACAAAAAAAATTACTGATAATCACCATTTATATGAAGAAAAATCTGAATCCAAGATAAGAATTTCATGGCCAATACATAAATATTTAAAATATATACAATTATATTTTTAAAAAATCCATTAAGTTAATCAAAAACTCCTGCAAGTTTCAGAATTTTGTGAATAGTATGTAGTTTAAGTTATGGAAGACAAGACCAACAAAGGACTCAAGGATTTATCGTATCAGAACTGCTCCAGGCAGAAGTTTCTACAGCTATTCTCAAAAACAGCATATCCAAAGGAAACTGTGAACCCTTAAAATTAATTTTAATCTTTAGTCATATATACTACTGCAAGTTTTTCCTAGTCTCTTAGCTTCATGAATTCTGATCTAAGCTCTTGTTTGAAATTCTTTGGAGTTAGTGAACAGTTCACTCTCTTCCCTTTTGCTGGAATGTTATGTCTGAGAAGTGTGTCCCTCCTTGAGCCTCCTCTTCTCTACAGAAAATATTGCTTATAAAATACAGTTCTAGGGAGAACTTGGCAGAAACCTGTTCCTGTCTCTTAAACACTATGGCAAAGATCAAGAGAGAGATGACCGATGTTAGGAAGCCATGTTAGGAAGCCATCTACACAAATTTACCTTGCTCAGCGAGATCAAGCAGCATCTATTTTATTAAAACTAAAAATAACACACTCAGACTAAATACATCTAAGTCTATTTGGAGATTTGGCTTCCTCTGCATTGCAGAAAATGAGAGACATGAAGGAATACTTAAAAGCTAAGACTCACGTGATGCTATCACCAAATATAGGCAAGGAAATAATATTCTTTTTCAGTAAAGACTGGTACAAGCACTCTTGGATCAGCTTTTCCTCCCAATTCTAAGTCGAGCTATTTGCAACTCCTTTCCTCATTTTCCCCACCCTAGCATCCCTACCCAGTAGCCTAAAAAACTACTCTCAGTATATCTTTTCACATTTTTCACCTGTTTAGAGCCAAGGACAGCTCTTGCTTGTATGCTCAACAGTCTTTGACTTTATCAACCTCTCTATATTCCTCCAAGCTTTGTCTTGCACATCTGTCTCTCCGTGATGGTTGTTTTAAGCACAACAACCTTCATGACTGTTCTTTTAAGTACAGCAATATATTCACAATTATGAACTCTTAAGCATCAATTTTAACTCCTAAGGTATACTATAAACTTACAACTGGGTATCCTAACAAAGACTCTTGGCAGCCATGCTGACAATGCTGAGACAGACTGAGAAAGGGAATGCTTTGCCTCTCCATACACAAACTAAGGTGTTCATTCACAGTTCTCTCTCTGCCACCATCCTAAACCTGTAAGTCATGGCGACAACATGAAGAACCTTTTCTAGTCATTCTCCTCCCCAAACCACCAAAACCCAAGCATTTCCAAATAACACTGCATCAAAGCAGGACTTCAATTAACTCCTACTTTACATATCATCTCTTTTTTTTTTTTTTTTAAACTCATGATTTTGCTCTCCAGGCTACCTGGGAATGCCATCTTCTAATCACCGACATCTTTCACAACTCCACACCTATTTTTAAAACTCCGTAGTTAAGACCATGATGACAGCTAGAACAATTTAACAACATAAACCCTTATTCACTCCAGAACCTTTGTATTTAGGACCCAGTTACCCCTTAGACTCTTTGTACCACTTTGGTATGGAACATGACCCAAGTATCACATAACTTAGCTTCTTTCAGAGTCATTCTTGAAAGATCACCACTATCAATTCACATACAGAAAGCAGTACACTGATCAAACCTAGTTACACAACGAGCTAGAAGTAAAGTGTTCTTTTCTATATTCTACCAATACCCCAACCCAGGCTGGTGGAGAGAGGAGGACAAGGTGCAAGCTACATCATAAAGACTGGCTCGTTTTCAAGTGCAAAAATTTTTTACACCCAAGTGCAGAATCTAACTTGTCCTATACTTGTGACTAGGGAGGTCATAAAGATCCTATGTGATGACAATCAGTAACAACCAGATTAGCACAGTTCACACTTCCAGGACAAATGACACTACTTCAAAAACATTTTTGGACAAAGTGTTTCTTTACACTGCTACTGATTAAATTTGTTTGAGCTAATATACCTGATTAAAAATGTGTCAATCCAAAAATGACAGAATACTTCCACCTTAGAAATGTATGTTAAAAGTTAACTTCAGAAAATTACTTGAAGCAACCTATGGCCAGAAACTAGTATGAAATGTTTTATGGCAGAAGCTAAAATCAGTTTCAGAGCAGAAACACAAGTAAAACAAGTGTCTAATATTAAGCACAGAAGTAAGCTGTATCCATCAATTTAAATATTTAATTCAGAAAGTGCTATGAAAAGCACAGCTTAGCTCATAAGTTATTTGGATAGATAATGGAGTAACAGAAATACTCTATGCGTAACATAGTGAGGTTCAGACTTCGCATTGCTTTCAGATCTCAACAGTTAGAGCTTTCTTAAGCTGATGCAACTTTCCAGCTGGTGTCAGCTCTAAAAACTCTGCCTGTTAGAAACACGAATAGCAGCGCTACTATTCAGATATTTGCAAGACTATACTTCACACATTGTAAAAATAGTTCTCAAGGAGTTAAGAAGACATGAAAATCATGAAAATGTAGACTCACTCAAATTTAGAAACTGCCAACTTGGCATACACCATTAATTAACATCCACCATTAAGTAACATCTAAACTGGAAACAAGAACAGACAGACTAATCCTGTCTTTGACTGCAAAAGAAAACAACTCAAACCTCCTTACTGAAAGTAAAATTAAGAGGCAGCATTATGAACACCATGCACTTTTTGTCCCCTCTAAATAAACATGTCAAACTGCAAGTTCTGATGTTTTATTCAAGCGTACACATCCTTAGCTAGAAGATGCAGTTAAAAAATTAGTTTCCAGACTAGCATGAACTTTGCCCTAGAACATGCTGAATATTTTCCAATTTCTAGTGGAGAAAAAGATCATAGAACCATAGAATTGTTCAGGCTGGACAACTCCACCAAGATCAGAGTCCAGCCATTCCCCCACTGCTGTCAAGCCCACCACTAACCCCTGTCACCAAATGCCACATCCACACAGCTTCTAAATCCCTGCAGGGATGAGGACTCCACCAATGTCCTGGGCAGCTGTGCCAGGGCTGAACAGCCCTTTTGGTGAAGAAATTCCCAATATCCAACCTAAATCACCTCAAATGCAACTTGAGGTCATTTCCTCTCATCCCGTCCCTTGCTCCCTGGGAGCAGAGCCTGACCCCAACCTGGCTGTACCCTCCTATCACGGAGTTGTAGAGGGCCAGAAGGTCCCCCCTGAGCCTTCTTTTCTCCAAGCTGAGCCCTCACAGCTCCCTCAGCTGCTCCTTATCAGACTTGTGCTCCAACCCTTCCCCAGCTCTGTGGCCCTTCTCTGGACATGCTCCACAATGACTTTCTTGTCATGAGGAGCCTAAAATTGAACCTAGGATTTGAAATCCCTCACCAGGGCCCAGGATCTGAAATCCCTCACCAGTGCCCAGCACAGGGGGTCACTGCCCTGGTCCTGCTGGCCACACTATTGCTGGTACAGGTCAGGTGCCATTGATTTTCTTGGCCACCTGACATCATGTTCAGCTGCTGTTGACCAGCACCACCAGGTCATTCTCCACCAGGCAGCTTTCCAGCCACTCTGCCCCAAGCCTCAAGTATTTCATGGTGTTGGAGTGACCCAAATGACTGACATCTTCCAAGCGCAAACTTAAGTCAAGATTTTTAGAAAAAGAACATTGTTTAACTTAATAGTAGACACTATTAGTTCCAGAAAAGTCAGTAAGACCACTGAATTGTATCAACCCAGCTGTAATACTGAGAGGATCTGTAGATGCTGCAACAAAATAATTCTGCTCAGGATGTCCAGGTTCATGTGAAAAAAGACTAAGCAAACATATAAACAACCATCACAGAGAGTTAACTGAATACACAATGCAATGCTTTTTCTCCCCCTCAGCTTACTGTCAGACTGCTGTGTCAGCACTAAAAAGCCTCCACTAACACTTCTGCTTACAGAAAAATGTGACTCAACTAGACAGACATTTTACTAAATTAAAATTGTAATTTACACAGAGAAATTACATAATCAAGTAGTATGTTGTTTGACAACTATTTTGAAGTTACTTTTGCATTTTCCTCAAAACACTGCTCTAGGAAAAAATCCTCTGTTCACAGGATTTCCTTGTTAACTTCAATAATGATAGTCTTTTGTGGCAGGCAATGCACTTAACCAGGTACCTTTTACACAAACAGTAACGGAGTCAATTCTTAATGGAAACACCTAGCTATTAAGTCTTTCTGAAAATACAGTGAAAGATTTCAACTAGTATGTAACCTAAGGCACTTTTCCTTAATTAAATTGATTAAAGCTGGCCTGAATACTAGGTTCTGATACATACAGCATAGATTAAGTGGCTGTTACTTTTGGCTCACAGCATCATCTTCTGACTATACTACTGTTGTAGCTGTACTACAAAAACGAGCTACTGGCACAAGCGACAAGCTCTTTATTTAATCAAACTGCAAGAAGCACAGCACTGATGTTTCTACAAGTCCTTCTTTGCAGTGTCAAATACACCACAATAAAAGCTACTAAAATTACTAATCACTCCCCCTTCCCCTTTTAAAAAATCCTCCATCTCCACACAATACACCATTTAGCATAAGCATTATGTCTGCTGCTACTTTGAAAATTGGCAACTACCTGACAGATCCTACTACCAGACTCTCTGATCTGCTTCAAGGAACAAGCCCTATTCCCCAGCCAAGCTAGGCTTACTCCATGCCCAAAGTGACCAAGGCTAGCCCCCTTGACAGCACCACCACCACCTGGCATTTAGATCAATTTATAGCTTGTCTCTAACCCTAGTGCCTTCAAGATGCTTGGGAACCCACACACCCTCCACCCAAAAAAGCCAGACTTTCTGTCTGTGCCCAAGCAGAGACTGTCCTGAATACAGCTACCTGCTCAGCACCACCTCAGCATCCTCAGAGGCAGTTGGGAAGACTAAATCACAGATCTCCTTCCCTGGATCTTCTCTGCCAGTCCCAAAACATATTATGCCTTCAATTAATGTATTTTTACAAATATTCTGTTGAGACCTATCAGAGCACAACAGATCTGTCTCACAGCCCAATGCAGGAGCTTGCACAGCCTTAATGCTGAAGACAATGGAGCGTGCAGGCTGCTGGAGGTGTGCAGAAGCAAAAGTACAACATGAAGGAACGTGAGAGCACAAGAATGCCTATCTTGGCATGTACGGACCAGGCCAGCCCAGAAGGACATAGGACCGTGTCACTCTGCCTGGACTGCACACTGCTATGATCACCATCGCCAGGCTAAAGGACAGCTCCGGAGAACACTCATCATGATGCAACTCAGAAGGGACTTCAGAACAGTCTAAGCAAAAGTGGGTGATTGGGAACTGTTTCCTAAAAGGCAACATGATCAAAATCGGTAGTGCAAACACTACCACTCCCTTCATTCCGAAGTATATGTAAACAGTCACTGTAAAAAATGTAATTGAAAGAATGTCTTGAAAGTACTTACTCTCTGGCAGATTTGATTAGCTGATATTAGGAGCTGATATTAGCAGACTTAAATCCTTTCCAAGCTAAGAAATTATTTCAAGCTCCTGCTGAGGAATATGCCTACTGAACCTGTGAGAAAGCTTGAGTCCAGTACTTGTTCCAAACCAAAGAAAAGCTATCAACTGAAAAGTGGTTCAGGATTTCAATTCAAACATTTCTGACTCCACATACAACAAAACAATCCAATGATCCAGCAGAAAGTGTACCGTACACTTTCCTTGGTCCCCACCATCTTCAACAGAAACAAGAGTAACCTCAGGGATTTTTTGCCATTAATCTTAATAGCTTTTACTATTAACCAGACAGAGTTAAATACCATAGAATATTGAGATGAGGTAACAGAACTACCATTTCCCAAGGTAACTAGACACTTCACAGCTTCCTAACCAAAGATAAGAGAGACATTTAAATACACTGATGTGAAAAGCAATAATCTAGATCAGTTTTCTTTGATTTATATTAAACCTATTATTAGAAAAAGAAATTTTCCAGCTTTGTTGTGCAACTCAAGTGTCAGCACTCCTCTGCCACATGTTCAAGACACACCGTTACAGATACCTTTTCTACCATATCGGTCCATCTTCTGTCTGAAGAGCTACCCATATTGTGAAACCATCATACACCTTCTCACTTTTAGCTCTTCAGTGCCTGCTTGCCCTAAGCCCATTAATGTTAATGCTCTATTAGCCATCTTCAACTTCACAACACTATAGACAAAGACCATGGAAGGAAGGAGTCAGGACAAAACAAACAAAAAAAAAAAATCAACATCTCCTTACCTTCTGTGCTTTATCCTTCTGAAATACAAAGACAGGTGGAGCAATGGCAGGCTTTTCTGTAAAAAGAGAAATTATTGGAGTTTTTTCCAACCGCATTCATATTGACTATTATGAAAATGTTATGTTCTATGATGCTTTAATGAATCCCTAAACCAGTTAAATCTCACTTACACATTGTTTCTACCAGTTCCTGGTAACACACAGGGACTTGATCTTCAAAAGTAAAAAGCAGTGCTTGAGGAGAACAGCACAACTAATATCTGAAAGCTAATTGTGTTTCCCCTCCAGATCTCTTTCAAGCTAGTACGGGTACCATACTTTGGTACATTGGAGGGGAAAAAACCCTTTCCTGCAGCAGTTCAGTAGCTAAACAGATACTTTTCCTTCCCCATTGTCACACATTAATGAAAAGAGTTTGTTGTACACCCCCACATACCCCTTTCTTAAAGGTCACCCAACAATGACATTGGATTACACTTGTATTTCACTATCACTGAAAGCTTTAGAAAGGTCCTAAATCAACATTTGCAGGTCTAAAATTCAAACCAGAGTAACCAATCTTTCTGCATAACTTAAGAGCACATGCACTTTCATCTTAAAGCTCTGAATCAAATATTAGCAGGATGCTATTTTCTAAATAAGCACATCAGTATCTAGTCTACAAGAACAGAATTAATGTCTAGAAATGAGTATATATTTCCATTGTCCTTCAATATTTCCCAACTACCTCAATGTTCTGAATAACAAAAGCATACACACAGAGGCAGAGTGTGATAAAGCAGAGGTGAGATTTCCTGAGAGTTCAACAAACTGATGCACCTTGTGTGCAACTTATATTTGAAGAGAAGCTGCACACACACTACGTGGTCAGCAGCCTTCCTGTATGTTTG
This sequence comes from Origma solitaria, assembly GCA_013397895.1. Classification (NCBI taxonomy): domain Eukaryota; kingdom Metazoa; phylum Chordata; class Aves; order Passeriformes; family Acanthizidae; genus Origma; species Origma solitaria. Next base: position 95,225 of record VZRL01005239.1, read on the forward strand.
TAGGGCTAAAGATGAGTACAGTATTTCAGTCTGTCTTTTAGTCTGGAAAACAGGACTTATGGAGAGTTAGATTTGCAAAGAAATTAGCCAAAAAGTTCCACCCTTGCAATTATCCAGTCTTATAAACAAGTCTGGACATTTAAGAAAATTAAAAATTTTAAAGCTTTCAGAACTTGAAAGGCTACCATAAAAAAAAATATAAAGCCATCAAAAAGAATTACCTTGCACCTAAAAACCAAACAGTATCACAAAATTCTCCATAATACAGTTGCAGCATCAGTGAAGCAATTGGATCACCATATAAGGAAAAAGAGGTGAAATTGTCCATTTGGGAACTGCTAGTGTTAGATCAGTTTGTCTGAAAAAGTGAAACTTTAGCTGACATGCACAAAATTATGAAAACTATTACAAGAATTGTGCATTTAATTGTGAGGGTGGAAGAACCTCTTTCTACTTTTCTGTGGATCTAACTCAAAGGGATAACCCAGCAAAACCAAAAAACACTTCAAGACTGATCTTGCAGGACTGGCATAACTTGTTCTACAAAAAGTAGAATTAATCAAGAAATTAGGCTTACTTATGACATAATTTTGCCTGCTCTTTTGCCTTTATTTTTTTAAGTTCATCTATCCATCAAATACTGCTGAATATGAAAAATGTTTATTAATAACAGCAATGCAGACAATCCATTTCAAAAGTGAAAACAATGTACCAACTAATGAAGGTCATCAACAGACCCTTAACTGTGATACCTGTCTCAAAAAACGGTGTGTTGAAACAAGCCAGGGATCCCTTTTCATTCCCTTGGCCTCAGTATAACCTGCCTGTAGGAGGCTTCACTGAGGCAACAGCCAAGCTTTTAACGCTTGACTTCAAAGTGAGAGTTATTTGTTAATTCCATGTGGTATACTTTAGTGTTCATTAGAGCCATAGCTACAGCAGCAAGTAGCATGCCCTCTGCCAAACCAGACAACATGGAGATCTACCAGAAAGTGGGACTTGATTGTGTCATGCACACCTTACAAGAGACTCCTGCACCAAATTCCACAAATACCAAGAAGAACCAGACAAAAAACTAGTTTTCTGTCTAATAAAGGACTGCAATAATAAAGGACTGAAGTACTGAGAGAGAAGAAAGCAAACAAAGAAAAACAGATCCAATAACAATGCAGAGTGCAGAGGAAGCACGGGACAGCTGGTAAAACATGGAATGGGTCGTCAGAGAAACTGAGGCAAAGTAACACAACAAAACAGGAGATCGAGTCTAGTGATCGAAAACTGAGCACTCAGGAAAAAAGAAGGCAGATGCTGGGAACAGCAGAAAGCTCCCAAGAAAAAAAATTAGATGAAAGAACCAAAAAATAGAAGAGAGTGGAAAAACTCCAAATATTTGAGATTGTGTCCAGCTATGACAAATGAGAATGGCAAAAGGATCTCATAAAGCAAACTATGGCCAGGCCTGTTAGTCAAGCTGAAAAGGGGAACACCTGTGCAACATTTGATAGTCTTTGTCCACCTCAGGAACACAGTCCTCCAGTACTCAAGGTCCAGGAATCTCACTGCTGCTCTTGTTGACTGTGACACCAACTGACAGGGTCAGGAATGACGATGAGGCAGCAGGCACTCACGGCTACCAACCGTACCAGGGCTTACTGAGGAACAGACACAGGGGAACACTTGCTCATTTTGTCCTTTCTGAAGTCTGCAACAAGACCACAATGATGGAAACATCTCCCTAATTCAAGCCCAAGGCAAGAAGGGATCGCTGGATTGCCCAATCTGACCACCTTCATTCAATATTCCATATTTTTCTAAGCCTTATTAAAACTTTGGGTAAACATTTTCATTAAAGGCATCAAAAGCAAAGCACTACTGCCCTTAATCATCCACTTCTGCACTTGGTAAAAAACTCTAGTGTCAAATTTCCCACTCAAATGTCCAGCTCCAGCTTTTGGCTCCTATTTCTAGTTATGTTTTTTAAACGCATTTATGTGGAGCTCTCTAGCACTTAATGTTTTTTGTGCAAAAGCACTTACACATACTATGTTTCCTTATAAACTGAAGAACCATCATACCAGGTTTTATTTTTGCAGATCAGAAATGCAGATATTAGGTAGCTCTTCAGTTTTCCAATCAAGTGCTAGTCCAAAACAAGAATTACACTGTTATCCGCACTAGTCAACCTCCAGGCCAGACAGTCATGCTCTCATTTGTTTGAGAACGAAACATTTATTTGAGCATGCTTTTGTTCCACCAGGGTGTCTGAAGGATCACCTACGGTAAAGTGGATCTGCTGGGTCCACAAATCTGTCAGCAACTTAAAAAGAAAATAAAGCATGATATATGAAAGAAAAACCCTCAACCTTCAAACTTCAGGTACAATGCATGTAAGAGAACATGAGATCTCCTTCACCAAGAGATGAGCAGTCAGAGCACATCGTTCTTAAAAACTGAGGAACAGATTTGGTTTTTTCTTCAGAGAAGCAGACAGAAACAAGGCAAAACAAAGACCTGGAGAAAAAAAAAATGTCAATTTGCTAACCAAGCCAATCTTGATAAAGGTGTTCAGATAAAGCCCAAGCATGTAAGAAAGAAAGTAAAACTTCAATAATTAGTATCAGAGACAGTACCTCTCCAATGTCAAGATCTGGAACTCATACAACCCTGAATGGTTTTAGGGTGACAAATCCAATTGAATCCACAACTGAAAACCAACTGAACTCCTTCCTGTAGTTTATTCACATTACAGATATTTCAACCTGCATGAATAATTACAAAAACCTCAAGAGCTGGCTTTCACAGGCTAAACTGCTGTAACATATTTTATCATCGAGTCATTAACTATCGATAAATGCCCTATGTGCTATCAGAAAAACATGTACTACTAAACCTGCTGAGCTTCCTTCACACACTGTGGAAATCAGAATGCAGAAACACAAAATACTACCTCAATAGCTCATGTGCAGAGATATCATCTACAAGTCATATATACTATTTGAGACTTTTAACCCAGATACATGACCACTAGTAGCTGTAGCAAACTCTCCCTTGTCAACCATGCTTCCCACAGCTAGGCAAAACATCCATTCACACAAAAGCAACCACAGCAGCTGGTCCACCTCTAGCAGCCACAAGGTGTCAGACCTTTATTGAAGCATGAAATAACGCATTATTGAAAAAAATCCAAGGGGCCAAGGGCAACAAGAAAAGCCTCTGTAGGTACACTGGTGATAAGAAAGGCTGGGGAAAACGAGGGCCATCTCCAGCAGGAAACAGGAGACCTGGCTACCTTGGATATGGAGAAGGCTGAGGTACCCAATGATGTTTTTGACTCTGTCTTCACCAAGAAGTGCTCCAAACACTCCACCCGAGTTATAAAAGGCAAGAGTAGCAGGGGCTGGCAGAATGAAGGACCACCTGCTATAGGAAAACAGGCTTGAGATCATCTAAGATGCACAAGGCCATGGGAACTGATGAGACGCATCCTTGAGTCCAAAGGAAGTGTCAGAGGAATTAGCTAAGCCACCCTCCATTCACTGAGAAGTCGCAGCTATCTGGGGAAGTTCCCAGTGACTGGGAAAGAGAAAACATAACCCCCATTTTCAAAAACGGAAAAAAGGAAGACTTGGGGAACTACAGGCTGGCGAGGCTCACCTCTTCGCCTGGCAAGATTGTGGAGCAGACCCTCCTGGACACTATGCTAATGTACATGGAAAATAGGAGGTGATTGGTCAGAGCCAATATGGCTTCACTTACAGCAAACCACAGCTGACAAATTGGTGGGGTTCTATAATGGTGTTACAGGTAGCAACTGACAGCCTACCAGGACTCGTGTAAAACACTGTTTGACACTGTCTCATAGGAGATCATAGTCACTAAACTGGGCAGATGGACCACTCCATAGATAAGGAATTGACTGGTGGCTGCACTCAGAGTTGCAGTCAATAGCTCAATGTCCAAGTGGAGACCTAGTTTGGGACCAGCACTGTTTAATATGTTTGCTGGTGACATGAACACTGGGATTGAGGGCACTCACAGCAAGTCTGCCAATGCCACCAAGCTGCGTGGTGTGGCTGATGTGCTGGAGGGGAAGGGATGCCATCCAGAAGGACCTGGACAGGCTGGAGAGGAGGGACTGTGCAAACCTTATGAACTTCTACAAGGCCAAGTGCAACTCCTGCACGTGGGTCAGGGCAGTCCCAAGCACAAACACAGACTGAGGGGAAAGGGGTTGAGAAAAGGCCTGGGGAGAAGGACTTGTGCGTGCAGGTGGATAGGAAGCTCAACATGCCCCAGCCATGGGCACCTGCACACAGAAACCTCCTGTGTGCTGGGCTGATCCCCCAGCATGAGCAGCACAAGACAGGGGAATTCTGCCCCTCTGCCCCACTCAGGTGAGACCCCACCTGAAGAGCTGCCCCAGCCCCGGGGAACAACATCAGAAGGACATGGAGCTGCTGGAGCCAGTCCAGAGGAGGCCACAGAGGTGCTCCAAGGCCTGGAGCCCCTCTGCCCTGGGGACAGGCTGGGAGAGCTGGGGGTGTGTAGCCTGGAGAAGAGAAGGCTATAGGGACACCTTAGAGCCCTTTCCGGTGCCTAAAGGGGCTCCAGGAGAGCTGGAGAGGGACTTTGGACAAGGAGGAATGGCTTCAAACTGACAGAGGGTAAATTTAGATTAGATATTGATAATAGAGATAAATATCGATTAGACATTAGATAATTTAGATTAGAAATTCTTCCCTGAGAAAGTGGTGAGGTCCTGGCACGGGTTGCTTCACAGACCTGTGGATGTTCCATCCCTGGCAACATTCATGGCCAGACTAGACAGGGCTTGGAACTCACTGGTGTCGTGGAAGGTGTCCCTGAACACTGCAAGGGGGTAGATGTCTTCAAAAGTCTCTTCCAACCCAAACCATTCTACAGTTCTCATGAAAATAGAAACAAAGTCCTGCAGGAGTGTGTACCTCTGTAGAGTTCTCAGGTTCACAGATTATATCTCACGGCACAGCAGTGACAAGGGCCAAAAAAGTGGTCACCTTCTTTGCTGCTGAGCCCATTGTGCCTCTACCATAAGAGCACAGGATAAATCAGGTTGGAGGTCTCTAGTCCAATCTCCTGCTGCAAGTAAGGTCAGTTATGATGTCAGGCCAGGTTAATCAGGTTATCCAGCCTAATCTTAACATCCAAGGATGGAGGCTGAGCAGCCTCCCAGGGTAATCCCTTCTACAGCTTGACTGTCCTTACGGTGAAAAAACCCTACCACCACCACAAAAACCCAACCTTCCCCTACTTCTAGTCTGAACATCTCATTCCACCTCTCACCTTCTGTCTTTTGTCCTTCCAACATACATCGTTCTGATGGGCCTGGGCCTGTCTCTAATAACCTCCTTACAGACCCTGCTAAGCACCAAATGCGCCTCTCTGAAGACTTCTTTCCTCTAGGCTGAATGTGGCCAGTCACAGGACATGCAACCCAGATCACCAAATGTCTTGGTGATTCATGTTAATCTTTAAATTTTAGAAGGAATCATGTCATGAAAACATCTTTCAAGACCTCACCAGATCTGCTGTAGCCAGGTTATTAAGAGGAGGACTTACTTTTAAAGCTAAGAACTACAATGTTTCAACCACTTTTTCTTTTTAAATTTATGCCAGATTACATTTAGAAACGCAAAAGCGCCTGATTACTTGGAAAACTACATGAGGCAGGAAAAAAAACCTGCAGTGCAACTTCCTGGCAAGTGAGTCCTTGCTTGGATTTCAAGAAGCACTCTTTGACACCTGAAGCATACTAGTTGAGAATAGCTACTCCAACTGTAACTCATTATAATACATCACCTGAGAGAAAAAGTGTACCAGACCTGTGAACAATGAATGAATGTTAAAAACAACAGCAATTTGGCTGTTAACTGACTGAAAATACTCAGAGTGCTGATTTATCACTTGTGAAACATTTATCTGAGGGTCAAGAAAATAAAAGTTCAAAGTTAGGTTTAATTATGCTTATTGGAACACTGCAGGCTGCAAAAAAAGTTCTTGGGGATTTTTTACAATTTACATTACAAAGAGCAGAATAATCATGCTAAATATAACATAAGAGATGCAGAAAATTTGCAGCACTATAAAATTCTAAAGGTGTTGATAACAACACAAGATTCTCTTCCAATAGCTAAGAATAAACTCAAAGCAAAGAGCAAGCTGCCACACCAAGAGCTGATCTGCAAAAAGACCTTCACAAGTAAAATCCAGCCATACTTCATGTCAAAGAATCAGAAACACAACTGGATGATTTATGGCCAAACTTTACAAGTGACATCATGATGAATACAACTGACATGGGGAAAAAAGATACTTTTACAAATGTTATAAGTCAGAAAAGAAAAAAGTAGCTTCTTTTCCTATGAGAGGAAAAAGAAAGCCATGAGGCAAGCCAACTACTTTGCAATGTAGGTAAAATATTTATAAAGAATTCCAAAAAGTATTAAAGCATGTAGATAGCTCTACCTTGTCAATTAAATAGCTATTTATGGTGTCTGGGTATGAATTATTAGGACATGTCACTCAGCCTAACTTTGCACCCACTAATCCATCTGAAGTAACCATGGGAAAAAAAAAATCTTGTTTCTAGAGTCTGCAGTCAGTGGTGAGTGCCACATTTTGCCATAAAGTAACTGCAGATCTTCCTCTGTCCAAAAGCTACCATGAGACAAGTAGAACAAACAATCAGGCGAAAAAAAAGAAACAGCACAGAAACAATGTCAGCATCCTACAAGTCTGGCAAAGAAATTACACTGATTAGTCTGAAAGGAACTGCTTCAGTTTGCTCACCTACTGTGCATTTCATAAAATCATAAAATATGCTGAGTTGGAAGGGACCCATCAGGGAACACTGAGTGCAACTCTTGGCCCTGCACAGGACACCCCAAAACTGCCACCATGTGACTGAGAGCATTGTCCAAACACTTTTGAACTCGGGCTTGGTGCTGTGACCACTGTCCTGAGAAGCATTACGTGCTCAACCTCCCCCTGGGTGGAAAACCTTTTCCCGGTATCCAAGGTAAATCTCCCCCTACTCAGCTTCGTGCTGTTTCCTCAAGCTCTGTCACTGGTCACGAGAGTGTAGTGATTGGTACCTGCCCCTCAGCTTCCCCTCATGAGGAGGTTCGAGCCTTCACTGAGATCTCCCCTCAGCCTCCCCTTCTCCAGACTGAAGAAACCAAGTGCCCTCAGCAGCTTCTCATAAATAAGCCTTCCCCTCTAGACCCTTCCCCATCCTTGCGGCCCTTCTTTGGACACTCTCTATAGCTTAATGTCCTTTTTACACTGTGGTGCCCAAAACTGCCCCCAGAACTCACAGTGAGGCTGCCCCAGTGCAGAGCAGAGAAACACAATCCCGTCCCTTGCCCAGCTGGTCTGATGCCCCCCAGGACACAGTTGGCCCTCCTGGCGCCAGGGCACTGCTGACTCAGATCCAACTTGCCATTGACCAGGACCCCCAGGTCCCTTCCTGCAGCACTGCTCTCAAGCCTCTAATTAATTTAAGGCAGTTACATACAGTAAACCTGTTATGATTGTGAACTGTATGCTCAGCAATTCCATACAGCCAAGTAAGTTGCAGACACCTCCTGAAAAGGAAATGTGAACACATCCATCAAATTTTAGCCCTGAGAAAAATTTGTATCACCTTTCAGCCACTGAAAAGATAAAGTAATTCATTCCCTACACAAGGGGATCCTGTTGTCTTGAACTGCAGCTTCAGCAGTAAGTTATAGACTGGCAAATTACTAGTTGTGTGCTGCAAGTTAATGAGAAAAGCATTCAGGTTCACTTGAATCTATAAGACCGACAGGAAGCTGCTAGTTCTCTTTGGTACTCCAGCTGGATCGTCTTAAAACTGACACTTCACACGTGTGGCAAAGTACCAACCTACCAGCTTTGTGAAGTACCAAACACTTCAAAGAAAGTTTCTAAGAATATTTAGGAACTACTTTATACATTAGTAACAATAGCAATTGTGCCTACCATTCTAAAATCCTGGTTTTCAATAACCACCCTCACAATGACAGTCCCCAAAACCTTTATCACAATGTCACTAAATCTTTGCAGCAAAGTCAATCCAACTTCACACAGGTAGGGAGAAGTTACTCTCTCCTCTTCATTAGCTCCACACGTAACAGCTCATCTCTCACCATGACAGGCAATGCCTAGACCAGGATCTGTTCCCAGGAAACTTCACAGTACAAACTTCTCCAGAAAGTGGCACTAGGACTACCTCATCATTCAGCCCCCTTCTATGCAGTAGAGGACCCTCTTAAACAAACAACCTTCTTCTGTCAAGATACAGTCGGCCATCACTCCAATAGAAAGAGGCAGGGGAGCAGTTTCACCTACTCACTAGAAACAAAGGAAAGACAAGTGAATGAAAAAGAATCGAGGAACAATAAGAATGAAAAGAAGAAGTAACTATTAGAGGAAATGCTTGTAGCTTTGAAGAAATGCATCACAGAGAGATCATCCATTAAAATAGTTCAAAATTGCAAAGGACATTGGTAGAATGGTTATGTGGAGGCAGTACTGACAGCTCAGCAGTGATTTAAGACATTAAATAGTCTGAGATATCAGAATCTAGAAGATAAAGATACGTAACATACTGTTGGAAACAGAAACACCAATTAATGAATTGAAAGAGGGGTGTCATGATGAAAGTTACAGGTTAAAAAAACTTTGCATTAGTAAGATGAGAGGACCCAGGCAGCATGAAACTCAGCACTTTTTAAGGCCAGAAAAAGGTTTTTCGCAGTAATCAAACAGGTAAGAATCTTGAGTTTCAACTGCATGAACAGACAATAAAAGCTGCTGTTTAAACAAGTGAAACAAAAACAGTCTGCAAGAATTACTTAAACCTCATTCTAGGTACTTGTGTCTACTACATGTTAAAGAATTACTTAGCTTCACACCTCACAACGAAGTATGATTTAGACAGCACTGTTGTACAGATCAATCAAGATTAAGGAACATTAAGAACTTTGCTGTAATCACACTTTTTTTGTGAACATGAGCATTTAGCTATCAAATACTAAATAGAAGAAGAATATGAAGCAGAAGGTCAAAGAATTATCAGTACCAAAATAGTTACTTCAAATATTCAAATGAAAATACCTGGGCACAAGGAAGTAAAGCATTCACCTAACAATGGAAAAATAAAACTAATTGATATGTTTAAGAATGAGGAGGAAACAATCAACCAAGAAGATCCTTGCCAGGACAGAGACTGCAAATAAGGCAAGTAGAAAGACTACAGAATTCTCTGAGTTTCAGCAGAAAAATGCTAATTCTGGAAAGCACATGTATTTCCACTGTTATATAAACAGTATACACCTCAAATATTGAACTGGAGGGAAGAAAACTATCAACAGTCAACGATAATAGACTGAGCAGGAGACAACAATTCCAAAGCAAGCTGATCTTGCTTAACCTGAGGAAAGACTGTATCATGTTCCTACAGCAGAAAGTAACAGAACAGCAATAGAAGAAGGTGACAACTCTGGAAGGATATGTAAATATAAACTAAAGAGGTTTGCAGGTGAGGTCAGTCTCTGGAGGCAGGAAAGGGTCATAAGAAGGGCATCACACTCCCCCTGCTATCTCAGACAGGGTATGAGACCCCGCAGGAATACAGAAGTAGAGGCAGAAACACATGACACATTGTCATCAAAAGATGTAATAAATATTGGTAAACTGTTCAGCTTAATGCTCCCCAGCAGAACAGGGAGGTGAAGTGAAGGGCTTGCACGACTTAAGATAGCTGTTGCCAATTCTCCAGTCCTAAAATAACAAAATAACCTATTAAATGAGTTAGAACTCATTATAATGGCAGTATATATAGTAAATATTGACATTAAGTTTCTCACAAATAGTCATTACAGATTTGGCTACTACCATTCCTGAGACCACTTATCATACCTCCTCGGGCACTGACAACTCATCTAGAGTCTGGAAGCCAACAGCCCAAGACTTGCTGCATCATAGGATTTGTTAACTTAAGTGCGATTGTATTGTTAGCTGCTTGTAGGCTTCATCTTCAAAGACTGTACCTACAACATACATTTGCTTCCTGTAGTTTAACGTTAGTATCAGAACAGTAAGTGCCACTGATACAGTGTTCAAATGTAAGAAATGGTCTTGAAAGAAGGGGCCTCATACACCTTCATTCACCTCCCTCTGGGCATTTCTTCCTGCTCCGATTAGCTGAGAAGAATGAGGAGAAACAAAGAGACAGCAGGGCAAACTGGCGTTTGCCGAAACACTAAGAGACATTTGTCATTCCCAAAGGCAAAATATAGCCACCCATTGCCACTTAAAACATCACTGTACACACCTTGGGGCAGAATACCCAAATACTGCAGTATTGCAGCCCAGGTTCTCCTAACACTCTTCAGAAAAAAAAAAATGAAACCACTTTACTAGTGGACCGCTGATGTTTTCAGCTAAAAAAAAAAAATACAGCTACTATGATACCCCACCTTGTTTTACATAACCCTTTTATTAATCCTTTAACTAAAAAAATCATTAACATGAGTGTAAGCAAAGGAAAGACTTACAGTGGCGGGAAAGCTGTGGACAATAACTCCAAAAAGCAACTGGGCAAGGCGGGGCACAAAGCGGCTCAGAGCCTACTCGAGGCCGAGACGCAGCGCTCGCTGCCGCGGTCCAGGGCCCGTTCCCGGTGCCGGGCCCACTGTCCGCGTCCAGAGAGTACCGACCGGCCGATGGCCGCCGGCCCCGGGAGCCGCCGCATCGCAAGCACGGAGCCACTGATCCACGGGAGGCTCCTGAGGCGCAGTCCCACCCTGGCCCCCTCCGCCCTCGCCTCGCGGACAGCGCGGTAGCCCGGCCAAAGTGCTCCCTTTGTCCGGCTGCTCGCCTCACGGGGGCCGGGACGGCCGCGGGGAGGTGGCGCTCCCGGGCGCATCCCTGAACGCGGATCGCAGACAGGGCAGAGGAGGGCCGAGGAG
>VZRL01005239.1:106421-163479 GCA_013397895.1 Origma solitaria
CGGCCCGAGTCACGGCCGCTCCGGGGCGGCACCGCGCGTGCGCGGGGGGGGGGGCTGTGCCGGGCGGGCTCGCGGTGTCCCCGCGGTGTCCCCGCGGTGTCCGAGCCGCTCCCGCAGCCCCGGGCGGGCGGGTTCCTTACGGGGCCCCCGTTGGCCCGATCGCTCCCTGCGGCCTGCGCGCTGTGTGTGCCGTGGCGGCCGCGGCCGTCGGAGCGGGGCCCGTTGCCCGCCGGTCTCCGTCCCGTGCGTGGCTTTGCCCTCCGCTCTTCCTGCTGTGGCTGCGGAGCCCAGGCGGGCAGGCCGTGAGCTGCTCCTGGTGCCACGTCCTGCGCTCACAGTGCCGCTGTCCCCGTGTCCCGCCTGCCCTGGGGCATGGCTCCTCTGGGATGCTGCTAGCCTGAACATTGACTCATCGAACATCCTGAGCGCAGTCATCGAGTCCAACTCCTGGTCCTGCACAGACACCCCAACAATCCCAGCCTGGTTCTGAGAGCACTGTCCAAATGCTCCTTGAGCTGCGGCAGCCTTGGGGCTGTGGCCATTGCCCTGGTGAGCCTGGTCAGTGCCCCACCACCCTCTGGGAGAGCCTTTGCCTAATACCCAGCCTAAACCTCCCATGACACAGCTTCACGCCATGCACCTGGGTCATGGGTCATTCCTTTCCAAACCTTTTCTCCAGACTAAAGACTCAAACTCTTCGTTTTTGGGAGGATGCTGCTCCATCCCACACATCAGTGTTTGCTGTTCTCTGTGACATCTAGCTCCACGGAAGTGCACACTGCTCAAAATGTAGGTGCACCAGGGTGTTATATGGTCCCAGAGTCAGTCCAGACAGTGCAGTATGTAACCATGCTAGTGCTCTCCTCTTGATGGTGCCCGGTATTTTGTTGGTTGCTTTGTCCAGTGCACCCGAGCTCCCCTGACTGCATGGTCTCTGTGTCTATGCATTAGTCAACAGCAGCTGGCACAGGGGGTAGAAATAGCAATCCATGATTCTCATCTTACCCCTAATTATTGCTTCAAGGCTCACTTAACAATAGCATGCACGGTGCCCATCATTTGACTACATCCCTCACAAGCTACTGCGCTAGCATAAGGCAGAATCCAAGGGCCAGGCTCCTGATTCCTTTTGCAAGTACCATGCATCTGTTTTGCCTGCTAGGAGAATTTTCCATCAGGAATATAACAGCACAACTGACAAAACTTGATAAGAATAAATGAATGGCACTGATTTAGAAAAAACAGTCATCACAGAATGGGTTGGGTTCCAAGGAAACTTAAAGCCCATCTCATTCCACCCCGTGCCATAGACAGGGACACCTTCCTCTAGACCAGGTTGCTCCAAGCTCCATCCAGCCTGGCTTAGACCCCAGGGCTGGGGCAGCCACATTTTCTCTAGGAAACCCTTGCCAGGGCCTCCCCACGCTCACAAAGAAAAATTTCTTCCCAATATCCCACCTGCCCCTGCCCTCTGGCAGTAGGCAGCCATTCCCCCCTTGTTCTGTCATTCCGGACTCCTGTCCAAAGTCCCTCTCCAGCTCTCCTGGAGCCCCTTTAGGCACTGGAAAGGGCTCTAAGGTGTCCCTATAGCCTTCTCCAGGCTACACACCCCCAGCTCTCCCAGCCTGTCCCCAAGGCAGAGGGGCTCCAGGCCTCGGAGCACCTCTGTGGCCTCCTCTGGACTGGCTCCAGCAGCTCCATGTCCTTCTGATGTTGTTCCCCGGGGCTGGGGCAGCTCTTCAGGTGGGGTCTCACCTGAGTGGGGCAGAGGGGCAGAATTCCCCTGTCTTGTGCTGCTCATGCTGGGGGATCAGCCCAGCACACAGGAGGTTTCTGTGTGCAGGTGCTCATGGCTGGGGCATGTTGAGCTTCCTATCCACCTGCACGCACAAGTCCTTCTCCCCAGGCCTTTTCTCAACCCCTTTCCCCTCAGTCTGTGTTTGTGCTTGGGACTGCCCTGACCCACGTGCAGGAGTTGCACTTGGCCTTGTAGAAGTTCATAAGGTTTGCACAGTCCCTCCTCTCCAGCCTGTCCAGGTCCTTCTGGATGGCATCCCTTCCCCTCCAGCCTGTTGACTACACCACAGATTACCTATCTTTAAATAAATGTCCATCTTCGGCATACGGAATACTTCTGTAGATAAAACAATACTATTTGGAGTTTTATGATTGCTAGTGCAAGCTGCATTATCAGTTGAATTAGCAACACAGTGGGCACAAGAAATCCAGGTGTTTTCTAATGTGTGTCAGGGACAAATTCTTACACTTGTTGGACAGGCCATCTCATTCAGCTGGACACCCAGCTGTATGCGGTACTTGTGACCAAGAGAGGAATGTTTGGGGACATGATAATCAATGGTCACGTTGGGTGTAGCAACCATGAAATTGTGGCGTTCAACATTCTGAGGGGAGTGACAATGACAAATGGCAGACTGCAGCCCCTTCAAGAGAATGACTTAGGGTTATTCAGGTGAAGTGAGATTCTGTGAGGGTTAGCTCTCAAGGACAAAGGAGCTCAAGAGAGCTGGCAACTTGTTAAACACTTCCTCCAAGCACTAGAACAGTCTGTCCCAGCAATCAGAGGAATAAGTAAATGAGTTGGGAGACAAACGTGGTAAACATAGAACTTGTGAATGAACACCAAAAAAAGTATACGTGAGATGGAAGCAAGGACAGACTACTGAAGTGGAATATAGGAATACTTCTTCAGCATGCAGAGATCGTATTAGGAAAGCCAAAGGTCAACTAGACTTGAAACTGCCAAGGGACATCAAATGCTTTCTTGGTCTCACTCTCCGCCAAGGAAGTCTCCCAGGTCTCTGAGCTTTGAGACAGGATTCAGAGACAGGATAAAGTCAAAAATCTCTTGAAAATTCTCAGCCCATGTAAGTCCATGGGATCCAGTGAGCTGTGTGGGAGGGGGCTGAAAGCTATCTGATGTTACTGAACAGACACATTCCATCAGCTCTAAAGGGTCCTAGAGATCAGTGAAGACCACGTCAAGGGGGTACTATAGGCAGCAGGAGGCTCTATTTAATCTCACACTCTCTGGCTACCAAGGCAGAAGAAAAATACCATTAAGAGTGTTGCTTTTCACCTAAGATGCATCTCTCATGCCTCCCTGGCTTAAATAAACTTGCCACTAGTCAATAAGCTACATGTTCCTGAACAAGTCATCCCCATTTTCCCTGAGGGTAGAGCTCCAGCCGTGGTATCCACAGATACCTGGGGCTGCAGCATTTTTTGTTTGATCCCAGCTGACTTAAAGCTGATTTTAGCATATCCTCTGATCATGACCTGAGACTTTGAATAGCTTAGTAAGATTTTTTCATTTTGTGCATGTCCACTGGAAGCTCACAGGGCTGGACATTATTGCTGGCAGCTGTATGATGTCCACATGGCAGCCTGAGTCTGTGTGTGGTTCTAGACCTTGTCTGTGCTTTTTTCCTGGAGAACATTTGGTGCAGACGATTTGCAGAGAATTTAGCCAAAAGAATTTAGCATGTCTCTATTCACACAAGAACGGCAATTTTCAGGGGTATACAATGTGGCTGACTTAGCTCCAGTCTTTCTGGAATTAAGTTCCTTTCCCAAAGTAGGTATGTCCTACAAACGGAGCCAAACACTAGTATTGAAAAGTGAGAGTGAGAGTAATTGCCTACTATGTATCAAAAAACCCAATAATTACATTTTTAATTTAAGTACTTATTCTGATACAGATATCCATTACAGAAAATTTCACTTTAGGGTGTTAAAGCCTATTAAACCTATAAGAAACTGTGAACATGCTTTTATCATTAAAATGTTGGGCAACTTTAATTATAGGAATTACTGTCCTGTGCTTCTCTAATGAATGTGAGGTACTAGCATAGTGAGTGATGTGACCTATTTAAGGGGAGTGCTTTAGAAAGAATGTACCTCAGAAAGTTACACTCACTAGACCTCAAGAACCAGCAGGTCACAGTGTGTTCTCTATTCATGTTCTAATTAGAGCCCATACTTCTCAGAATCATCAACATAAGAGAGGAAAATTAGCAGTTTTATCCTAACAGTATTGGGAGGCCAGATTCTGATTTAATTTACCTTCAAGTAAACCTGTAGTAATACCAGGATAAATGTGATTCTAGCAATTTATTATTTCAATAAAAAGTAAACTCCACCCACACCAACTTTACAGTTCCTGTGACTTTTAGAAATTAATTACAAGAGTTATCTGTACCTTGTGAGCTTGTCAACTTGCTGATATAACTAGAATCTATTTTGGGTGCATGCCATTAAGATACTATAAATGCCATACTTTCTGATTAGTACTATTGTTAGGTCAGTATTTCTAAAGGGACATGGCCCAAAAGTCACTATGACTTTGACAAATTAAATATTTTTCCATAGCTGAGCTCTCTCTCAAAAAAAAAAAAAGCAAAAAAAGCAAAAAACCAACAAACCAAAAAACCCAAAACAAAAAAAACCACAACCAAAAAAACCCTCCAAAAACACCCACAACCAAAAGAACCAAACCAAACCAAAAGCAACCAACCAACCAAAAAGTCAAAACAGCAACCAAAAAATCCCAGAAAAACCCCCAACCAAACAAAGAAACAAAAAAACCACCAAAGCAAAGAACACAAAAAAGAACGCCACCAAAAACTAAAACCACCACCTCACAAATAAAACTCCAGCCAAAACCACCCCACCCTGTTAGAAGACTTTCTATTTCTGAGACTATCATTTGGATGGACTTGGAGCCTGGAGCATTCACAGTTGTTCCATAGAATGACAGTGGCATTTTGATCCATAGTCAGAAGCATTCATCGGCAAGAAAAGAAACAGAGGCTCTAAAGAAAAGACAGAACCACGGGTAGTCCCATTTCTAGCTCTGTCGCTCTACCAGTGTCCTGGACAAGAAGGCAATCACTAGATGCTCACACGTTGTAGGTCAGTCAACATAATATCTTGTCTGCTTCTAGTGGCAGACCTGGATCAAGCAGAAAGTTGTAACAGAGGCCTCCAGAGGTCCCTTTTGCCCACACCTCTATGATTTTCAATAATACAGTAATTACTATTAATTGGAAGTATATCCAGGACTCTGTGTAAGTTAGATTCTGCTGGAACTGGTTCAGCTGAAAGCTATTTTTTAAACTTGTTTCTGAACTGACGAAGTTGTTTTTCAGATAACTCATTCCTTACGGCATGGGAGAGCTGGCAAAGACAAGCAACCTTAGGAGGAATAGGACTTCCTTTTTCAACAGCAGCATGGGTTTATGTCACACTCAAGTGACCGATGTCACATGCTTTCCCAGCTGCCAGACCATTTCTGTAGGTCTTGTAGATCCACTTCAAAATATTTTGTTAAAGTTCAGATCTCTCTTGTGGCAGCTCACACTTTCTGTGACATCATGACCCTGAGCCAGGAACTGCTCTGTTAATGACTCTGGGTGACTGAGCAGTGGCCAAGCCACGTATTTTCAAACACTTGTTTGCTGGAAATTACAGCAATAAAAAGAAGACATCTGTTAACCTGATTTCAGGCAACATGCCATGTGAAGGCTGTGGTTCATCACTGGAAACTAATACTTGTGTGTGACCCTAACTCTAAAGTAATGGGGGGTGTTGGGGTGGCCACACACCCCACGTCTGAGGGTCTTTAACAACATGACAGTGATGTTGCTTACCACCACTGATGTTTTCAGAGGTTCTAACTCCGCAGGGGATTTCTTATGAAGCATGTGTTTCCCTCTTTGTGAGGTCTGAACCATAATTTTTTCCCTGAGGAAAGAAAGCCATCAAGCTTTCTCCAACTGCAAGGAAAGAGGTCATCCTCTGACAGTTTTGAGGAACCAACCAGCAGCACAGCCTACAGCTTTACTATTCTCTGGCATCTGGTGTAGTTTCAGAAGGTTTTCAGGTTGTTATTAAATTCAGTTCCTTCTAGTA
Source organism: Origma solitaria (assembly GCA_013397895.1). Lineage (NCBI taxonomy): Eukaryota > Metazoa > Chordata > Aves > Passeriformes > Acanthizidae > Origma > Origma solitaria. The sequence goes on from VZRL01005239.1 coordinate 112,353, forward strand.
TCCTCATCTGCAAGGATTTACAATTATTTCAGTGAGAAAATCTACAGAGTAAAATACTAAGGTGGAATGATCAATATGTTCTATCAATGAATTGATTCATGGGTGAAGCTACTCATATGCTCAGCACACTCCAGAACTAAATCTGACTTTATAAAAATAAGGGGCCATTTGGGGGCTTACTCAGCATTTCTAGGAATTGTAAGCAATTTCAACTGCAGAGCCTATAACAGCATGGGGCAAGGCACCACTGACACAGAGGGAAAGGTTTTTTCTGTTAAATGCTTTGCATGTAACCAACAGCCCATCTGGGTGTAGCTCCAAAATTCCAATGACGTCCCACTGGCACACAGCTCTGCTCATCCAGGCATCACTTAAGGGCTGCTCAAAAGAGCAGCCTGGTGTCCTTAGGCCATGGCATAGCCCTGCTCCCTGGCTGTGGTGGCATCTCCAGCCCCCACTAGATGGTGGTCTGGGATAACAAGAAGGAGGCTAAGGAGGCCCTGAGAGCAAAGGAACAAGAATTGTTTGCCATGAGGCACTGAAAGGATTTGTCAAAACACGAGACCTGGGGGCAAATGGCTAAAAACACTGGGGGGGGATTGTTAGGGAGGGTCATTAAAGCTACCTTCCTGATGTTTTCTCTCAGAGGAAGCAAGCCGGGCTGTTACAAGTTGTGGTTTGCTTCTAGCAAAGTGCATCTGTGCAAGGGCAACTAAATCCACTCACAAAGAAATGCCTTAGAAGCATTCACAGTCTCCTGAGCTGTAACTCCATAGGCACACAAGCTCAGGACTCCAGAGCCTGAAAGCATGAGCAAAGCTGTCAGTAATTAGGGCTATTCAGGGGCTGACCTAAAAGGCTTAAAAATCTCGCTCACCACCCCGGGGAGACCCTGGCAGCTTGAGCCTGTTATTGGCACAACCTAAAAGCTGAATTGCAAAGAGCATCTTCCTCTGCAGACATCATAGTGTGCAAGAAAAAAGAGAGATGCACTCCCATTCTCTGGCAGGACTTGGGAGCAACTTTTTTGCTAGGAATTTGTTTTCTTCAAGTGCTTTCCCAAGCTGGTGGAGCAGTACTGGTATATGGACGGAGGTGGTATATTCACTGAGGTGATGAATCTCCATCTCTGGAGAGTTTCAAATTTGGCTGGATCAAATCCAACTGAATAACCTGATCTAACTTTGAAGACAGCTTTGTTTCAAGCAGCAACTTAAAGTACAAAATGTCTTCCCCTACCTATACCTTTCTATGATTTTGTAATATATTTGATTTCTGTCATTCTTAAAAGACTCTCTGAAATGAGCTGTGCAGGTAGAAGCTGAAGAGTACATTATAACTGCAACTCTTTGTCCACCTAAATAGGATCAATGTGCAAAACCACATCAGACTGCATTTGTGGTGTTTGATCTTAGGCACATAGCCCCAACCTCCAGACACTAGCAGCTGATATTTATTGGAACATTCTTCCTTCTGATAATAACCACTAGATGGGGAAGCAAGCACTTGATTTTTCACGATTTCTTTCTAAAAAATTGTTCTTCTGTGATTTTTGGCTATGCTTATACAATTTACTGTGTTCTTGCCTCTCTGTTTAGCATCTCTGAATGGGTACCTGCTTAAGTACCCTGTGCTGTAGCACCCAACCTCAGGATTTCAGCTTATCTACATTTAAAGAAGGCCACACAAAGACCACAAAAGTAAGACCCTAAATCTGGAGGTGTGTGGTCATAGAATCAAGGACATGTTTGAGTTAGTAGGGACCTTAAAGCCCATCTCATTCCATCCTATGCCACAGGCAGGGAGAGCTTTCATTACACCAGATTGCTCCAAGCCCCATCCCACCTGGACTTGAACCCTTCCAGAGATGGGGCAGACACAGCTTCTCTGGGCAACCTGTGCCAGGGCCTCATCACCCTCCCAGAGCAGAATTTCCTCCTAATAACTCAGCATTGTCTAAATCTCTCCTCTTTTAGTTTAAAACCATTCCCCTTGTCTTATCACTATCTGCCTGTGTAAAAAGTGACTCTCCCTCTTCTTGTAAGCTCCCTTTAAGCACTAAAAGGCCGCAATTGAGGTCACCCCAGAGCCTTCTCTTCTGAGAAGAGGTTGTGAGGCAGCCAGTTTATTTCAGCTTGAGCTGGTGCCTCCAAAGAGGGACCCTGAACAGCGCAACCCCTGGGCCTTTATCTGCTCGCAGTCTGTGCACTTTTATCCGCTCACAGTCTGTGCACCTGACCTTTGATGCCAGTGACTTTTGTATTTTCTTTTTATACCCTTTTTATATTTTTTTATACCCTTTCCCTTCCCTGTTACCCTCTAAACACACTCCTTGTACCCTGCACAAATACTCCTTGTACTTTATAGCCCTACATGTTTACAACCCTTGCAGTCTGATATTTAGCTTAGTTTGGGGTCCTGCAAAGCGAGGAAGACCAAACATTCATATTCTCTCAGAACTAGAGGCTACAACCTGTTCTCTCCTGGAACGTGTTTTTGTAAACTAGGCTGTAGTCTCAATTTGGGGGGGGTTCATTAGAATAGAGGGCGATTATTCATTTATTAGGTTTCTTATTGGGGGATTTTAGGTAGATATGCTAATTTTGTGAAGTCCATAAAAATCGGGCACAGGTTGTATGGGGGGTTCTGACTCGTTGCTCACTCCATGGCGTGTTTTCCACCTTGATGAGTCTGGGCACCTAGGATCCTATTAAACCGAGGTAAATTCCCTTTTCCCTGTACTGCTGTGTCTGCTTCATATTTTTACCAGCCTGTTTAAGGCATCACCTTCATGTGCTCTTCACACACCCTGAACATGCCTCTTGGTCCAATGGCAATTTATAATCTGGGGTCTTCTAACACCTTGTTTGATTTTTTATCCATGTCCACATGGGCAGATCATTAACTGCTCTTCTCTTCCAGTTTGGGGCAACCTTGGGGCCCTCCAGGGTGTCAGGCCTTATCTGATGATCTCCAGTCTCCCCTGCTTAACCATTCATGTTGACAGAGTTCACTTACAGTTCACCTCAAAGCCAAGCTTTGAGCAGGGGCCACTCATGCTAAACTGTAAGCAAGTTACAATCAAACTTCAACATAAACAATTAATTTCTAATATTCTGTAAGTAAACTTATTTTAATCCTCAAGAGACCACATATCTCTGGCTGTGGCATCCAGCCAATTTCTTACCCATCTATCCTGGTTTCAGACAGCACAGGGTTAATTTTTTGCAGTAGCTAAGACATGTGGCTAAGGACCAGACGTTGTTTGACACAAAAGGGTCTCTCTATCTTGTCCAGGGAGAAGGGGTTACTTCGAGTCAAGAAAACACGGTGGACAGAATGGTCTTGTATTGTTTATTTTGGGGGGCTTTCCATGTAAATAATTTCTTTTTTCTTGTACCTTTTGTTATTAATATTGTTGCTGTTAATGTTAGTTTTCTTGTATAATTGCTGTTTTCACTAAACTGTTCTTACATCAACCTGCGATTTTTTCCTTTTGAGCCTCCAGTTGGAGGGGGGTGGAGGGGAAGCTGCGCATGGTTTTAGCAGGAGTACTAAACTGGAGAATACCATTCCTAAACCACAGCACCACCAAACAGCCCATTCTTCAAATCCGTGTGTCCCCAATTTGGAGATAAGGATGCCACGTGGAACCATGTCACAGGCTTTACAGAAGTCCAGACAGATAAAGCTGGTCATCTTCCCTTGTCAATTGTTGCAGTAACTCCACCAAAGTGGTCAGGCACGACTGGCCCTTGGTGAAGCTGTGCTGCTGTCTCGGGTCAGCTCCTTGTCTTGCACGTGCCTTAGCATTGCTGCCATGAAGATGTGCTGCAGTACTTTCAGGCGCAGAGGTGAGGGTCACTGGTATGGAGTTCCATGGGCCAGGACAGAGCTAATGTTCTCCTCGTAGCAATGAGGCTGGAGTGTGTGGGCATGGCCAGGTGGAGCTGTGTGGGCATGGCCAGGTGGTTATTCTATACCATCCACATCACATCAGGGGAGGGGGAGGGAAGTGAGGGATTCTCATTTCTGAGAAGGAAGGGGGAAAAAGGTGCGTGTGGCAGGCCCAGGGTCCATTTGCTTCATTGTCTCAAAACCATGCAGCACCTGTTGGGTTGGTTGGTTGGTTTGGTTGGTTAGTCAGCGACCACTTTTTTGAATGTAAATCACCGCCTTTTTGCATACTTTTGTTACTAATATTATTGCTGTTACTGTTCATTTTCTTATCTCATTAGTGTTTCAAGTAAATTGCTCTTATCTCTGACTTTTCTTTCTCTCTAATGGGAGCAGGCAGAGAGGAGGTAGTGGCTCTATAAGGCTGAATTTCTAGCTGGGCTTAAGCCCTGACACTTTTTTAAAAATAGGATTGATGTCTACCTTTTTCCAATCACCTGGGATTTCGCCTGACCACCGTGGCTTTTCAAATAGGATAGAGTGGTTTGGCAACTATATCAACCAGTTCCCTCAGGACCCTGGGATACCTCTAATCAGGCTCCATGGATTTGTGCCTATTCAGTTCCATCAGGTGGTCTCAGACTTACTCTTTGCTGATGGTGGGAGGGATGTTGCCCCCCAGCCTTCACCTGGAGGTTCAGCAACTTGGGAGATGCAGGGAGCCCAATGGCCAGGGGGGTCTGAGGCAAGGTCATGCATGGCTTCAGGTCTGCATAGCTTGTGCAGCAGGAGAATGACTTACAGGGAAATTATTTAACAGACAGGTTTGCTGATACGCTTGCAAACAATCAATACCTTGGGTCTTTTCAATCTTTACCTTCATTATGTTTTTAAAAATCCTTCAGCAGCCTGGGACATAACAAAAGCAGTTGAGACCTGTTTTAGCTTCAATCTAGTACTTGAAAAACACCATCAACACCAATTTGGAAAAATAGAATTACACACTGTGGACATTTAAACTGTGGTGTATATTAAGGAGGAAATAAAAGTTTTGAGGGTTGGTTCTCATGTGTCTCATAATCAGTGTCTGTCCCAAAGGCTGTTGTAGTTGGGGTTATCCAGCATGACTTCTGCCACGACAAGTTTGTGATTAGGCAGTTAGAATATTTTCTTGGGAAATCACTGAGTATTGAATTCCATCTTTTATTCTAAATGGCACCTTCCTAGACTTGAGATGTCAGAGAAACATCTGAAGCAAGCAGAGCATGAAGCACACAGACGAGGGCATCTGGCTAAGGATGGGGATCTGCATACTCAGCTATGGCTCCGTCTCAGGAGCAGTGTTTGGTCCTCTGGCCATGCTGAACAGGGCACTACATCTTTGTCAACCAAGGCCACTAGACCTATGTTAGCCATGAACTGGAGCAGCCCTGACCTCTCTCAGGACCTTCCCTGAGCAGCTACAATTCAGCACAGGCTTCCCATGTGTTTCTAACTTTCTAGTATGAATTCAAACATGCTGCCCCCTGGTTAACACCATGGTGAGCTTAGCCTCTGGGGGGGGCATTAGGCATGAAGACAGCAACTTCCTGCTCAGACAGAGGGGACAGGCTAGGCACATGCTCTCACACCAGGGAGCATGAAGGGTCATGGTGCTGGAAATGCTGAGGTCGGGGTGTGGAGGAAGATCCCAAGGTACCACAATGACAGCATGCCACCCTCATCTCTCAAATCAATGCTCTTTATGGCCACTGGAGAAGGCAAGTGCAGAGAGCTCAGATAACTTTTCAGAAGTCTACCTTGGCACTGCTCCTGCCACCACTTACATCAGAACATCTTACCTTCAGGAAGATTAGGAGGCACTGTCCAAGAGATGTCATGCTGGAGATGCAATGGGGGAATATCAGCATATCAGAGCTGTACAGGAAAGGAATATGGTCAATAATGAAATTCCTGCAGTGACACAGACAAAGCAACAACACTAGCCTCACTAACAAGTTGGGACCAGCTCCAGCTCCCTGCCCTGAAAACTTTACTCTGCCCAAGCAGAGGCATAGCAGCAACATGCCACCTGGAACAATGCAGGCACCTTGGACCACCCAGGGTAGATGGCACCAAATATTCCCAGCCAATTTATACCCTGTGCTCCTGTACTGGCCATGCAAACTTAAGGTGAGAAATGGGTGCTGAATCGGTAACTCAAGTTAACTATTGAGAGACAGAATATGTGAATTCTAAAACCTAGAAAAACAGGAGTCCCTTTATCTTGTCAAGATAAGAGGGACAGGAACCTGTTTGAAGCCAGCACAGAAACTGCTGAATCATCCCACCAAGGACTGCACATGCTCCAGAGAGAAAGGTGAAAAGTGCATTGTGATGAAGACTACAGATCTTCATCACAAGAAGACCCCCAAAGACCACCAGGACACACAGTGCATGCGTGGCACACCTGCTAATGATATTAATGACTTCCGAGAAATTACTTACATAACCACTCCTATCCCGGGGAATGTGATGAATATTCATGAATGTTACCCATAATATTGTGTGTTGGAAGTGCCGGGGTGTGTGTGTTTGGAGGAGTGAATCCCCACACCCTGCGCCAAATAAAGCAAATCCCCACTGCTCTGACTTTGTCTCTGAAGTGTCTCTGGGCCTGCTTGGGACGAATCAAAGGAACCAGCGACACTGCATTTGCCACCTCTGCCAGAAGACAGCACGGTACAGGGAGCTGAACTGGACAATCCTCTGCAACTCGCCCTTGAAGAGGGGTCTGCCCCTGTAAGCAGAGGGGTCATTGCAGAGAATTCCCTGAGCACCAAAGAGCCTCAGCTCTACTGAAGCTTCCAGAAGGCTCTAAAAGGTGGAATAGGCTTCCCTAGAGCAGGAGCTGCAGGGTCAGACAGCACAGCTTTTTGCATTCCTGTCTGGGACTCAGAGCGGGCGAGTGTTTGTAACCACAAAGACTGATTCTCCAGCAAAAGTGCCCTGATCTCTGCAGTTCAGTAAATATCACAAATACCCACATTGTTGCATGCTTTGCATATCAGTGCCCATAGCAGCAGCACTGCTTGCTCCCGTAGTCACACATGGATGGGGGTGCCATTCCCCATGCTGGACATGAATGGTCCTACCTATTTATCCTAATCTGTTTCCTTCTGCGTCATGTTTGCTGGGTGCTATCTTGGATAAAGGAAGATGAATCACCCTTTTTCCAAGCTAAGTGCTCGTGTACAAACTGGAAATGAGAAAGTGCTAGGGCAGACAACAGCAGTTTTCAAATGTGAGATTTATGCAGAGGAGGCAACTGTCTTTGTACAACAAAAAGAGTTTCCTGAAATATGAAAACATGAATTTTGATGTAAACAAAACCCAAGGGAACAGATTTTGCTGGTCTTTTTTTAAAAAAAGAAAAGTTTTCAAGACTTTTAAAGTTTGATGTAAACACACTCAAAATGTACTATCAGCCTCCTTCCTCATCTTCGCAAAACAACCTTACACAGACTTTCACAGCAACACTGTACAAATCCAGTATCAGTCTCCAGTAGTCATACTTTTCTTGTTTTAAAGCAGTAGAACTGAGCATCTTCTACAAAGATTATTCATATTATTGCTGCCATTCTGCTGATCTGATCCATCAGGTTCCAAGCAGATCAGAACCACAACAAGTGTGTTTATGACAGCTGGCCCATGCTGCAGATACTTGTTTATCTCTAGAGCCAGAAAAGAAATGTTTCAAGTGGAAAATGAGGTGTGTAAGATGCAGGGCAGTGGTGGACCTTCCTTAGGTACTGTTCTTGTCTGCAAAGTAGCATTGTTGACTGCCTTATACCTCACTGGCCTAAAATAATTAGAAGTACAAAACTGCTGAATGACTGAGCCATCCCTCCCTTGTTAATGGTGTGATCCTGATGAGGATAGGAAGGCTGCAAACGATATGGCCATAATAGTGAAGGCAGCCTATGAAAAGTGCAGAGTAATGTGTGGAAAATTGCCTCATTGGCTTTCACCCACAGTCGGGTCTGTGGATACTGGTTCCTCCAAATTAGCAGAGAAGCAATTGTGTGTAAAATCACGCTATGAAAAGCCAGTGTCCACAAAGGAGACAGATGCATCCTGCAACTTTATTCAAATAAAGGAATAGAGTCCACCGGGACACGCACCTGCAGGGTTTTCTCTCTCGAGGTTTTGGGGGGCACAGCCTCCTTTTATCCTAAATTCCAGGCTGCATTGGCTGAGACACCACAAACGTACAGCCTTCCCAAACCACATACCACATATTCCCCCTTGAATATGTCATTTTCCTCCAAAGTTCAGCTCTGTGTATCTGCGTTCTGCAATAGACTTGAGCCGACTCATTTCTCCTATTACGCTGAAGTTCAGGAGTTCAAACTGAGTCAAACTGTGTGTAACAAACTTGGACAGCTTGAGGTTGGTAGAGGCATTAAGACCCATCTCAAAGACATTAACACCATTTCTCCTAAAGGCCCTCACCCATCGAGTATGTAAAGACATTAGCAAACATCTTTCCTGTCACAATTAAGATTGGTGATCTCCCACAACTTCTCTAGAACTACAGCAAATTCATTCTGCTCCTCACATCCTTCTTTTTCTTGGTGCCTCTGATAAAAAGCGTAGTCAAAGTTGCACAAATGAATGTATAATAGACACACAAAAACCCCCATAGTTTTCTTTACTTGTCTTGCTGAGAGGACTGCAGGAAATTTTGAGAATTAGCAGACTCCTGAGTCTTGCTGGTTTACACAATTGTGACTGTGGTCTGTAAGAGGCACTACTGCAAAAAAGGTATCTTAAAGAGATCTGGTATGCTGCCAAGTAAGCAAATTAAGCAAGCTTTTTGTTCTAATCATCACTCCTAAAGGTTTTGCTTTGAGTTCTGCCTCTGGGATGCTACAGACTTCAGAAAAGATGTGAAATAACTGGAGAGTCAAGAGAAGGCAAGAGTTGGGAAACACCACCCATGAGGAAAGATAGAAGAAGTTTCAGTTGTTCAGTCAAACTGGGATGGTGTCAGTGGCCTCCCCAATAAGTAATTTCACAGTGTACAAATCTCTGTTTGTGTTTCTTCATCTGTGCTTGATCAGTGTTGTTGACACCAATCAGTCCTGTGTCTTGCAGGCATCTGCCAGCCATGCCTCAGCTTTGTCTTGTGGCTCTTCTTTACCTCACAGTGTCTACACAAACTGGACTGGACTCAAGTTATTGACTACTTGGAATAGCTATTAGGTAGATTATACCCCTACACCAGGGCTATCAGCACTGCCAAGACAGAGCGGTGACCTAAATCCATCTTCCACACCTCTTGTGAATACTTTCATTGCAGAGTGAGTGGACACTTCCAAACTTTGCTTTGTAGGAGCTACATTTGTAACTGCCTATGAACAAAACCATAAGAATTCAGGCATCTCTAAAGCTGTTTCTCAAACACATATTACAACACAGGCAATTTGTCTATTGAAGCAGTGCAGGCATCTTAGACTATTACTGCTTTTTTCTAGGTGATCATTCACTGTAGAAATGAAAATGATCATTCTTAGTGAGAAACAGAGCATTTGCTGAATAGCATTGATAGGTGCAGCATCCTGTGATGCTGTGCATGGGAGCTGTCCTGCAGCTGCTGGCTGCAGAGCCCACATTTACACCTTTTTACAGGACACTCGACTGGAGATGAGATGTGCTGTCTGTCTCCACTGATGACACAGCAAGAGCTGTGCCACACAGGAAGAGCTTTACAGAAGACTTGGACCCTTCAGTGAGACCCTTGTGGTGCCACAGCAAGTGATCAATCTCTTGAACTAAAAATAGTTCTCATATATTATTATATAGTATTGCCCCCATACTTTGGTGTATAAGCACCACACTTGTCTGTAAGGGCATTCCTTGTAAGGCAGAGTGCCCGAAGGACGTCACACAGCACCACGCAGGAACAGCCCCACGGTGAGCAGCTCTGCTCCTGGATCAGCCTGGGCCAGCAGCCACGGGAGCAAGCACAGCATGGACACCATCCCCACGCTGCAAGTTACAACTGGGGTGTTCAGGGCTTGCGAGAGAGCTCATTGGCCTTTCCCAGGGACCCCAGTGCATTACTGTGTGCTCTGAGAAGGTCCTCCAGTGGTTTAGCTTTGCAAGTGATTCATTGTTCCCAGGAGACAGCAGATTATCAGTGGCAGTCCATGCTATCCCTAGGGCAGACTCTGTCCCCCTCAGCTGTCAGCACTGCAAGACTTGACTTCAGGCTCTTTTTTGTGTCGTGCCGCTGCAGCCCCTGCTGCCCTCAGACGCCACTGCCTGGCATTTCCCTGAGCCCTGTGAGTGCCTGCTCCAGCCGTGCCACTCTTCCCACAACCCTGGGGGACAGCCCGGACCCGCTGTCCTCAGCCTGTCCTGACCCTGATGCCCCTGGCCCTGGGCGTGCTGGGAGTGGAATGGAGCCGCTCATGGGGGCCAGCAGAAGTCACGGGCACAAGAAGGAATAGGAAATGAGCTGTGGATGTGATACTTGTGGCTAACCCCTCCTCTCCAAAGCATTTCTTTCCATCTTTAACAGCCCCGTGCCTGGTGTTACGGTGCAGTTGGAAGTGGGCAGAGCCTGTCATTCGACCTGAGCAGGCAGACCTTGGTTCCTGAGGCAGTCTGAGCTCCCCCCTCCCCCTGAGCCCTCCACAGGCTTTACTCCAGATCTACAGTGTGAAGGTATGGTGAACACCCTGTAAAGGTAATACTCTGCTCAATTTTGCATTAAGACTTTGTTAGTCATACAGGAGATCCCAAATGTCGGCAGGATTCCCAATCCAAGGAAGAATTAGAGATGCTAAGGGACTTGAAAAGATCAGAAATACTCTTTCCTATTTCTGGTTTTCAGAGATTTAGTACATTATCTAGCATGACAGGAAGAGGGGATGAGGGTGTGGAATATCACAGATATAATTTGTCCTTACAGATTTTATGTGAATCCAGGTTTTGTGAACAGACGTTCATACACTTCTGACCTTCAAGAAGCAGCTTTGGTCTTGGGCTGTAAAGGAGCTGAACTGCCTAAGGCAATATACTGGCTGTGTCACTGCTTTCTATCAGTCTTACATTTTTTCTGACAGCTATGCAAATTACACATTTTAACCAGAACTCAATATGTAAATTTTTTGTGCTAGATGCCGGGTTACACTGAGCACGCACCACTTCTTTAAATTTCATTCTCTTTTCTGACACCACATTTTAAATTATCTGACCTGGAAAGTGCTAACAGACCTCTCCCATCAACTGGTTTTTGAGACAACCGTTTAAACATGTGGATGAAACATATATGCATATAAAACCTCATCCAAGGGATGCATATAATGGAATTGAAGCCTTGCTAAATAACCTTGTTACTGCGTACCTAAGTAAAATCCCTCAGAGAACACTTCTTTCCTGTGCGTTGTTCCCCTTCTTGTCAGTGCCTAAGCATGTTTTAGCTACACGGTGGACGACTGACCTCCCCCTCCACCGACGGGATCAGGATCATTTGTGGAGCCACTTGCTCTGCATCTCCTCTTCCCTGCTGTGATCAGAGGCAGCAGGTGCCTTGTGGCCATTAGCAAGTGAGACACTCCATGGCATAGGAGTGTTAGAGGGAAGAGTCTGAATAACATTATATATTTAATAATGAATTATTTATTGGCTGGTTTTGTGTCATTTCACTGCATAGTATTGCAAGGGAACCAGCAATACAAAGTGTGAAGCATTGTTTCCAGGATTTACAGCTGTGTAGATCCCATGGGATTTATTCCCATTGGTTAGCACTGGCTGTACAGGGGTGAACCTGAGTGACACTGTAGCACAAGGCTTTTCTGCCCAGACACTCACATGCTTTTCTCACCTCTTCACAGGCAACTAAATGAACCTGCTGTGAGTACAGCTGCAGATCAGGGAGGTAAGGGTGTGTTTGTGTGTGGGAAAGCACCAGGAAGAGGCGCAAATAAGTCAAAGCGATCGTTGCTGGGAGCACCCAAAGGCTTTCAGACCATCAGCAGAGATTCCTGAATTGTTGTAAGGCATTCATTAGTTACTTTATCATTCATGTCTGTAAGTAAGAAGAGTCTGTAAGTTTGACCAATTTTACATGAGGCAGCAGGGTTTGAGTTAACCCGGAAGTGAGGAGATGTCCAGAGCTGACCACTTAGCAGAGGTGCAAGGAATGCAAGCGTCAGGGTTTCTTGTGCTCAGCACAGCCAGAGCTGAAGGAGAGGTTGGTTCTATCGGTCCCCATGCTGGAGCCTCACCCTTCATGTTGCTCTGCATTGACTGTCAGCAGTGCTAAAAAAATATTTCAAAGCAGAGCAAAAGTATGCAGGATGCTGTTCCAGAGGTACTTCTTATCACAGCGCTAAAAGAGGCTAAGCAGATAGTGCAGGTATCCTGGCAAATGTACGCAATTCATGGGACCAAAGCAGAGCAGCAGCCTGGCAAGCAGATAAACACACAGCTGGTTTACTTCCCAAGTTCTTCAGCATGGTGTGCTGTGATGAAGAGTGGAATTTTCCATCTGGTTAATCAGACATTGCGTGCCATGCTGCTGGCTCCCCACCATGGCTGCTTGCAGATGCCCGTTTAGCTGCAGGCTATGAACACTGAGATTTCTCAGGGGCTTCTCCTAGGTCAGGAACAATCACTGGAAAAGTAGATCAGAGAGCTCACAGAGGAGGTGGCCTGATAAGCTGGGAACGTGCCTTCCCTTTGGCTCAGTTTCTGTAATGAGCTGTGAGATAGCTTGTGTTGCCTCTGTTGACAGCAAGCAGCCAGCACAGCACCACTCCGAGCTTTTCTGAGCAAGTGCTTGAGCCCCACATGCCTGCCTGAGCTCAGCCTGACACCCCCAGGCATCTGGGGCCACCTCATGACCCATCTGCTTTATGACCCATGATAGGGGATGGGGACAAAACTTCCTGTCTGGGAATTTGGAAAGGATGCTTGGTCAGAGGCAGGAGTGATGCCATATAGTGTGACTGCCTGTGCACGACTGTGCTGTGTGCTGGCACAGAACAGCCAACGTGGAGCACCTTCCCACATATGGAGTCCTTCCGAATCACAGCCCAGTACTGTCCGTGCCTGCTGCCTGCGTGGGCCAGGGAGATCCAGGCAGCAGATCTGTGCAGTCTCAGTGGGTGGAGTGTGGTCAACAAATCCTTCTGTAGCACCAAAGGGGGCAAACCAATCCCTGAGACACAGCTCTGGAGAGCTGTTTGACGAGAAGGCCATGCTTCCTCCTGTAATACTTCAAAGATGTAGCAGAAAGGGCAAAGCTTATGAAGCTCCACCTGTTCAACTGTTAATTTGAAAGCTAGTTTATTGACTTCAGACTGCATTAATATATTAACATCTATAAAAGAGTGATCTGGCAGAAGTCTTGGTGACTCGACAAGATACAAATATAGGCAGATAGCTACATATGCCTTTGGTATAAGATACCATTTGATGACAAAGGCAATTTGGCAAGGACATGCACATAGTGTCACCTGCAGTCTGAAAGAGGAGATCCTGTATCTTTCTGAGGCAGCTTCCAGGAGATGCTCCACAGTGGGGAAGATTTCTGCTGGATCTGGGAACCTTTGAGTTCCCCACTTGGGGGTCTTATAGCAGGGCTCTACCCCAAGATGAACAGAAGTTTTGTCAAAATTAGGATCCTAAAAAAAACATGACAGAAGAGTGTCATTAAAAGAGTGGAATAAAGTCTCTGGAGAAGAGAGAGGAAGAGTGTGCTTTTTCTAGAGAGAACTTGAAGAATGAAATACAAAGTCCATGAGGAATGGTTGAAAGCAGATGGTTTTAGGGTATTCGGCAATTCAATGAAGGAAAGCCAGTGGTGTAGATTTCCGCTAGAGCTGTCTGTGTTCACTGAAGACTTGTGGTTTTTAATTCTTCTTCTTCCAGAAAGCCATTGAATAACAGGGTAGACTCCCAATGGAAAGCAAATTGCAAAGTCAGACCCCAGAAGTCAACATAACCCTTCAGTCTGTAGTTTAAGAACTCACTTGGAAGAAGAGGAAGAGGAACCATGTGAATCTGTGCTGAGGGAAGTGATAATTTGAGGGTGCAATTGAAAAAACTTGGAGGTGCTGCTGTCCCAGTGACAGCTGCAGGATCATCCACCCTGACTCAGACTTTCATACCACAGAGCTCATTTGCATTTTAGCCTCTAACACTGCCTGCAGGTGCTGTAGGCACAAGTGTTTGTTTATCCATGGCAATTAAGCTACAGCCTCTTGGTGTGTCAATGTCAGCATTACCATTAGCATTTGTAGGTTCAGTGCAGCTCCTCTACAGCTGACTGCTTCTTCCTAGTGCTTATGGATCATTTCCAGGGTCAGGCAGACCCAGGCTCATATAATTTGCCTGAAACTGTGGTGAATTCATGACCACCAGAAGAGAGTAATGCAGGTTCCAAAATTTTTTAAAATAGTATATTCTACTTAAAAGAAAATTAATTAACACAGGTCTATTCCTGTCCTGAAAAAGGAGGTCAGATTAGATGATCACACTTGGTCCCTTTTGTCCTTGTAATACATACACAAATACACAGCATTGGGTGCTGTTGGAGAAGAGCACAATGCCAATGGTAATAGCGTATGGAGAATGCCAAAGAAAATGGGCCAAGTTAAATTTGGACAAATATATCATCAGAGCAGCAGAAGTGAAGCATTTCCATCCTGTTTTCCCAGCTCAGAGAAAGCAGACTTAGCCCACAACAGTATCAGACCAAGCTACTTGAAGCAACAGAAAGGCTTTGTGACATCCTCCAGTTTGTACAACTCATTGATAGAGGAAGCCCAAATGAAAGTCATGTGCTGTTGTTGCAAGCCATTCCCCTTAAATAATTAATTGGCAGTTCAGACATTTCATATTATTGACATGGAACAGGGTGTATAGGAAGGTGCTGTATTGAAGAGTCTTAGCCACAGAAACAAACCACGGTTGGAACAAATAATAATTGTGTCCACTGGTGTTCAGAAGACTGTTGCTGCTGCTGCTGCCAAGGATTGTTTGGGGTTTTTTTAAATTGTTTGGCCACATAAAAAATGCATTCAAACAATATAGTGCAATGTAAACATAGCTCCTCTCAACACACCTGCTCTTCCAGTTTTGGCCTTCCTACTACCATGGTTGTGCTATGGGATAACATCATTCTGCACTGAAGATTCTTGGGTTACCAGGGACCTTCTAAAATCACTCAAGCCAGAAACTGTTCCAGAGTGATTGCTTCCAATCCAATAACCTTTGCTTCCTAAGAACCCAACTCTTATTCTTGGGTGGCATTCCCTTCTCCCTAGCCATTCTTTGTTACCACATCATCACCCACCTGTGGTGGCAGGGAGGTTGGGAAGTTAGGGAAAGAGCAGCAGGAAAGTGCTGCTGAGGAGGGAACAGAGCAGTGAAAAGACAAAGTGAGAAAAATTACAAAGGTGAATAACGCAGAGGTAAGCCTGGGGAAGCATGTCGATGTTTGAGAGATGGTGAGCTGGTGAGCTCCTTCAGTCTCCATGGGATGGAAGGGGATGGAGACTGACACGGCAGCAAAGAAGCAAGGGTTATTGATGGGTTAGAAACCATGGAATCATCTCAGAATGGTCATGTAAGAATTAGGGCTTCTCCCTCCCAAAAGGTGGTGGGATGAATAGACGAGCTGAAGTGCACCTACACCAATACCCACAGCATGAACAAACAGGAGGAGCTAGAAGCTGTTGTGCAGCTGGAAAACTATGACATAGTTGCGATCACAGAGACATGGTGGGGTAACTCGTGTGACTGGAGTGCTGCAATGGGTGGCTGTAAGACTTTGCTGAAGGGACAGGCAAGGAAAGGGAGGTGTTTGGGTAACCCTGTGTGTGAGGGAGTGTTTTGACTGCCTCGACCTTAATGATGGCAATTGATGCCACAAGATTTTTGCTTTTATTATACTTTTCATATATTCATAGCTTTGTAGGCTATTATTGTATTGTGTAGTTACATAGTTTCTTAGTTTACTTCAGTACTTTTTCCAGTACTGTGTTAAGACAAACACATTCCTGGAATCCTATTCTAATCTTACTTCTTCAGTGAACCAAGGCCATTCTGTTTTCCTATGTAGGTAGACATAAACAGTGTGGGGCTAGAACCAAAGTGGGGAGGCTTCAGTAGGAGGCTGAACCAAGGGGGCATTACTTCATTAACTATACTTCTAATTGGGGATTCTTGTAAATTATACTAATTTGCTAAATTTATAAAAGTGTCATAGCCCTATATCACGTGTGCATTTCAGTGTGCATTCTGCTGTGCATTTTGGGCTGATAAAGGCATCACAACGATAAGGTTGAATGCTTATGTTTATGGTTAAGGGGGAATGCCAAGGACTGTCATAGACTGACCAACAAAGAAGAAGAGGCAGCTAAAACATTCTATAAGCAGCTGAGAAAATCCTCACAATCACTGGTCCTTGTTCTTGTGTGGGACTTCAACATACCAAGTGTCTGCTGGAAATACAACACAGTGGAGAGGAAACAGTCTGGGAGGTTCCTGGAATGTGTGGAAGAGAACTGCCTGGCAGAGCTGGTGAGTGAGACAGCCGGGGAAGCTGCGCTGCTGGACTTGCTGTGTGTGACAGAGGAGGACCGCTGGTGATGGGACAGCTGAGGCCATCTGGACACAGCGATAATGAAGTGACAGAGGTTTGGATATTGGAGAAATAAGGAAGGGGGACAGCAGAACTGCTACCTTGGACTTCTGGAGAGCAGACTTTGGCCTATTTACAAGACTGATTGAGAGTCCCTTGGGAAGCAGCCCTGAAGGGCAAAGGGGTCCAGGAAGGCTGGACATTCTTCAGGAAGGAAATCTTCAAGGCACAACAACAGGCTGTCCCCATGTGCTGAAAGACAAGCCAGCCAGCCTGGCTGAACAGAGAAATTTGGCTGGAACTCAGGGAGGAGTTTCACCTCTGGAAAAAGGGGCAGGTACTCAGGAGGACTGTGAGGGTGTTGGGAGGCTATTCAGGGAAAAAGTTAGAAGGGCCAAAGCCCAGCTAGAAATTAATCTGGCCACTGCTATAAGAGATAACAAAAAGTGTTTCTATAGATACATCAGCAACAGAAGGAAGGCCAAGGAGAATCTCCATCCCTTATTGGATATGGGGAGAAACATTGCCACAAAAGATAAGGAAAAGGCTGAAGTACTTAATGCCTTCTTTGCCTCAGTCTTTAATAGCAAGCACAGTTGTCCTCAGGGTACCCAGTCCCCTGAACTGGAAGACAGAGGTGGGGAGCAGAATGAAGATCCTATAATCCAGGAGGGAATGGCCAGTGACCTGCCATGCCACTTAGACCAGCACAAGTCCAAGAGTACTGCAGGAGGTGGCGAAAGAGTTCACCAAGCCATGGTCTCACATGTTTCATAAGCAGTTCTGGTCAGCCAGAGAGGTCCCAGGTGACTGGAAGTCAGCAAATGTGAGGCACGTGTATAAGAAGGATTGGAAGGAGGATCCAGGGAACTACAGGCCTGTCAGTGCTGGAGAAGGTCATGAAACAGATCATCCTAAGCTGTCATGTGGCGCATGTAGGACAACCAGGGGATCAGTCCCAGCCAGCGTGGGTTTATTAAAGGCAGGTCCTGTATGACCAACCTCATCTCCTTCTATGACAAGGTGACCTGCTTAATAGAGGAGGGAAAATCTGTGCATCTTGTACACCTCAACCTTAGTAAAGCTTTTGACAGTTTTCTGCTGTATTCTGCAGAAACTGGTCACAGCTTGGACAGCTGTGCTCTTTGATGGGTAAAAACTATTTGGGCATCTGAACCAAGAGAGTGGTGGTGAATGCAGCTAATCCACCTGGAGACAGGTGACCAATGGTTTTCCTCTGGCTCAGCTTTGGGGCCAGTCCCATTTGATATCTTCATCAATGATCTGGATGAGGGGATCAAGGACACCCTCAGTCAGTTCACAGATAACACCAGGCTGGGTGGGATGTTGATCTGTTGGAGGGCAGGAGTACTCAGGACAGGCTGGATCAATGGGCCAAGGCCAATGGGGTGAGGTTCAACAAGGCAAAGGGCCAGGCCCTGCCCTTGGGTCACAAGAACCGCATGGAACACTGCAGGTTTTGTGGCTGGAAAGCTGCCAGCAGAGAAGGGCCTGGGAGTGCTGGTCAGCAGCAGCTGAACATGAGCCCAGGTGTGCCCAGGTGGCCAAGAAGGCCAATGGCACCTGACCTGTACCAGCAATAGTGTGGCCAGCAGGACCAGGGCAGTGACCCCCTGTGCTGGGCCCTGGTGAGGGATTTCAGATCCTGGGCCCTGGTGAGGGATTTCAAATCCTAGGTTCAATTTTAGGCTCCTCATGACAAGAAAGTCATTGTGGAGCATGTCCAGAGAAGGGCCACAGAGCTGGGGAAGGGTTGGAGCACAAGTCTGATAAGGAGCAGCTGAGGGAGCTGGGGGGGTTCAGCCTGGAGAAAAGAAGGCTCAAGGTGATCTTATTACAATTCCCCTACAGGAAAATGGATCCAGGTAGGGGTCAGGCTCTGCTCCCAGGAAACAAGGGACAGGACAAGAGGAAATAGTCTCAAGTCACAACAGGGGAGGTTTAGACTGGAAAAATTTCTTCACCATAAGGGCTGTCCAGCCCTGGCACAGCTGCCCAGGACAGTGATGGATTCCTCATCCCTGCAGGGATTTAAAGGCTATGTGGGTGTGGCACTTGCGGACATGGGCTAGTGGTGGGCTTGGCAGTGCTGGGGGAATGGCTGAACTTGATGATCTCAGCAGGCTTTTCCAACTTGAACAAGACCCTGGACCACAGGGAAAAAACCACCTAAGGTTTGATCCTCATTATTTGAAAACATGGCTCAGAAGGAATGGAGCGAGATCAGACAAGGCAGGAGATGAAGGGATAAAGGCAGATGGCATTCATGTCACTCTATTGTGGGAATTCAGCTAATGTGCCAGTCTGAAATGCCTCTGCCTGGGCACATAGCAGTTTTCAGAAATAAGGGGGTCTGTAGAAAAGGACAGGGAATGCCCCAGTCTTCATATTTACACTGCTTTCTCCCACCTCTGTGGCAAGACACCTCTACCTGGTGCTGTATTGCAGTCTATCCTTCTCCATAGCAGGAAATTTTCTTATTGGAATATTTTGCCAGAGTTTCAAGAAGAAATAATATATTTGTAAGGGCAATCCATGGGAGTTGTGCCGCCTGTCATTCTGGCAAGCTGTATTTCATTGTGCTTCAAAGGGTGCAAAGATGGGCCCTGAGAAATGCTTCTACCTACTGTGAATTCACTTGTGAGGTTGCATTGCATGTCTCTCTGTAGAGCAGGCAGAGCAATTGGGCACATGTGGAATTCAGCTGTCCAAACTTTATAAGTGAGTGCAAGAAAACTGCCTAGTGCAAAAAAAGAAGAATCTCATATGGGTGTAAAGAGTTATATAATAGTTAAAATGCCAAAAACACATAGAGGAGGCAGCTCTGGTACTTTCCACTTATGACTGATCTACTGCAGAAGCAGAAAATTATTTTCCAGCCACTGTGACAAAGAACACAAACTCTGTGCTGATATTCTGCCAGGCGGCTGATGACTGTTGGCATCTGCACTGAAACTCCACTGTGCACAGAAACTGCAACGGTGCAGAGGAGAGAGCTGCTAAACCAGGGAGCCTGAGAACCAGGGAGGCCAATTGTGTAGTAGAAAGCACAGCCAACCACAGGTTGCAAGAGGCAGAGCAGAGGTGGGAAGCAAGGAGAGATGCAGAGGTGGAAAGGAAGAAAATTAATCAAAAAACAGTGCCACGTTGGCATTGGAATTGTCTCTGTGCTGCACAGGCAGTGGAAGAAAGCTGCGTTCCCAAGTCATGGGTAAAATATAAAATACAGCAGAATTAAATGTACAAATACAGTAAGGCAAGTGAAAATAAAATGGTATTTAGAAAGAACTTGTTTATAGCATGAAACCTGAATCAAGTCTCTTTCAAATAGGTCAGGCAGAACAACTGCTGGTTTGTAGTGTGGCAGACAAGCATGGGGCTGGGAGGAAGACTCAGAGGTGGATTAGGGCAGGGAAGAAAATCAAAATGACTCCTCACCCCTCTTGTCATGCTGTGGGAACCAGGTGAGTTTCCATCAGGGAACCTCTCAGGATGGGAGAAGGGGATTCATTCTCCAGTGGCACTGGCAGTGCAGTTTCTCAAACTGTTTGAGAACATGGTGTTTCTGAAAAGTCAGGCATCAGAGTAACCACTGTAGAAATTTGCAGTTCACACTGGCTGTGCTTGTACAGTGATTTACAGGGATTGCAAATTTAAAAAAAAAAAAAAGTACATAACAAATCATGCAAACTCCCAAAGCAGAACTCTTCCTAGGAGTGCACAGCACAAGTTCCCTGTGCACCTGGAAGAAGCAGGGAGCATGAGCTGGGATTCAAAATAGGTAAAATGCCTCAGCCACATACACTCTCAGCAGAGCAAAGAAGAAAATGAGGGCACTTTAGAATGACAGAAACTTCAGAAACTCACAAAACTTTGTCTCACTCATCAGTCGAAACTACCCAGACAAAAATTTGGGGATAATAATTTTTGTCATTGGATATACAATTTTTAAACTTCACCCGCTTTGTTTTGTTGTCCCATCAGAAATTCTAACCAAATGTCCTGGCATGGGCTGTCAGTGAGAACGGCATCACATGCTCTTTCTCTTTTAGCTCTCTGGGCCCTTTTCTCCTTGGCCCTTGCTCCTCCCTTCAGGCTGCATCCAGGAAAATGCACCATAGCAGCTTGGCTACATGGGGATGCTGCAGAGCACCATGAAAGCTGCAGTCTATAAAAAGTGAGGAAAAAGAATTATGAAAGGCACTCACATGAAGAAATATTACAGCTCAGCTAGGAGTAGATTTGCATCAGTCTTACCCAAAATAAAACATTTCATTATATTTCTGAATTTTCCTGAGCTTCATGTGTGGTAAGAGTTGAAATTTTGACTTCTTGTTAAAAAATAGGGCAAAAATAGATGTTGAAAGATTGGCATTTCCCATAGGAAGGAAATTCCATTATTTGAGTAGCTCTGTGAAACATGAAGGAGGTTCATTTGCAGAAAGTCTGCTAACTTGTAATGAAGGTCGCAGCTGCATAATTGGACTCCGTTCCCAGGGCCAGTGAGCAATGCAGGAGACAGAATTAATACCAACCCCCAAATTAAGGTTACTGTAACAAGGAGAACAAGACTATAGAATTGCAAAATCCAGGGAAGGGAGGGCTGAAGGATTGCTTAACACACAAAGAAATCACATCTTTCCCCACGACAATTAGCAGCAGGGAATATCCCAGTGGCTTTTTACACTCCAGCAGAAAGTATCCATATCCTAGGACAGGTCTAGGTATAGATGGTCCATATCCATCCTCCCAGTTCAGTTGACAGGGCTGCCACACTTACCTGCCATCACTACAGCATGGTCTTAAGGGTTTTGTATCCCAGCCCCGCAGCCTCACAGCCTCCTCCAACTTGTGTGTCCAAACTGGGTTTGCGGTAACTGCATTCTAACAGAGACTCACATGTGAGATTTTCTTTATTACATTATCATTCAACCCTTAGCCCATTTTTAGGTGTTTTGTTTTTTAAAGATCCAATAGAAATCAATCTTTCTTAAAAAGCAGATATGATAAAGAAGGAATTGTAGAAAGAATTGTTTTGCTGGACCTGCAAACCTCTCCTTTAGACACACAAACCCTTTGTAAAAATTTGTCTCGAGTCCTTTGCCCAGAACTTCACTTGTTTAGGACTAGGGTCTTTCCAAACTGGGCAGAGATACAGACTGAGGATGTGTTTAAAAATGGAATGGATGCAAAACAAACTGCCCTGTCCCTATGTAACATTCTTAGTTTACTTGTGGGATTAGCATAAATCATTTTGAAAGGAGCTTTGTGGAGGACATTTCCAGGGAGCTGATTTTGGAAACCTATTTCAAGCTGTTTCCCATTAAGCCCTTCCTTTATCTTCAAGCAGCTGTGCAAGGATAGCATCAGGACACCCTCTGTAAGGTAACTTCATGATATGAAGTGCAGTTGTCATGTCTTTTCTCATTGCCTCTCACAAGGTGACATTGTGAGTTTCCTTTTTACTCATTGTTGAAAACTTAGAGCATCGTGTGGCCTCTGATGTGGATGATTGTGTGCCTGGCACTCACAGAACGAGGAGAGACTTGGGGGAGTGAGCTGACCATGGGGTTTGCTCCCCAAGGATTGCTCTATCCTGGAAAGACTGCCGAGGCATCAGGCAGCTCCATGCTGAGGGAGCAGAGCTCTTCACCTCCTCCATAGCTTCAGGCTGCTGCTCTGTGTCCTATTTAATAACTCAAAGTTGTCTGGAAATTGCCACAGGTGCAAGTCCAAATGAAATATGGAAGAAGTTGCCAAAGGAGAAGGTTTAAGGCATTTGTCACTGCAAGTTTACGGCTTTAAAAGGCCTATGGGTTAGACCTTGAGATAAAAAAACAGGGTAGGAATTAGTACAGATTCTAGGAGCCAAGCTGAACTTCAGGCATAGGAGGTGGAAAGGACAACTGCTCACTGTTAGCCAAACACTGCCTGAGGAGGAATCAGGGAATAGAGCAGCATTTGAGGAGGGGCCAAGTGCATGGCTGCTCTGCCACTCTCTGGGTAGCATCAGAAATGCACTTGTCCAGGGCAGGAGTGCTCTGCTGCAGGTCACCAGCCCCCAGCAGTAGTCAACAGTGCTGTCAGGGGCCCTTCTGCAAGAGCAGCTTCTGGCCAAGCTACGCAAGCAGTAGGGACATGAGGAATAGGAGATGTCCTTTCTCTGGGACTGCCCCAGCAATGGCTGATGTTGTGAGCCCAGCAGAAGTAGTGAAGAAGATCAACCTTGTGTGAGGTTGGGCTGCCACAATCTGTCTCCCTTTACCCCTGTGCTGGACTGGCTCTCAGCCACATTTCTGCAGGAGGCTTGTGGTGCATGGTACAGGCAGAGCACACCTATTCCCCAAAACGAGAAACATTAATTTTGGAGTAAAAATATTTTCTTGTGTAGCCCATTCCAATATGTCTTTTGCTGGAAAGATGTCTGAAACTTTGTGGGGCATGGTACTTGGATTTCCAGACCCCAGTTGACTCTAGAAAGACCTGAGATGTTGCTGAACCTTCAATAGGACGACTAAGGCCATTAGTGCCATGTGAGCCATGGAACTGTGTAAAGACCAAGCAATTTATTGGGTGCAGAGAGTGTGTCCTTGTCTCCTGATGCAGCAATAGCTTGCTAACGGAGCAAGTTCAAACAAGGGAGAATGACAGAGATAGTCAAAAAACCAGATTCCAAATGGCCGATCCAGGGAAGTCCCATCCAATCATCATCCTGATTAATGGTTGCACTCAATGATTTTAAAGTTCTTTTCAAACCTAAACAATTCTGTGATCAATGTCTGAAAAAGCCAGTTGGTGTAGGGAGTTACTCTCTGTAATCTGGGCTGAAGAGGTCCAGTTCTCCACTTCATATAGAGCTGAGGGGAGGTTTTGGGGGAGATTTAATTTCCAGGATCCTCTGTCAAATGAGCATGACGCTTTGGCTTTGACCTACTCCTGGATAGATGAGTTCAAATTCTGTGACAATCTCTAGCTGCAGACACAACATATCAGCCTTGGTATGCCACAGCACATGGCAAAACCCCTACACTGAGGCCACCTGAATTAAGGAGAAGGCTACTTTCAGTAAACAACTGCTATGTCCATTGTGAGTCATGTATCTGGTAGGGCTAGAAACAGAGGTGTTGTTGTAACTTTGGTACTGTGGCTTGATTTTTGGATATAATTTTTCATTCTGCCATGTTCTGAGCTCACACCTGCAACCTGACTTGTGGTTTTGACATAGTGTGTTGATTGAAATTTTGAAATGTGTGACTTTTATCTAAGAAATTACATCAGGAATTTAAGAAATCAGTGAGCAGTGGAAGTTTTGCCTGCTTCCTTGGAAGCAGAGTCTGTCTCCCTGGCAGACTCTACAGCTAGTGTATTTCCTTTGCATCCTCAGTGAACCGATTCCTCCTTATGATGTGCCTAATATATTAAAGGGAAACTGCAGCAGTTTGGCTGAGGCACAGACACATGTCTATCCCCTAAGGCTGATCTGGATAAACCACAGGGGTGTGCTGGACCTCAGAGGTCCTGTGCACGCAGACTGGACCAGTGAAAGACCTGCCTGTCCAGTACTCAGCTGTTGCTGCTGGATTGACTTCTGCATGCAGCCTCTCTTGTGGAAGAAATCCTGGTAAGGGGCAGGAGTGGAATGGGGATGAGATCTGACTCTCATTTAACAGCTGCCCTGCTCTCTGTTACTGCTAACTCTCCTTGAAGCTTGTGTGAGGAGGCAGAAGAAAGTGCAAACCCACTGGTACTGTGAAAGCCACTATAGGTCTATGCAACCTCCAGGTGACAGATGCTTTCTGTGCTCTGGTCTGGTGCAATCATCAAAGATTTTTTCTGTCTCCTCCTACATGCCACTCCCCCACCCCTTACTGCCATGTATCCTGAGCATATTACAGTCTTCCCTTCCTCTCTCAGGAGGTACTGCTCAGAGGTCTCTGCTAACACTGTACCTTTCTAGGGAGAAAATCCTGCTTCCTGACTTTGAAAGAATTAAAGAACAAAACAACTCAGAATAAGCCCCCAAGACGAAAAAGACTCGCTGCCCTCTCTGCCTGACAACCTGCACTGCTTCCAGGTGAGTGG
This sequence comes from Origma solitaria, assembly GCA_013397895.1. Taxonomy (NCBI): domain Eukaryota; kingdom Metazoa; phylum Chordata; class Aves; order Passeriformes; family Acanthizidae; genus Origma; species Origma solitaria. The sequence goes on from VZRL01005239.1 coordinate 136,996, forward strand.
TTTTGTCAGTGAATCTGAATGCATGAATAGGAGTGGTGCCAGTAGCAGGGGCTGAAGCAGGGCAGGAGATTTTCTTGGGCATGTGCATGAGACAGAAGCAGGGATAGCTCTCATCTGCTTTAGGACAGGGGGCTGCCCAGTGGGGGGTGCTCTAAAAGTGGAACTCTGTGTCCTGGGCTGGGGTTAAATGCCTGGTGGGAAGCTTGAGTGAGACAGCCTTAGCACAGGACCTTGGCATGAGTAGGGAGCATTGCAGAGAGTGGCACTTGTCCTTCCAGTATTGGACTTAGGCCCCAAACCCACTGCTCAACTGGTGATCATTTTGTCATTATGGAACTCAGCTGGGCTGAAATTCCTGCCTATTGCAGATTCCTCTCCCTTTAGCTGGTGCTGTCTCACAGATGGGTCAGTGGCTAGGCCCTGAGTAGATCTGTTCTCCTCCTGGGTGCATTGTTGTGGTAGGAGTTGTCTGTGAGGGAGCTGGCTGCCAGGTACCAAGAAACAAAAATGCCCTAGCACTTTACTGAGCAGAAAGCCTTTCCAGGGACTGCTATAGCAACACGAAGATGGATGAGTTGGGCTTGTGAATGGAAATTTTCACACTCTTCAGCTGCACTGCTTTCAGATTGTACTTCCCTTCCCAAGGGCAAGCAATGGGCCAGGCTGCAAAGGATCTAATAGCATGAGGGGTGAGGATGCCTCCAGCCAGGGGTGTTGATGAACCCTGTGAGGATAGAGATCCTGGTCCTCAGGACTGAAAGATAAAGCCCAGCCAATTGCACAGTGGCTGGATTTAATGCACCTAACCACAGGCACTGAGCTACTGATGGGGTGAAGTTGGGTGGGAGTGGAGACATCTACTCCTCCTTTGCCATTCTTGCAGAGACAATCCCCACAAGGCTCCTGTCTTGCTTAGCTGACAGTGGGGGGACTGTAGCTTCCCACTCTGGAGTGCCCATGGTCTGCCCAAAAGCAAGTAGAACTTGAGAGCTGCTAACAGCAACTTTCAGACCGCTGGGCAGAGTGACATGTCCCTTCCTCGCAAGCACTGAGCCTCCCCTCCCACCATGTGAGGATGGGCTACATAACTCCTCTCCCTTGGTGACCCAGCACTGGAAGTCCACCTCGGAAAGACCGGCACAGCTTTTACAGTGACCCCTTCCCTTGCCCTTCCATATCTGCTTCATTGTGCACAACTCTTTCCAACACCTCTCCTTCTGCAGAGATTCCTCCTTCTTCTCCTACTTTGGGTGCTTCCCTGCTGCTACTTGTGGAGAATTCCCTCACTGAAAACGCTGCTGGTTTTGATGTTGAACATAAAGCAGAGTTTCCTTGGAGACAAGAGAAACAGTGGGCTACATGTGCTGTTATTTTGCAGTCTCACTGGCTTTCAGCAATGAAAACTAAAAAGGGAATTGCATTAGCAGAGGGAAGAGGGAGCCTGGGGCAGCTGTCATTGAGGGGCACAGCTGACATGTTTTTCCAGTGTCATCCCTTTAGCTGCATGGCTTGACCGAGTGCCACGTGCTGTGCCCATGGCAGGGTGTGATGGTACGCGCTGTACCAAACACTGGTGTCTTGGGATTATATTGCCTCTCTTCCCCCAGCCCCTGGAGGCTGGTGAGCCTGGGAGAGGGTTTGCAGTGGGCATTTCTAATTTGGCTGACTTCTGTCAGTCCCAGGAGTAAAACTGGCTAATTAGATTAACTCCTTTTATGTTCTTTTACACAGACATTAGCAATAGTGGGACAACAGTGCAAAGCAGCAGCATTTCAGTCACTGTTTCCCATCCATTTGTTCTGAGTACTGACAACTGGGTCTGTCCCAGCCAAGAGCCTGAACCCTCTGCAGACTGGAGCTCTCTTCTGCTGTGCTGGCCATGCAGAGTTTTGCCTCCCTTAGGGCAAGTTATTTGATCCTCGGCTGATATCTCTTGGACACATTAGCGATCAGAAAGCTGTGCCAGAGTGCCATATGAGGGCAGAGGGAGCAGGCATGGGCTGACTGCTCTGCCCTGCCTCATGAGAGAGCCCAGCACAGGGCAAGAAGGCAGACACAATCTTCACCTGAAATTTTCATGACTTTCCCCAATCCTCCACACCATGGCAAGAATGCCCTCTAATGCCATGTCCTGCCAGTGGCCAGGACCTTCCCCTTTCCCAGAGGAGTATCTCACAGTGGATCCAGTTGATCAATGGCTCCCCCTCTGCTGAGAAATCCATGGTGTCCTCACGATCTGTCCAACAGCCACAAATGGCACTTGGCTGTTTCAATGAAGCAGCATTTTCTTGTTTTTCTCTCAGTGTGGTGCAGATGTGCTCTGCAAGGGTCAGAGGGTGAGAGAAGAGTGGAGAACCAACCATGGCCCTGTGCTAACTATAAACGTAAATCAGCTCCAGGACACTGCCAGGGACAGGACGTGTCAGTGCTGTCTGAAGTCCTGTAAAGCTTTGTCTCACAGCACATCAGCGCAGAAGGAAGGTCACAGCATTGCTGAGGTTGGCAGGGACCCCTGAATATCATATAGTCTAATCCCCCTGCCCAAAGCAGCATCAGCCTCATTTGGTTGCTCAGGACTGTGTCCAGACAGCTTTTTAATATCTCCCAAGGATGGAGACCCCCCCCCCCAGACCCTCTGGGCAACCTGCCCCAGTGTTCTGTCGGTCTTGTAGACAAATACTCTCTTTATGCTTAAGAAGAATTTCCTGGTACTTCAATTCATGTCTGCCACCTCTCACCTGGTCACTGTGCAACACTGACCTGTGACTGTCTGGCACTGAATTCTTCACACCCTCCCATAAGACCTACCCCAAGCCTTCTCTCCTCCAGGCTGAGCAGTCCCAGCTCTCCCAGTCTTTCCTCATGGGAGATGCCCCAGTCCCTTCATCATCTCTGCAGTCCTTCAGTGGACTCTCTTCAGTGTGTCCATACTGGGAAGCCCAGAGCTGGAAACAGCATGCCAGCTGTGGCCTTACCAGTGCTGAGTCAGAGGGGAGGGATCACCTCTCTCAACCACAGCACAGCAGAGTTTCTGGATTCTGGTGCTGGTCCCACCTGGGATGTCCCGGGAGTTCTGTGGTGCCAGGGGTGACGTACCAGATGCAGGCCCTAAGAAACTGTTATTAGGGGGTTCATATTGAGTTTTGTCTGGACCCTGTATAGTCAGATATATTTCCCCTTCATCCACCACAGCCTTACTCTGACCATTGCCTGGACAAAACCAGGCCAGAGATCCCTGCAGCCTAACCTCATGCTCAGAACACTCACTGCTCTGTGACCTCAGAGCTGTTGCATGTCTCTGAAATGAGGGCAGAGCTGCACATAGGCATTAAATAGATTTATTTCCCTACATGTAGTTTCTCTTCTTGTCATGAAGGGGTGTTAAGGCATGAGAAGCTCACGTGAAACAATGAGTTGTCCCTTTGGTTTCAAACAAACAGCTTCTCTGCAGGCAGCAGAACTGTCTGCTCTCCCTGGCAGAAACTCAATGCATCACTGCTACACAGAACTGCTGCCTCTGGCCAGCACCACTGCCCTGACCTCTTGGGAGATGTTTTCCACGTGGAACAGTGCCCTCTCTGCAGATCTACATGCTGTGTAGATCTGCACATGGAGATGCAGGCTGTCTCCTCCAGCTGCACCCAGATCCTGCCTCCATATGTAGCCCTACTGCCACAGCGTTGGGCTCTGCACTGCGCCAACACTGCCCAGGGGCAGGCACCACTCCGTGGGGCTCTGCAGGGCAACTCCAGCACCACGGAACACACGGACTGAGAGCCTACCTCCCTGCCCAGTGGACAGACTGGACTCATGACATGTGCATTTCTGAGAAAACTCTGACCTTCACCTCTGCGGACAGCCTGACCCACACATGGCTCAGGAGGAGCTTGCTTGTGGGCTCCTGTGGATGCAAACTGTCTTAACACAGACAGTGCAAAACTTCGCAGCACACGAAAAGAATTGATAAACACCTACAGCCTGCCTCTTGATGTCTGAATAACTGAATGCAGGAACGTTTCAGTGACAACAGCTCTATCCCAGTCAAACTTGGCTGGGTTTTTCTGAAGCTGAGCCTGCACGACAGAGAAAGTCATTGAAGACTTTCACAGCAGCTTTCCTAGAATCTGAGTTAAATGCAAAATTTCTTCAGCAGGCAACTTGAAATTTGCCCAAATAATTTAATTTTTTCCTATTGTTGTTATGTAGTAATATTTAAGATGCGCATATGGGTTTCTAAATACTAAAAAATCTCAATAGTTTTAAGCATTTAATGTTGCAACATGAAAGCTGTATCATTCCCACAAGTGTAATTCATGTCTTGGCACTTTCACTTTATGACAAGACAAAGTCTGAGATTACTCTCACCCTAAATTCCAAACACAGCACTGTACCAACTACTAGGAGGGAAATTAACTCTGTCCCAGCTGCCACTCATCCTCTCAGGGATGCAATATGCTCTATATTTTCTTTTTTGTCCCCTAATGTCTCCCAAATAATTCCTAGTACCTTTTTTCCTGTCAGTCTCTGCTTTTCTGTGGTCTTTCCAGTTTCTTTGTGAGTCACTGGAATTAAGAGTTTTCCTTTCTGTGTTTCTGCTTTTCATTTATGCATAGAGCAAATCATTCTTCCTGTCACTTGTGAGCAGATGAAGAGCTCAGCCCTCTGCACAGTTTCTTTTTGGACCTCACAACTGAAATCTCTGTTGGCAGCCTGTCACCACAAGTAATGATGAGAAAGGGATCTCCCCTTTCATTCCCTTTCATATCCATTGCTTTAAAAACCTTTCATACATGATCCTTAACAAAACATTTTAAAAAACTCTGACTGGTCTGACACTGAGGTCATATCTTCACTGTTGTGGGTTTTTCTTCAACCAGATGCATTTGAAGATTGCTTTTTACTTCTCCTGCTCTCCCTACTTCTCCATTTAAACAAGCTGGTATTTTCTATGGGAGAGGGGCATGGATAAATATGTGGGAGGCTGTGTGTCTTTACAGAACCTGTAGTCAAAGATTACATTCAAGATACTATTTCAAGAAGTTTCTCTGCTGCATACAATATTTTATTCTCAGATTCTAAGTGTGGAACTTTGTGGTGCCAAAATTATACAATTTGCAAGAAGGGGATGCAAACCTGTGCCCACATTCGGCCCTCCAGCACTGTGAGTGTGCCGTGGCTATCTCCGATCTCCCTTCAAGCAGAATTTTAATATCTTCTGTCTTTAAAACATGCTCACAGGACGATGCTGCACACTGGATGGTGCCAGCTTTTCTGATGTTGGCTGCTTTAGCAGAGACAAAAGATTAAGAGGACAGATGTTCTTCAATGTCTGGTACAAGTGGGAAAAGCATATCAGTTGGTTCAGAGATTCCCTGTTTTCTTGCTCTTTATAAGTCCTTAAGCTCTACTGCACTCCTCCCCCCATGATGGAAATCTCCCTGAGTAGATAGGGAGATAACCACAGAAAAATCTGCAAAGAGCAGGACAAAATGCAGTGCATAAGTCTTCCTTCCCCATTTTTCTCTTTCACCAACACCAGACTGATACCCCTAAAATAGCCAAAAATCCATTGTTTATGTGAAACCTCACTGCCAGGAACTAGGCATTAGTTTTGCAACACTGAACTTTCCTGCAAAATATCTCATGCTCAAGCCTTGAAATTACCTCCAAAAATGCTCTCTCAAATATCTCAGTGTTTCTCGCAGAGTGGAGCCTGCTGAAGCAGCCATGGAAAAAACAACCTTCACTGAGAGAGCAAAGCCACCTTCTTCCTCACAAGAAAGAAAATCCAAACCATTGACAAGAGAATTTTGGTGACTTACTGCAGCAGTCTGAGAACTTCCATCTGATGCAATAGAGAATATTTACGCAATTCAAGACCAGTGACACAGAGAGAATGTGCTGTGGAGGGGGCTGCTCAATTGCAAAACATACAGATAGAGAAAGGGAGCGTGTCAGCAAGAGGGTGGGGACACCAAAGGAGCAAGATCTGCTGCTGAGTTCCTTCTGTGCAATAACTTTTGCTCTAAGAAGGCTGCTGAGCACATGGTACAACATGGGATCTAATGAATAATCCTGTATTTTCTCATATCAAAATAGAAATTTCATTTTGTTTGGACAAAAATACATTTTCCAGTGCACGTAGATGGGGAGACATCTGGAGAAAATATCGGGTGAGTCCCTTTATGTCTGCGGGTTCTGCTCCCACCTTCCCCATACAGGAATTTGTGCCATTGCTGTGGTATGGTCCAGCTCTAAGAAAGACAAGGTTTGGAGGAGGGGGAGCCCACATTTCCCTACTCAACATGGGTATCCTCAGGTCACCACAGCAAATGAGAAGTCTGGTTTGTGTGTAGCAAGTCTGTGGTGGGTGATTTCAGAGCCATCAATGTGACTTTTCACTTCACTAAACAGTTTGGAGCTTTCCACATCAAAGAAAGGCAGCACTTCACATTACCAATGTGTGCTGGATTGTTTGATGAAGAGTGAGTAGTTTGGGAGTAAAAAAAAGAATCTTTGGGGTTTTAAACTTCCTCTGGTAGTTCTTTTGGAAGCGATTGCCTCGGGTGTTAATCTGTTCTACTCTAGGAAGCCACATTGCATCCCTGCTGACTGGGAAGCAAACCAATGGTATTCTAATCCAGAAGAAAGGTGTGAGCGAAGACACAAAGAACTACAGACCTGTGAGTCTAACCTCCATTTCTAGAAAAATTATGGAGAAGGTCCTACTGAATACTACTGATAAGCATTTGAAGAATAATGCAATCTTCAACATGGGTTCACAGAGGAAAAGTCCTCTTTAACCAGTTTGATTTCTTTCTAGAATGAGGTCACATCCCCAGTCGATAAAGCGAAGGTGGTGCATGCAGATTTCCTGGCTTTTAGTGAGGCTTTAGATACTGTCCCTCACAGCATCCTTCTGGACAGTGGTCCAGCTGTGGGAGGGGCGAGTTGATGGTGTGCTGTGTGAAGAGCTGGCTGGATGGCAGGGCTTGAGTTGCTGCAGTGAATGGGGCTGCGTCTGGCCAGTGAGTGGACACTAGTGGTGTCCTTGGGGCTTAACCTTGGGGCCAGTGCTGTTCAGTATTTTGATCCATGATCCAGATGCAGGAGCTGAATATCCCATTAGCAGGCTTGCTGACAATACCAAACTGGGAGGTGCTGCTGACTTTCTCGAGGGACAAGAAGCCTCAAAGAATTTCAATGGAGTGGAGCATTGGGCTCTCTCGGGCATGAAAGTAGTCCAAGTGCTGTTTTCTGCTGCTGGGATGCAGTAACACTGGGTACAAGCCTACTTTGGGAGAGGAGTGGCTGAAGAGCAGAGAGGGACCTGGGGGTGTGGATTGGCAGCAGGCTCAAGAGGAGTGAGCTGAGAGGGCACATTGCATGCTGGAGACATCACACATAGCATGGTCAGGACGTCCAGAGAGGAGATTATCCCATAATAGTCAGCATTGCTGCAGCCTCACATGGAGCATTGTGCGCAGGGCTGGGCCCCAACATTGAAGAAGGATGTGAAGGTCCTCAAATGTGTCCAGAGAAGGGGAATGGAGGGTGAACCTTCTGGTGAAGACCTGGAAGGCATATCCTAGTGAGGAGCAGCTCTGGGCTTGTCTCCTTCAGAGAGATGGAGGCTGAGGAGCATTGCTTTCTGCAGCTTCCTGAGAAGGGAATGTGGAGAGGGAGGTGCTGGACTGTTCTCTCTGGGATCCAGGGACAGCACAACTGGGAATGGTACAAAGCCATGCCAGGGGAGGATCAGACTGGACATTAGGAAGCATTTGAATTCCCAAGGAACAGGACAAGGAGTAATGGCCAGAAACTAAACCACAAAAAGTTCTACCTCAGCATGAGGTAGAACTTCTTTACACTGAGGGTGGTCTGAGGACTGGAACAGCTGTCCAGGCAGGTCATGGAGCCTCCCTCTGGAGACATTCAAACCCCCCTGTGCGTGTTCCTGCGTCACCTGTTCTGGGTCATTTGTTCAACTCTATATCTGGAAGGCTATAAATTGTACAAGTTTATTGTGGGACACAAGGGGATTGAATTCATAGTTTTTAAACCTAATGTCAGGTTCAGGAGGCACAAACTCAATGAACTGAAAGAATCTTGCAGTTTCTTTTTCTCATGTGTAGCTGTGAAAAGCAGGACTGGCAGTGAAAAGAAGGAAGACAGGCAAAGTTTTCACACAGTCTGGTGTCTATTTCCTCCATCAACAGATAAAAGTGGGGTGGTATAGTAAAGAATGGAATGCTTGATCAAGCTGGAATGAGTGGATCAAAATCCATGGAATGCTGTTTGCTGATCCAAAAGCTGGGGTGGCCACAGCAGCACTGCAGGGTTTCTGCAGCAAATACCCATCATCTTTGCCAGTGGCCTTTGTACAGCTTAGCCTTGGGAGGTCTTAGAGTGACTTGGCTGGGCCACCTCAGGTGTGTCTGCTGTTCTGAACCTCATGAAGGCATTAGCATCTGTGCAAACAAACTTTCTCTCAGAACGGAGGTTTTTCTCCACCTTCTGTGCACATGACCTTGCAATCTTGTATCACAAAGCAGCTCCTCTTTAAGGCAATGTCTTCAGTTCATAAGACACATTTATCTGGGTACAGATGAAAGATTCTAGGTGTGTAATTTATAGAGAACATAGTCTCATTTGTGAGGGTTTCTTTCATTTAAATTTAGGATTACAAATGGACTAGCACTTATTTGACTTGCAACACCAAAGAAGATCTTCCAGCACTTGCTGACGTGCTAAGATGACTTTGTTCTTCTTTGGTTTCATCTAGGCTTGTATTATCTTTGCAAACTCCTGGGAACAAGAATACTTTTCAGACCTTCCATCTGTCAAGGCACAGTGACAGAAGGAAAATGGCACCTGCATAGTCGGGCAATAATCTTCCCCATGATGAGAACTGTTGGGTAGTTGGTACCTTCCAACACTCTAGGGAGGACTGGTTTGCCTGTATAACCCCCTTGTTCTTTTGTTCTGAGGAGTATGGAAAGTAAAAACTAAACAGATAAAGTACAGTAGACTGTCCAGGCCTTGCAGCCAGTTGGTAATGGAGCAGAATTGGTTCTTTATTTATCTATTTGGGATAGGTTTGATTTATGAAGACAGAACAGCAGGTTAATCCCATCAGTGGAGTTTGCAAGAGATACTACTTGAAAGTCCTGTCGTGTTTCAAAGGAAAGTCAGTAAATAAAGTACTGTCCTCAGGCTCCATGGAAGGCAAGGGGTTCCTTTCTACAGAAACAGCCAGTGCCACTTGCTGTCATGGGGAAAATTGTTGTGGTAGGGACCTGTCCACCTAGGAGGCACATCAGAAATGTTGTTTGCTGCTTGGTTGTGTTTGGAAGAGTTTGTGTATGGGAAAGGGGTTTATTGCCAGGTGATAAAAATAAATTCTGTTCCAAACTGATAAAACTCCTAAGAACAAGCCTGGGTGGCTGTGGAGCCCTTTCTGGCTGCCCAGGCCAACATAAGCCACTCCTCAGTGCATGTTGGGTGTTACAGAGGTCAGAGCTTCTCTAGAGGCACCAAAGCAGTAGTGACAAGACCCTGTCAGCCCTTTAGATACCCATCCCCAAGGTTTGCTCCTTGCAGATGGTCAGAGGAGCTCATTAATCAACTCTAAATAAACCTTCCTAAGCAGGCCCTGGGGAAATTACCTAAAGATGAGGGCAAGGTGTGCCACAGCTTATGCTTTCCTGCCTGTCCTTCTCCCTGCCCAGCATAGGCAGAGCTGTGCCTGGGGGACTGAGCAGCTGTGCTGACCATGAGCGAGCAGAGCCACGTCAACAGCCTGTTCCTCAACGAGGACGCAGCCAAGCGACTCCACACCGACAGCCGGGTGCAGCGGTTCCGGCAGGCTGTGCAGAAGCGGGCAGTGCGCGCCAAGAAGCGGATGCACAGCATCACTGCTGCGAGTGCTAAAAGCTTCTTCAGGAGAAATGCCTTTGTCCTCTTCACCATTGTTGCAGTCCTACTAGGTATGGAGCTGGTGGAAACACCAAACACTACTTATAGATACGGGAAAATGTTTATTTTACAAAGATTTTATTTTATCATAGCGATTTGACTGAGGAGGTAAAGCAGATGAGCTGACAGCTCAAAGTGCTGTCCACATCATGGGTACTTTGTGTGGAAGAACAAGAGACCCCACAGAAAGTGTGTATGTGGGAGGGCGCCCTTGTTGACCCTTTCTGGATGCAGTATAGAAACAGTCTATGACAGAAAGAGTTTGATGATCCAGCTCAACCAATCCTTGTAAAAATCATCTAGGTTTCTTCAGAGGCATCTTGTGACTGCAGCTGTAGGCACAAGGGCTTTTCAGATTCATCCCACAGCTTTAGCCTAAGAGGACCAGAACTGATGCAAATGGCCGTGACACAATGCACACCAAATCTGCTTAGCAGAAAGCAGGTTGTCCCTAGCTTTTGATCCAGGCTATATGTCTCTAACTGGCTGAACTCAGCTTTAAGAGGTGGGTAGATAAAGAATCTGAATTATGTTGTCACACTTATTTTAGTCTGGGAGATCATATCTCTCATCACACCATTTCTTGTTCATGAGCTTCCCGGAAACAGACTCCAGAAGAGCAAGACAGGGAAACGAGGAGACCTGTGGTTTGGCACAAGGCTCCTGTGCACATAAATATGTCAGAGGGAGAGAGAGCATACAGTAAAAACTGGATCATAGCCTTTTAGAAAATGAGCATTTGATCCTTTGGGGAGAGGAGGAGCTGAGAGTAGATGAGAAAGAGAAAAGCCACAGTGTAGGACTGAGAGACAGACCACTGGATCACACTGTCCCACTTCCATTCTCATCCCTTGCTGATCCACAGGGATTATCCTGGCCTTCTCCCTCCGGCCCTACCAGCTGACCTATCGCCAGATCAAGTACTTCTCCTTCCCTGGCGAGCTGCTGATGCGTATGCTCCAGATGCTGGTTCTTCCTCTCATTGTCTCTAGCTTGATTACAGGTGAGAAGTGCTTTCTGCTGCTTTCAGCCAAGACAATGGTCAGCAAAGCTGTTGTTTGGGTACCTCTTCATGACCCAGCTGGAAGTGCTTGGATTAGCTTGGCTAGTAGTGACAATCCCAAATCTACAGCCATAGTGAATATGAGCCACTCTGAGACCCCTGCTGGCTCAGTAGTGGGACAGAGAAACAGAAGACCTTGTGCTTTCTCAGAAGACTGGGGAGAACACAATGCAGTGGTTCCAATGCCCAACACTTGAGCACTAACAAAGATTTAGTCCTGTATAACCTCAAATGGCTCCAAGTTTGTTGCCCAAGTCAACTTCAGGTTTCCTCCAGCCTAGAAAAGGTGAATTTGTGTCAGTCCAAAAAGGCTGATCACTGGCTGGAGGGCCTGTTTTACCCAGATTCTCAAGGAAGACATGACAGACAGGCAAGCTTTCAGACAGCAGAAGGGACTGCAAGGTGTTCCACCTGCTGAAACATCCCACCATTAGGGACAGAAAGGCCCAATGAGGGGATTATACTAGGAGGGGATTATTTCTCTTCTGAGAGCTTTAAAAGAAAACTGCTACATTCCCAGATGCAGCCTAAGATCCACCAGTGCTGTGCTTCTTCATGATCACAAGCCACATTCTTCCGTATCAACATCACCCTGGAACTCCTAATTCTCCCCCTTGTATGCTGTGCTTCCTAGAGACTCTAGCTCCCTGTCCAACTCATGCATGTGCCTTGCAACCTTTGAATCTTCCCAGGATTTCCTCTTTCTCTCTAAGACGATAGGCTCCCTCACCTTGTCTCTCTGTGTGACACCCCAGGAATGGCCTCATTGGATAGCAGAGTCTCAGGGAAGATGGGGATGCGGGCAATCATCTACTACATGGTGACCACAATCATAGCTGTCTTCATTGGCATCCTCATGGTGATCATCATACACCCAGGAAAAGGATCTAAGGACAACCTTCACCGAGAAGGCAGAATTGAGCAGGTCCAGACCACAGATGCCTTCATGGACTTGGTGAGGTAGGTAAACAAGATGGTCTCAAGTTGACACTGTGTCAGTGAGATTACATTCCTCCATGGAGTGTCCTTTCAAAGTATCACAGCTTTACACATAAGGAAAGAGGTTAATGGCTGAGCAAGCCTACTACTTCTGGCTTAGTCTAGCTAACTGGCTTTGCCACTCCGAGACTGTGCTTGGCCTGGAGTCCAGCCCTTCTCCAGAGGTATTCATGTAAGAGGTTAAGGTGTGCTCAACAAAACAAGTAATGAAACTATCTGTGGCTACCTACATTTCAGAAATTCACCCAGCAAAGGCTACTCCAAATATCCATCTTCAATGACCAAAGGAAATCAAGGAAGTGGTTCCCAAGGCTTTGCCTCTTTGTCCCTTGCTGTGACCTTACTCAGTGAATTGCAAAGCTGTACCATCTCAAGTGGTATAAAGCCGTGTTTTTGAGGTACAGGGTAACAGAGAGCTCAAATGAGAGCTGTAGAGGCGAGGCTGAGAGCAAGGCGGTGTATTAAACCTTGTAATATTGTATTGTTTCAAGGTTTGGTTGGATTTGATGATGGTTTTACAACGTACCTATATCCCCGGGCAGTATGTGTGTCATCTCTTTCCACATACCTAAACACCTTCTAGAGTCTGAAAACATGTGGAGGGAGTCTGACAAGATACGAGAGGTGCTGGGTCCAGATCACAATATTCCCTTCTTCTGTCAGTCAGACAGAAAGGGCTTGCGTGGGCATTGTGAGAGTTGTGACCTCAGACACTGCTCCAGGACAAAGAAATTGGCCAGGAAGACCATGTTTTCTTCCTAGTTCAACAGGACAATAACACTTTCCTTGTTTTATTTACTGCAGGAATATGTTTCCGCCCAACCTGGTAGAAGCCTGCTTCAAACAGGTATGAAATGTCATCTTTGTGCCCTGTGCCCTCGACCATGGTCCTACCTACTTCTCTGAGGGATGGAATAGCACTTTATTCCCCAGGTCTGACTGTTGCAGGAGGCACTGCAGACATTAGTCTATAGTATAGCATCCCCCATGCAAACTTTTCAAACTGTAGATGGGGACTTCAACCTCCATCCCATCCCACAGAGGCAGGAAGGGTTTGCATGACCCCAGGTAGCAGGCTTGGACTGGCATTGATATGGAGCTGATTCTTCAAGAATCTGTCTCTTCTGCAGTGCTAGTGCCCTTAGAAGCAGCACAAAGGATAACCAGAGAAGCCAGAATATCTCAGTCCTAGTGACAGTAGATGCTCTAAAGGTCTCTTTTGACCTTCTGCTCTATGAACTTTTTGAACTTTCTGGTGAAAGCACCACGCTGGAGACCTTGAGAACAGGGAAAGCAAGCTTCCCACACAGCTCAGCAGCAACTTGCAGTACTCTACTTACGTTAAGAAGGGATGTAAGAGCCTAGGATGTGTCCTGAGCATCCGAACTAGGGCCTGTGAGTGCATCTGATAATCTGTGTCTTTTCAGTACAAGACGCATTACAGCACCAGGGTCTTCACCAGAACCATCCTCCACAGCAGCAATGTCACAGCAGGTGTGACAACCACTCAGATCCCTGTGCCTGAGAATTTCACCAGCATCATGGAGAATGTCACTCATGCCCTGGGAACCATCTCCGAGGTGCTGACCTTTGAAGAAGTCATTCCCATCCCAGGCTCAGCCAATGGGGTGAACGCGCTGGGGCTGGTAGTGTTCTCCATGTGCTTCGGTTTGATGATCGGCAGCATGAAGCAGAAGGGACGGGCCCTGCGGGAGTTCTTTAACTGCCTCAACGAAGCCATCATGAGGCTGGTGGCCATTATCATCTGGTGAGGAGCACGGCCGGTTGGAGCAGGAGGTCTGCAGGTGCAGTTTCCATTGACATGATGAGAAGTGGGGTAGCTTCAAGGATTTCATGCACAAGCACAGGAAAAGCACATGGGCACAGCTCTACTTTGGCTCCATCAAGCTGGAGGGAAAAGTCTGGATGGGATATTTGTTCACATTTCATTTCCTGTTCTTTTTGTTTTTACCTTAGAAATATCAGGTACCCTGGGACTTGCTTTTCTTGCGGCTTCTGGAAACATCCTTGGAAGACCAGAGAGCTGGAGTGGAAGATCTCTTAGTCTAGCCAACAGGAGTAGGGTGTGAGGCTTTCTTACCAAAAGCTTTCCTTCCAGCTGGGTTCCAGGAGTCTGACTTAGCTATGAATCACAGTAACCCATTGCCACCTTCCTGCTTTCAGGGTGGCAGCTGTATGCAGTAATGCAATAGCTCTGAGAGCTGAGTTGGGTTGAGAGGATCAGCTCAAAGTTACTGCCTTTCAGTTTGAGGTCTCCCAGACCCTGACTTCTCTGGAGCTCAGCTGCTCATTGCTTTCTAAGGCTGCCTATGACACATGGTCCACACAAACAAGGCATTGCTGAGACAAGTCTACTCTAGAAGGCAGCATTTTACCAAATCTTATTATTTTAAGTTTTTTACCCACTTAGGGTTCAAAGCTGTGTCAGGTACTGCAAAAGAGGACAGATGCAGGTCTGGCAGAATACACACAAATATGTGACAGGGAAGGAATCTGTCAGCCCGACACCCTCTCCCATTTTAGATCGCTCCAGCTTCCTTTCTTTGGTCTTATAACTATTATATCTCAGAGCAAAATCCTGAGCACAGCAGGACAGGCCTTACAGAAAAAAGCACAAAGAGGAAGAATATCGCTGAGCTCATAGCAGATGTTGGGAAGCCCCATCCCTCTGGAATCTTTTGCTCCATGTCTGAACCAGAGCTTGGGGCTTTGCTTCCCTAAGAAGAGGTAAGACTTGCCTGAGAACACAGAAGGGAGAGCATGAGCACAGCGGAACAGGTAGACCTGCATACTACACCAGAGACCTTCAACACCCCTCCTTAGACTTCCACTTAGATGAAGGAAGGCAGGGTGTTAATGTATAGAACATTGGTTACACTTGGGACACTGCCTGTACATGCCTTTCTGTAGCCACAGTCTGCAGACCATCTCCCAGGAGCTTATTTTTCCTGGGGAGATCTGGTCATTGGCTGCAGCCAAGGATGTCTTCTAATAGGAAAGTCAGAGGAAATGAAATATTCATTAAATCCTTTCCTGAAACTTTTCCAAACCTCCCAGGCCAAGCTGGAGTTTGACATGTGGACCTCTGAGCCTTGTGCATGAGTTGCATGTGAGCTCTGGAGCTGCAGAGGCCCAGTCCTGAGAGGTGTGGCCATGGAGCTAAAATTTTCTTTGGTCCAGTTATATTAGTGCTCATGATTCTCTCCATATCTGCCTTATGTCTTCTTTTCTGTGGAACCTCACTGCTGCTTGTCAGATGCATTGTTACGGAGGGGGGAAAAAGACACGAGGAATGGAAAAGATAGCAGGGTACCTCAAAATGGGGCTTTATATGAGCCATGGCTGCTTTTACAGGTGTTGGTATGCCCAGTTCTTGTTACACCAGATCTGGAATCCCGAGATGTTCATATTCCCTAAATGTGAGCATCTGAAGACAGCAAAGCTGATATCCCAGAGCCTACAGGACACTCTTCCTTTTACTTCCTGATTCCCTGTTTCTTCTATACTTTCCTGTGCCTCTCAGTAAAAAAAAAAAAAGCTCTCAGCCCAAGGTCTGTTAGGAAAGGAAGGGACTCTTGAAAGCCTCTCTACATAACCTTCCTTATGAATTCTACAAGGAGTGTTGTAGAAGCATGTAGGAAACCCAGAAGGAGAAGGAAAGCACCAGTGCCCAAGCTGTGTACACAACAGAGTGCGGGGGTCCCAAGGTCCCAAGAGCTGGTTTTTGACCATGGCATGAAAAAGTCCCAGCTCTCCAGGTTTCTAGAAAAGAAATCAGCAGTATCATCCAGTGATGAGGCTCAGTGAACACTTATGGTACGCTGGCTTATTGGGGATTTATCCAGACAGCATGTGTTAAAGGTGGTGTGAAAGTGTGGGAGCCAGTCCTAACCATCGGCCTTGTGTTTCTGTCAAAGGTATGCTCCAGTTGGGATCATGTTTTTAATTGCGGGAAAAATCCTGGAGATGGATGATCTAGCAGTGATGGGAGGCCAGCTGGGGATGTACACGCTCACTGTCATCGTTGGACTCCTCATTCATGCTCTTTGCATCCTGCCCCTGCTCTACTTCATTGTCACTCACCGAAACCCCTGGGTATTCATTGCAGGGCTCCTGCAGGCTCTCATCACAGCCCTGGGCACCTCCTCCAGGTATGATGGCTATGTAGGAGTGGGGTTGGGGCTCATGTAGATACTACGTCTCAGGACTCCACTGCTCTCAACGCAGCACTGTGGTCTCACAATTTTCTAGCACTAGTGGCCTTTGCAGTGGATCAACCAAACTCATTTGGGAGTGGAAAGGTTCCCACTGCCCTGCTCAGGAGCCCTAGTGACATGACCAGCTCTGACCATCGCTGAATGGCCCATACTCCTCCTGACCAAACACAAGGGTGACTTTGCTTACCACTGAATTGCTGAGCTCAGGACAAATATCAAATCCTGCTGAATCACAGCATTATTCCACATGCACATACCTCTCACACACATGTACTTACACACATTTTCACAACTGCCACTCCTAGGCACACAGACCATATGCAGCTGTCATTAAACTTCCCAGAGGCCTGGGCATCAATGCCAGTATGTTCAATGACTCACACTATCATGTCACACAGCCAAAGTAAGGGATGGTAGGCAACTGTTGTTTCACTAAGTGCTATGTTTCTTGTTATATTCATTTTCTGGCAAGCACATAGCAGGCTCTTCCATATAACTTCTCATACCAAAACACATAGCATTTTTTCTGCTTGTGTTCTCTTTCAGAAACAGTTCTTTGCGTTCTCTGCAAGATATAGTCTCAAACATGGGTCATTCTTGTCTTATGGACTGGGAGGGGTGAGAAAGGGCTAAAGTCTTTTTAATAGCAGAAAAAGGAGTTTTGGTCTTGAGGCTCTGTCCTATGTACCCTGAATTCTCCTTCTTTTGGTGTTACACCAGCATCATCAGCCTCAGGGTTATAGAGCCCCTGTCCCAACCCCCTGAGGAAATCCATGTCTGAATGTGCAACTGCAGCATGCAACATAACTGAGGAAGCCTTGCTTAGACTGTTCTTTCTCCTAGCAGCTTCTGGCCTCTGGCTCACATGGCAGGGTGAAAAAGCAGGTGGGTAAGGTCATAAACCAGGCAGAGGCTCAGTTCTTCTTCCAAAGTCAGCATACATGCAATTCATGTGGTTTTGTAAATTCTTTTCAGCTCAGCGACTCTGCCCATAACCTTCAGGTGTCTGGAAGAAAACAACGGCGTGGACAGGCGCATCACGAGGTTTGTGCTGCCTGTGGGAGCCACAATTAACATGGACGGCACTGCTCTGTACGAGGCCCTTGCAGCCATCTTCATTGCACAAGTCAACAACTATGAACTTGACTTTGGGCAAATCATCACAATAAGGTGACTTTTGAAAGAATTTTGGGACTACAGGAAGGGTTTCAGTTTTGTTGGCTTATCTGAGGTGTGATCAGGTTCCTCTTTTGCTCAGAAGATACAATAAGGAAAAAAAGGTACATGCAAGAAGGATTGTACTACAGCTCCAGGTGTCAAAGCACATCTGATTTGGACAACATGTCTTTGAGGCTCCACTTGAGCCCCTCTTGCATGTCCAGGTCTTAGGAAAAGCTGTGGTGTGCAGTCTCTTATGAGGGAGTGTATGGTAGGGGCAGCCTGGCATTGTATTGATGTCCCATGTGTCACCATCCTTCTTGGTGACCAGGGCAGAAAGGCTGCCAAGATGATGATGAGTTTGAGCTACTTCATGACATTTCTGCAAATGCAACCACCTCTTTTCTTGCCTTTGCTGATAGCTCTGCTTTCCTGTTCCCTCCAGCATCACTGCCACGGCAGCGAGCATCGGAGCTGCAGGTATTCCCCAGGCAGGACTGGTGACAATGGTTATAGTGCTGACATCAGTGGGGCTGCCTACTGAAGACATTACACTGATTATCGCTGTGGACTGGTTTCTGTAAGTTCCCTGCTGAGTAGGCATGCACTGCTGTACACTCCTGCCAGTGCTTACAGACCTTGCCTGTACTTCCAATGTCTCTGCTAAAAGCAGGCTCAGTCACCTGTACCATTAAGCTTAAAACACACCTGTGTCCATGAGACCTTTGCACAGTAGCCCTCTCTGCCCATGCTGGAGTCTTCGCCATGTGCTTCAGTGACCCAAGGCATCAGAGGTTGCTTGCTGATCAGCTGGGTGGTCAAATGTCCTCCATTTGCTTTATCTTCAAATGCACCCAGAAACTATCTGTAGAGTCATAGGGAAAGGTTGTGCCCATAATAACCCAATCCACACTACAGTTCTGGGTTACCACACACTGAAGGAGGGATGAGACTGGGCTGTACAAAGTTGAAGAGTGTTTAGATGGGTGCAGCTAGTCAGCCACACTGCTACATTTCAGCTTTCTTTCCCTTTTAAATAAAATCACTTGGGACAAGTGACTTTAAAGAAGTCACTTAGGAACCAGATTGAAGAATGCATTTGTGCACAGTCCCACATCTCTGTCTTCTCAAACACCAAAATCCTGACAGATGGATACACTGTCAATGTTTCCTCTGTTCTTCCGTATCTTGTATTGTTGGTTTGGAGCCAAAGCCACCAAAGTCTGCTCCCAGCCACGGCTCACCATTTGGAAACAGTTTTGCCCAACACCTCCACATCTCCTGTGGATTGAACATAAGAACAGACATTGCTGGGAAGAGCCCTACCGCCTAATATGCCAGGTTACTTCCTGTGCTTACTCAGAGTAGATTATTTCAATCAGGTGCCACTGTTGTTACCACTGAAGGGTCTGATGGGTTGCTGGGCTGGTGACAGCTTCAGCAGCTTTGAATACTGTTGTGGTTGTGGAGAACATCTCATCACAGAGGGTCTATTAGATGTGCTGTTTTGCACAAAGAATGTGGTGCCTTGTCTTAGCGCATGCTGCCTATGCTGAGGAAATCGGAGTCCACAGAAGCACTGTCATAGGCTTGCACCAGAATTTCAGCACTTTTTGTAAAAAAACCCGCAATTTAAGTGAAACAGATGTGGTGAGGCCATCTGAGTCTGTAGCAAGGCCTTTGGAAAGGACAGTGTCTATGCAGAAACAGAGCAACCTTCCTCTTGATTTGTGCCAAGTCCAAAACTTTTCAGTAAGAAATTGGGGATGCAATAAAACAGGAATGAATGTGAAGCTTGAGCTCAAGCGTATCAATCAAGGAAGGCTCTCTGGGAATCATTTTCCTGTCAGTGTTGAAGTATCCATTATTAGAGTGACTTAGAAAGTAGAAAAAGTTTCACTAAGATGTTTCTTGAAATAATCTTCATCCCCTTAGCTGCCACTATCAAACTGTATTTCATTTTTCTCTCTGATTTTTCAGGGACCGCCTTAGAACAACTACCAATGTCCTGGGGGATTCTCTGGGGGCTGGCATTGTGGAGCATCTCTCCCGGCATGAGCTGGATGCGCAAGACTGCGAACTTGGTAATTCTGGGATAGAGGAGAAAGAACAGCTCTCCCACCTGGTTTGCCCACAGAACGACACCCACAGGCACTCCAGGAGTGAGACAGCATTGTGAAATCGGGCAGCAGAGCACAGATTAATGCTGTAAAAAGCCAAAACTTGAAACAGAAGTCCAGAGTGGATGACAGAGAAAGACACACTGTGCAAGGCACTCACTTTTCTATCACGTCTGCCACATGCAGGCTTCCCTAATCCTGTTTGTCCCCCATTTTCCTCTGACTGGCATTAAAGAGGAGAAAATTAAACTGCAAAGAAAGCCTGATTTAGTCATTCTTATGAGGCCCAATAGTTAGACCTGAAAAAATAAAACTCAGTGAAGGAGCTGGACTAGGAGCTCCTTTATTTCTGAACTAAGTAACCAGGTGAGTCAGGAACACCACCATCTGTGGACTGGCACCAAAATGTTGCCATAACTCTGCCCTGCAAGACACAGCTGCAAAGTCTTCACTTGGTTACTACCTTCACTCAAACAAGCTTTCAGCATTGACTTCCTTGCTCATAGTGCTGGTGTTTGCACACATATGGACTTGATGCTTCCTGAGAGCTACTCTGGCAACCTGTCTGGCTGCAGATGCTAGAGTCACCCACCTCCTGAAGGAATGTGGGATCATACAAGAGGGACAGGGTTGGCTGGTAGCACCAATAGGGATCAATAGGCTTCTCATTAGTGGAAGATCCTAAAGGATTGTGAAAGAAGCAAACAGTTAAAAAAACTTATTATATCCATTATTCAGTCTTGAAACAGCTCTCCCCTCTACCAGGATCTGCTAAAACCCAGTTAGCTTCATTTCTCTTTAGCAAGCTCTTCTCCTGCTGAAACCAGGAGGGGAAACGCAAAGTTTAAGAACAATTTGCCCACCTGAGCAGCTGAGTGGTACATCCATGCCAGGAATGAGTCCCTGGCATGCCAGATTTGCTCAGAAAACAGTTTCACTCCTCATCACAAGATTCCTAAAGAAATGGTTCTTGTGCTCATCTTTGCCTATTTTCAGAATTGACTTCCCCTCAGTCACATTGCTCTAGAATGTGCTTTCAAATACCTCTGTGTTTCTACAGCTCCTTATCTTTTATAGGCAGAGCCAAATCACTTCTTAGCACTTGCACAAGTTTGCCAGACCTGAGATTTAAAAGGGGTCAGGATGTGTTTTTTGATTCCTACCGAAAAATGGAATTCAGCTTCTGTTTCACACATTTGGACATAAGGCCAAGTTACATCCATAATGTCTCAGAGGCTAAACCTAGAAGTAGGGACCTGCTTTATCCATGCTCTCTCCCCCTTCCTTGGCACGGCCAGGAATGCAGCTGGTTATCTCTCACACCAGTGAACAGGACCACTAGGACTTGCTCCGTAACACCCAGGTCCATGAACATCCAGAAAATGAGTATCTACACTCGACCAGGGAGATGTTAAGGATCCACAGTGTTGGGGCTGCTGCAGTGTAGCTGTCCTGCTTTCGACAATGGCTAAGAGCAGGAACAGCAGCGATCAGCCTCCTGACCCACTGAGGAACTATCTAAACTGGGCAGCTTTCACTTGAGGTCTGCTCATTATTCCCAACCCCCTATGTCACTTACACCCCTCTACCCTGGCTTTCCATACTGATGTTTTTCATCCCTAGCCATAGCCATACTCTCAGAGGTGCACATCATGGAAAGAAGACCTCAGAGGCATTGCTGGAGTCAACTTTGCCAATCACAACAACGCACCTGCCCATGGCTGCCCTCCCCAGCACTAACAAAGCTTCCTCAAACACATTTCTTGAGACATTCAAAGCCAGATCCTGAGGCTCTTTTTAGTTGTTCAGAAACTGCAGGGTTATATATTGGTGCTGCCACATTCCGCATCCTGTAGGCAGAGTATTCTATTTTTATGGGCTGGACAATTATTGGGAACCTGAGATAAATGCACAAATACACCTCTTTCATGTAAGACTGGTAGCAGAACAGTGTAACTAGACGTGTGTGGTAGTTCTGTTTAGCAGTTGCTGGCTCCAGACTGTAAGGCAGCAAGTTGTTTGCTGACTGTGGAGGGCAGGTTGTTTATTTTGACAAGAGATCTACTCTAGCAGGAGGCAAGTGAGCTGGATAACAATTATCCTCCTCTTTGTAGCACTTTTAAAATCTTGTTTGAATACTTTTATAATGTCTGCTCTTCTCCTTTCTAGACTAAACAGATCCCGTATATACCCTCACAGGTAATAATCATTAATGTTCCTCTCTTCTGGACTTTTTCCTTGCTGCTCTACATCTTTCTTGAAGTAGAATGACTAAAATTTGACACAACAATCCAACTAAAGATTTATTATTACTGAGCACTGAGGAAAGAATATTTCCTGTACATTAAGATTTAGACCTTGGACTCACATTACCATGATTGTTAGCATGCTATGCATCAGCTGATCAGGATAACTGTCCCTGATGCATACATACAGCAAACTCAAGTCTGTTCATCTTATCCTAACTCTTAGTGAGGTTAGACTCTTACTTTGATGAGATGGCTCTATTGAAGGACTAGATCTTAATCAAAGAATTTTAAGATACACTGCATTAGCTTGTATCTACAGTGAGCTAAGACAGCACTAGCTTGCCATGAACACCGCTCAGCTGACATGAGTCTAAACCTTCATAAAGAACAGACCTGCTTATAAAACCCAATGAAGTGTTTTATTTTTTAACAACAGCATGATAGCAACTGACCCTGCTCCAGTGGTAATTCATGATAATTCCTACATCACTTTAAGCAGAACTGCTGCCTATCAAGCAATTTCCCAGCCTGTGTTTGTGCAGTTGATTATTATTATTATTGAAGTATAGTAATTTCAATTTGTCCATATTGAACTGTTTCTTTCTTTCTTTCTTTCTGTTTTTTTTCAGACTATTTGTCCAACTTTTCAAGAAAACACTGAATTCTAATCCTGAAGAGACTTCCTGTCCAGGACAAATTGAAGGATGAATCAGAAGATTGTTTGTTTGGATTCTAGCTCAATTGGGAATTAATTCTGGGAAGTCCTATGGCTTGGGTTACACAGACAGTCACACTAGATGGTCAAAAGGGTCCCTTCTGGCTTTATAATATATGCACGTGCTTTCTGCCTTAGAGATACTACAAAGGGTCTTTCCAGCCCAATCATTTCTAAAAGCTATATGGAAGGATCCTAATGATACATTAATAAAACTCAGCAGGAGTCTAACCTGTTTTCAGTTGCTGTTAGCAGACATGTACACATATCACAAAAGGGACTCTTCATACCACATTGCATCCACATGTTCGCAGATGTTCCCACAAAGCGGTATGCACCAAGCCTTGACATTTGTGATTCCCTGCTTTCAACACAAGATTAACAGAGCACAAACAAGTAGAGGCCTCATTTTCAAACAGTGCAAACCAGTCTTCCTTTGGGAATTTCAGAATTCAGTTGATAGCTTTTAGCTCTGGCATTTACCCATGTTGTTAACCAGATCATGATTGGAATTATCTGGTTAAAGGATCTGAACATCAAAGTATTGTCAAAAATTTGCATATACTTACATATATATATATACACATATATATGAAAGGGGTGCATGTGTGCAAGCATAAATATACACAGAGTCAATTTTTTTGCTACTAATCCAAGAAAGAAAGTCAATATTACAGTCTCACTGTGTGTAAAGCTGCGTATTTCATTTTCGTGCCCACCTTGATTTACTCATTTAACCCCATGCTTAAAACAAAAAACTGAGGCTGTTCTACTTCATTCCAGAAATTAATGTTCTACTTCATTCCAAAGCCAGATTTCCCAGAAAGGAGTTCAGTGCATGCCAATTTTGACTTGTATCTGCTGGTGATGAAATGAGAACTTCTCAACATATAGAGAAAATTCTCCACTGTGTCCTTGACTTGTCCGTACACATCCCAAAGACCCCTATCCCCATTGCATCTGTCTTGGCAAGGGGCAAGCTTTCAGAGCTCAGTCAAGAATACAAAAGTGTTTGTACTCCTTCCAAATACAGTGCTGACCTTGTACTAACTCAGCCTTCAAAACTGGATAATTGAAAGGTATTTTATAATTATATCCACTGTCTTTTTAAATTACCATATATTTGAGAGCTTACTGCAGTCCTGCTGCTTCTACTTGCAGAAACTTTCTAAGTTTCTCCTATTTGCAAACAGATCTCTTCCTAATGATTACAGATGGGATGAAACAAAGAGCTATCTCAATGCGTAAATACACAAGGAGCTCTTGGATTAGGACACATCTCTTCAATACTAATTTGAAAAGAGAAAATCTGGGAAGAATACGGATTTTCAATTAGGCCACGTGTCACTTTATGTACGTGATTACATGCACATTGTTCCAGGAGTCAGAGGTCAGAGCTACCCATGAAAACTGACCTGAAATTGTATATCCTTCTGCTCTGCCCAAAGAAGAACTGGAAATCAGTACAGAACAGTGTGTTCATGGCATTCAGGCAATTTGACTCTGTTAATCCCTGAGGGCTTTTTCTTCATGCTGTGATTTTCAGTGTTAATACAGTTAGTTTCCATATTTGAAAAATAAAGGGAATTTTTTCCACAATACTTTTCCATGATGTTTTTTTCTATTGTTTTTCCTCAGGACTGTGACCTTCCAGAGTCAGAGACGTTACTTTTAGCATGATGTATTATACTTTCTTATCTCCATGTGCCTATGTCATAGGTCAAATACTAATCTCAAATTTTGACAAGGCCTTTCCCTAAAGGCCTTCTTTGATGCCATCTTTGGCATATGTCCATGAACTGACAAAGCTGCATGAGGTTTTCTTCATCTGCAGCAGACAGCACACAGGCACATACTTCCATCTGGAAAATCCACCCCCCAAAAAGGTTATGTGGAAGAAGTCTCAGAGGCTTAAACAATAATGGGTTTACATTACTTGCCTAAAATGTTGCATTAATGGCATGGCATCTGCACAAAGTGAAAGCTGTTTGTTTTCCCCTTGATACTCCTTTTTCTTGTCTTCTGTTCCCTAAGAGACAGGAATCAAGCTGAATAACAGGGCTGCTGGGGAAAGGGCATCCAAGAGCACCCAAAAAAGGCAACAGCACAGACTCAAGAGTTCAGACTGATGCCTTATCAGCTTGTAAAAATATGAAGCAGACACAGCGGTAAAGGGAAAAGGGAATTTACCTCGTTTTAATAGGATCCTAGGTGCTCAACTCGTCAAAGGTAGAAACACGTTGAGAAGCACAAGAGAGCAACCCCTGTACAACATATACCAGATTTTTATGGACCTCACACAATTAGCATATCTACTTAAAATCCCCCAATAAGAAACTTAATAAATGAAGTAATTGTCCCCTACTCTAATGAACCCCCCACCAAAGGAGACTACAGACTAGTTTACAAAACCATGTTCCAGAGAGAAGGCTCTGTCCAAGGTTGGAGCCTCTAGTTCTGAGATAGTATGAATGTTTGGTCTTCTTTGCTTTGCAAGACCCCAAACTAAGATAAATATCAGACTATAAGAGTTATAAACATATTGGGCTAAAGTACAAGGAGCGTTTGTTTAGGCTACAAGGAGTGTGTATATAGGGTACCAGGGAAGGAAAGGGGTGTAAAAATATATTAAAAGGGTATAAAAAGACAAAAATCACCAGCACCAAGACCATAAGACAACAGCAGGTGATGAGCAGGTCTGAGGAGTGGCTCCCAAGGGAGGCTGCCCAGTGCCATTAAGGCTTAATAGTCCACTTGGGGTGCATCTGCAATCTCATCCCTGCCTCCTGCCCTGCAGCCATGCAGACTCCTGTGTGGTACCACCAGCTTGGCTGAGGGGTTTCTGGAGATTTTCTCAAACCCCTCTGCTCAGAGCAGGAGCAACGAGCACAGGCTGCTCAGGACTTTGATTGGATTGCGAACATGTCCAAGGATGCAGGTTCCACATAGTCTGTTCCAGCACTCAATCACCCCCACAACAAAAAAGCTTTTCTTTGTTTAAAAAGAATTTCTTGTCTTTTGACTTGTGCCCATTGCCTATTGCCCTTTCACCAAATACCACTGAGCCAAGTCTCAAGGCTCCCTTGAATCTTTTTAATGTAATCTTTCAACAGGATGGAAAGATGGACTAACAGGAACATCATGAAGTTCAACAAAAAGAACTGCACCTGGGGAGGAATAAGCCCATGCACCAGAACACACTGGGAGCCAATCTGCCGGAAAGCAGCTCTGCGAAGAAGGGCCTGAGGGCTCTGCCGGACCGCGAGTCGAACCCGAGCCATTGCTGTGGCCCTGCTTGTCCTGGCCTGGACAAGGCCCGTTCAGGGCCGGGACCCTCCCCTCAGCACTGAGGAGGCCACGGCCGGTGCACTGTGTCCAGCCCTGGGCTCCCCAGCACGAGAGCGACGGACACACCAGAAGAGTCCATGAAGAACTGCAGAGATGATGGCGGGACGGGGGCATCTCCCCTGAGGAAAGGCTGAGGGAGCGGGCACGGCTGCCTCCTGAGGGGACGGCTCCGTAGTGTCGTCAGTGTAGAGCAACACCTACCGAGAGGAGGAATGAAGACAGAGCCAGGCTCTTCTCAGTAGTGCCCGATGACAGGACAAGAGGCAATAGGTACAAAAAGAAGCACAAGAGGCTCCCTCGGAACATCAGGAAACACTTTTTTAATGAGGGGCTGTCGGAGCGCTGGCACAGGGTGATCAGAGAGATTATGGAATCTCCGTCATTGGAGATACTCAGGAGCTGTCTGGGCAGCCGACTGCAAGAGACCGACGAGGAACAGGAAGGCCGGGCAGTGGCCAGAGCCACGCCCCCGCCGGCCGCGTCCCTCCCTCTGGCGCTCGCCCGGCGGGCACCAGGAGCGGGACCGGGGCTCGAACCCGTGCTCACGGGCGGGCTCGGACGTGCGCGCCGCCACGCGACCCCTTGCGGGCGGGGCCGGCGCTGCGGCAGGGCGGAA
>VZRL01005239.1:163726-198893 GCA_013397895.1 Origma solitaria
TATTCCCGCGCTTCATCAAGATCATCGAGGTGAGCAGCCGCCGGGCCGGCCTGGGCGGGAGCTGCCGCCGCCGCGGCGTGCCGGGGCCGCGGGCGGGAGGGGCTCCGGGCTGGCTCGCAGAGCTGCAGGAGGCGGCTCAGCCCAGCGTTACGGCCTCGGGGCGGTATTACCCCCGGGCTTGCGGGGATCAGCGGCTGACCCCGCCGCTGGCCGTGCCGCATCTCCGGGCCGTGCTCTTTGCCTTGGCAGGGTCCTTGAACCGCAGAGCAAGGCAGCCGCGGGCATGACCTCCACGGGCAGCCGCTGCTCGGCCTTTAGCTCGAGCTCCGTAGCCGGACCCTGTTGGGATAGCGGTTTCTTTCGGGCCAGTTGAAGTTTCACAGTTATTGCGTCAGCAGCTCTGCTTCTAGCAGAGAAGGTCAGCGATTCACACACACTCTCTCGAAGTTCGCTGTCTTTTCCGTGTTCTCTGATGAAGGTTAAGCAAACGTGTCCTTGTTTCGGCGGCGTGGATTGGTGTTAGGGGACTGAAACCCTTGTTGGTGAAGGCAGCAAGCTGTGAGCTGCAAGGAAAAAGCAGGAATTCGATGTAGAGTAGTACAGCTGTGGTGGGAGAGGATGCTAAGGGATGGGGATGGCAGTCACCATTTCAGAGTGACATCTTTTGCCTTTACAGCCCACAAGGATTTTAAGAGTTATAAATTATAATCACTGACGTGTGACTTGAGCTCGCAGGGCAGAAATACTTTTTCCTCCTGAAATGAAACCCATTCTGGAGCAAGTACTTGTATTTTTGTGCCTCTCTGATGTATTGCTAGTTTGATTTTGAAGTAAATATAGTACAAAATGAACCAATATTTTCTGGTTCCTGTAGTATTATTTATCATAATGTAATTTCTACTGTAGTGTTTTTCTGCATGTCCAATTCTAATAGGTGCAGCTTCTAGTGTCTTTATAGATGTGTCAGGGGAAGGAGAAGATTATATATTATTAAGAGCACGCAATCATATGAGACTTACGTATAAAAGTGATCAATTTTAATGCACAGGTTAACAATGTCTCACAGAATTGTTAAATGGTCTCTCTTATCCTGTAAATTGTTTGTGTTGCAATTTACCTGACAAGATCAAGTCTCTACAATGCCTATGGAATTATTAATTTTCTTCCTGTTAATGTCTCTGACATTGGTAAGCATATTTTTGCTAAACATTGTGCAGAATTAAAATAGGCGTACTAAGATCAGAATAGGCCAACAGTGGTGGTATTGCTCTTGCCGTTCTGTCAGAACCATGCTGGTCGTTAGCAAAGCATTGAGAGATGCAGCTTATGTCCATCACTTTGAAGAACACTCAGTGGTTGGCAGCCTCACTTCATGCAACAGCATGGAGTTATTTTACACAAGGAGTTATTTTCTTGGTCACCAAGGATTCAGCCTGCTGTGATAACCATTCCAGTGGTGCTGGAAGATCTGCCAGGGCCAGGTATGTGGCATCTAGAGAGCAGAGGGGAGTAAGAAAGTAAACCAGGAAGAAATACTGGCTGAAACTCAAAGGAGGAGCTTAGGGAGGCTCATGGGTGTAGGAGAGGAATTGAGCAGAGGAGGCTTTGGAGAAGAGGATTTTAACTAGAGTTTGTGGGCAGAATTCAGGCAGCTGATGGGGAAGGGTGAACTAGCTCCCCATTAGGAGCAGAGAGCTGGGACGTACAGGTCGGGAAGGGGACAGTGATAGCAACAGAAACTTACATGGTACTGTTCAAGGAACTCAGAGGTTTCTTGCTTTTAGGCTTGTGTGGATTAGGTCTAGTTCCTCCCCCAGCCTTTGAGCTTGTCTTATCTTCACTGGGAAGTGACTTGTTCTAAATACTTGCATTTCATGTTTCTCTACTTTTTTTCCCACTTTTATATTACTGTCCTCTAATGGGGACAAAACAATATAAGCTCTGACTTCATAATTTAGTGATAGAGTATCATCGTGCCTGCCCGTACACCCTGGGAGTGCAAAGATTACAGAAAATCCACCTCTGATCGCATACCTGTTGTCCTAGGTGAAAAATAAGAAGCTGGTTGAGCTGCTGAGGAGGAAGGTTCGTCTTGCCCAGCCTTATGCTGGTGTTTTTCTTAAAAAGGATGACAAGTAAGTTGTTTCTCTTGATCGTTATAAAAGACACAAAAATAAGATGTCCAGGTTGCATTTACACTAAAAGCTATCATCCTAAATTCCCTGCCTTGGATAGCATTGCAGAAATTGTGGCTGGTCTTGGACCATCCTCATGCTATGACAGTTTTTGTTGCCCCCACCAGCACTGCTGGGAGCTGGAGTCTTGGTTTAGAAAAGGCTGTTGTTCAGGAAGGAGATGAGCTGTCCAGGCACTTGGGTGATTGGGAAAGGGGCCACATGGTGGTAGCAATGGGGATTAAGTGTCTTTGCCCCCAAGTCCAGTTTAAAGTTCTGCAACCAGTGATTGTTCTTTTGTTTTTTAATCTGACCTGCTAGTTCAAGTTTCTGAATATCTACTCCAATTTTTTTGCTTAACAGCAATGAATCTGATGTGGTGGAGGATCTGAATGAAATATACCAAATGGGAACTTTTGTCCAGATTCATGAAATGCAGGACCTTGGAGACAAGTTGCGTATGATAGTCATGGGACACCGAAGGTTGGTTGTACTTCACTGCATCTCACCAGACTTCTGTATAAACAGAGACATCCCTTACCAGTTTCAACACATACATGCATTTTTTACACAACTTGTGCATGGCAAGTTTTTGCTTTGTTACCATGCTGTATCCTAAGAGTGTCAGGATATTCCACGTACTGTCACAGCTGTGGCAGGTTAGCTGCAAAATATGAGACAGTACATGTCATTGTCATATAAACTGTGATGTGATGCAAGCAAACATTTGTTAAGCTGAAACTTAGCAGTCACTTTGACAAGTACAGCAAGGTTTAGTAAAGGTGAAAAAAAACTCTGTAAGTAATTCAAGCCAGTATTTTGCTAAAAAAAAAAGGGAAGGGGGGCATCCAGAACTTTAATTACGTCTTGACTACATAATTTTGCCCCAGAACTGAATTGAATAATATATGATTATTGCTGAAAATCTAGTTTTAGTCACTTACGCCAGATATTTTTAACTAAGACAGTTAAGAAATTGTATTTTTAAAAGCATCAAATAAGTAATTTCCGTTAGAAGGAAAAATGCAAGGACAGAAACATGGTGAAAGAGATTGATCCAGGGTGGATTTTGCTTTGAAGCATGGCTTTTTCTTCCTTCCACTCACTTTGCTTCACTTGCATTTGTTTTGGACAGCAAAGAAAGAGCAGTACCGTCAAATCTGAATTTATGTGAGTTCACAAGTCACCTTTCAAATGAAGTCTTAGACCTCGTGCTGCATTATCAAAGCACAACCATGTTTGATTGCCTTTGGAAATATGAAGCTACTGGTTTGGGGTTACTTGGAATAGAAGTATTTCCCTGTAACTTGGAAGGGTTTGGTATTCCTAAGGTATAACTTAGGAACTGGTCTTTGTGTTTGGTTGAGACATGGAGCACTGGTCAGTCATGTCCATAGGAACCACACTGGATATCAGATTTGAGGAGCATTTGTAGGGAAACACATAGAAAAGAAAACTCCTTTATGAAATCCAAAATAATAAAATGTGGTTCCTTGCAAATGTAGGTCCACTCCTTTCTAAATTTTAGCTTATTCAAAATACCGCTTAGACTCTCTCCTTTTTATGCTGAAGAGCTGAAATCACATGTAACAGGGGGATTGATTGTTGCTGATTTCTTTTGGCTTTCAGGATTCGTATAAACAAGCAACTAGAGGTTGAGCCTGAGGAGCCTGAGAACAAACAAAAAATTAGAAGGAAACAGAAGCGCTCTAAGAAAGAGGCTGAAGAGGAGCCTGGAGCAAAGGACCAAGCTGTGGAGCTGGTTCTAGATCCTGTAGCTGCTTCTTCACAGGAAGTTCTCATGGTAGAAGTAGAGAATGTGGTTCATGAAGATTTTCAGATCACAGAAGAGGTTAAGGTAAGTGAATTAGTTACACAAGCCTGGATTTGTCCTGTAGAATTGCACCTACACTTCTTGCTTAAAAGGAAGAGTTCTAAAATCAGGGTCTAATTTCAGGCTGCAGAAACTAGTGCCTTCTTCTCACAGTCACTACACAAGGGGATTATATGAAAATAATGAATTTTCATTACAACAGCTCAGTTCCTTAGAACTGGCAACTTCAAAAAGTTGCTGAATGAAGAGGCTGGACTGTGCTTAAATCTGTGTGATGACCTCTATCTAATGGAGTGTTTGCTCGAAGGTGGCTTGAGTGTTCAACCCGATCGTATCTTCTGGCCAAGAGCCAGTCAAGTTCTGTGCATGCAGAAAGTCAGCCTATAGTCCTTGTTGCCTTTCCTGTGAGGAGGAACTGCCCCAGCACCGAAAACCATCACAGCCCACCACTGGAGTGAGTGGCCAGGGTCTGGGGAACGCCATATTTGTACTGAGGTCTTGCCTATCCTTTTCCATTCGTTTGATGATTAAATTTTTGTTGTGTTTGTAGGCACTTACTGCAGAAATTGTTAAAACTATCCGGGACATCATTGCCTTGAACCCCTTGTACAGGTATGTCTTTCCCATGCTGCCCTGCTTTGGGAAGAGCATGTTCTCAGGCTGGAGCACTCTGAAATTTTCTATACCACTTGCCTTTCTGCTGTAATGAAGTAGAGATATTTGCTGAATTGTCACCTAGAATTTTGGTTTGGTATGTAAGCTTTATCATCCATTGTTGGAAACAAGGAAAGTTTTGAAAACCTGATGTGCAATTCAGAAACAAGGTAGAACTGTTAAGTCCTAAGGCAGGTGATCTGGGTCTAAGTGAAACTCACTGCAATAAGATCATGATCTGATCCAGGTCTTATGAGCAGGATAAAAGTTTTGGAATACTGGCACAAAAAAAATCCTACCTAACTGTTTGGAGAGCATTTCAGATATTTAGTTTTATATATTGGTAATCATTCCTCTAATCAAGTGGTTTATGCAGTTGTTACTGAATATTAATATAGTTGAATTTTAAAAAAATACTTACTTTGCTCTTAAACTGAACTGTGTTTCATTTTGTTGCACTGTCATGACAAATAAATAAGGATACTCCATTTTGAATGTAAGTTTACAGAGCGTTTTGGGGATTTTTACCTTTCTTTTTTTTCAGAGAGTCTGTACTTCAGATGATGCAGGCTGGACAGCGTGTGGTAGATAACCCTATCTATCTGAGTGACATGGGTGCAGCCTTAACAGGGGCAGAGTCACATGAACTTCAAGACATCTTGGAAGAAACCAGTGTAAGATGAAGTTTTTAACTCAAGCCATGCAAATGGAATCAGTACATCTGTTGTATGTCGTGGTTTCTTTACCAGCTTCAGTACAGAAGAGACTTCAGTGCTACTTGTGATGATATGTTAATATCAGTGATTAGATTCCTGTTGAAGGACATAGGAGATCATTAGTACTGATTTACTCTGAGTAGATAAGAGTGCTCTCCATCTTTGTTGGCATGCTGTGGAGTTGCTACATGTTTGTCTTTCTACATTTGCAGGTGCTGGAAAGCTCTCCCAGACAACCTGTTGGAGTTTCTTATTCTGCCTTTCTCACTGGGAGGGAGAAAGTAAAATATATATGTGTTACTTTACAATGTCTCAAAACTCATTTTGTGTCTATCTTTTCCAGATTCCCAAACGGCTTTACAAAGCTCTTTCCCTTCTGAAAAAGGAATATGAGCTGAGCAAACTTCAGCAGCGTCTTGGAAGAGAGGTAAGTTTCTGGAGTAACAAATACCTTGTGTGTATTTATATCATGTCCACCACTGTGGTGCTTAATGTGGCACCTTTAGAGTACACACTCTAAAGGGACATTATTTAGATTTAAGGTGTTCTGTTTTGTTAGAAATGTGTTTTTTCATGCACACGGTAGAAGTAACAAAACATGAGGCTACAGCATCTGCTGTTAAATTGTGTTCAAGTTGTAATTTCATGCAAGCAGCTGAATGTAGAGATCTGCAGTTTACCAAGCATTTGTGTAACAATATACAGTATAATACTGTATATAGGATGTAATAGTGTAAATAGCACAATGTTATTTTGAAAGACCCTCTGCTAACTCTTGTAGACTGCAGTAGTGCCTGTCTGTTGTAGGATTTAATCAGAATACAGTAACTGCATCTAAATGGTAATGTAGTGTATGAAGTACGAATATTTGACTATACTGAGTCATACTTTGTTTGGTAACTCCCAGTAACTGGAGCTTTTGGAGCTCACGTTATATGCAAAATACTGTTTAACCAGGGTTGGAATTGTTGGAGACTTCTTAAGTAAATTGAACAGATGCAGTCTGTGGGACCAGATATGCATCCAAGGATGCTGAGAGGGCTTATCAATATCATTGTTTTGTTTTTTCACTCACCTTTAAAGCACTGTGGTCATGGGAGAGGTTCCTGGGAAGCAGAGAAAGGTAAATGCCATGCCCATCTCCAAGAAGGAGAATGGTGGAGGCTGTAGGCCTGTCAGCCTGGCCCCAGTCCCTGGGAAGATAATGGGGAAAATTCTCCTGTAAGTCCTGTACAGGAAATTGCCCTGAAAAGGACATGATTTGGAACAGCCAGAAGGGATTTTCCAAAAGCAAACTGCCTAATTGTCTTTGTCTTATGAGAAGGCCCAGAGCACAAAAAGGAAACATGGCTTAGTGGTGGGCTTGGCAGTGCTGGGTTAATGGTTGGACTCAATGATCTCAGAGATCTTTTCCCACCTAAATGATTCTATAATTCTAGCAATGACTATTGTATACCTTGACATTTGCATGGCCTTTGTTGAGGTCAACCATAGTAGTATTCTGACCAAACTGGGATATTACAGACTGGAAGTATGTATTACAAGGTCAGTGAAAAAATTGGCTAGACTAATGGGCAGAAAAGGTTGTGAACAACATGGTAAAGTCTGACTTCAGCCAGCTACTAGTGGTGTCCTCTCGGGGAGTCAGTAAGAACCCCCTTAAGTTCTGCAAAGAGAAATTCATAGTCCCAGACCAGGCCTGGAATAACCAGGATAGAAAATAACTCTACAGAAAAGGACTTCGAAGCCCTGATGTGCAGGAATTCACCATGAATTAGCAGACTGTCCTTGTGGCAAGGAAGGCTAGCTGCATACTGGGCTCCAGTTCCCCTGTGTAGGCAGCAGGTAGAGAGAAGTGGTTAGCCCTCTCTCTTTGGTACTAAAGAGGTCACATCTGTCTTATTCTGCCCAGCTTTTGGTCTCCTCAGCACAAGCAGAACATTGAAGCACTGAATCATGGTCAGTGAAGGCCACCAAGATATGGAAGGTTCTGGAGAATGTTGCTAAGTTACTGCTTGTGTTAGAATATGCTGCAGATGAGTTCCAAGTAGTATTTTCAGTTGCTAGGAACATCATAACTGAGAAGTATTTGGAAGAGTTTGATGTTAGATGGGCTGTACCAGGAACACATCAGTTACTATGTTTGTGGCTTTGTCCAGGTTGAGGAGAAGATCAAGCAAACACATCGCAAGTATCTTCTTCAAGAGCAATTGAAGATCATTAAGAAAGAGCTAGGTCTGGAAAAAGAGGACAAGGATGCTATTGAAGAGAAATTCCGTGAGCGACTAAAGGAGCTGGTAGTGCCAAAACATGTCATGGATGTGATTGATGAAGAGTTGAACAAGTTGGGCTTGTTGGATAATCACTCCTCAGAATTCAAGTGAGTGCATGGCCATGCCATGCTTCAGGGTTTGTTGGGAGAATGAGACATCAATACAGTTCTGTGAAACACTTACCTTAGTTTCTCTTCTCTTCTCTTGTTATCCTCTTGTTTTTTCTGCTTGTAGCATGTCATCATATTATAGGATTTTTCTCCAAATTGCCCGTGTTTACTTACGTAATCCACCTCTTTTGATTGTTTTAGGTCTTCTGTCTTCTCTTGCAGTCTGATACTAGAGATGCAAAATGTGCAGTTAGTTCCTCACGAAGTGTGCGATGATTCTTTTTCTGCCCTCGGTTTTGGCTCTTCTTCCTTGTACTTTGATATTTTCAGTAGATGTGAGAGGAGAGAAGCTAGTTGCTAATACATGACATTGGCTAAGCTACCTGAGGTGGTCCTTCAAGTATGGGGGCAGGGTGGAGTTGCTAAAGAGTGAATAGTTCATAACATGTGTTCTGTGACGTGAATTGTCAGAAACTGAGGTTGAATTGAACATTTCTTGTCTGTTGAGTCAGAGTGTGCTATACAATACAGCAGTTGGTGTACTCATCAGCTCTTTTAATGTTCTGGGTCTCTACTTTTAAAAGTATATTTTATAGACTAAAAGACTGTGTTTGAGGGCAAACGTGCCTTTGGATGAGCAGCGTCTTGGTAATCATAGAAGAGACATACTGGGCTTCACAGTCAGCATTAGTACCTTTCACTTTCCTGCAGAGGTGTAACAGTGGTTGCAAGTTTGCAAAGGAAGTACTTGGGAGAAAAAAGCCAAAGCTCTGGTGGCATAGCAATTTCCATTGGGTGAATCCTGAGCCCAGACAGCCCAGCTGTTCTTCTCTGTGTCCGTGACTGTGCATGACTTGCCAGTTATTGCGTGGTGCAGACCTCCCTGTACACTTGAATTCCAGATCTAAGTGTGTAGTTTTAGAGCAGTGAGTGATGCTTTGACAAACCTATGTTCTCTTCAGTTTGTTTATTCTGATTATCTCTACTGTTAACTTCTATATTGACATCATTATCCCAGTCTTAAATCTTTTCTCTGTGGTTTTATACATCCAGCAGTTTTTCCTTGCTTCTGAGCCAGGAATATTTCATCTCCAACGTGTCTCAGTTTACTGTAGAGATGGAAAACTTTTTCTAGCATTAAGCTTCATAACCCGATCCAAGAATGGACATGGCGCAGAGTGTACAAGCAGTCCTGTTCCTTTTCAGACAGGAGCCAGCCCCACACCAAAACAATTACACAGGGAATTTGTGTGCAGAAATTTAAGTCTTTTCGTGGTATAT
Organism: Origma solitaria; assembly: GCA_013397895.1. Lineage (NCBI taxonomy): Eukaryota > Metazoa > Chordata > Aves > Passeriformes > Acanthizidae > Origma > Origma solitaria. The sequence goes on from VZRL01005239.1 coordinate 172,769, forward strand.
TGGAGGTTCTTTGTTTCAGAAAAGCAAAAGCTGTGAAAGAAAGCTTTGGTTTTTTTGTGGGGAAGGGACAAGGGATTGAAGACTGTGACAAAAGGTTAGCAGTGACTGCCCAGATAGTGATGTTCTTTCCATAGCCTCACTCCCACAAGTACTTTATATCCCACTTGTTCTGGATGAAGTTGATTTGGAAGGTGGTGGAGGAAGAAATGAGTGATTGTCAAATCACTTTCATTTGTGTGTTTCTGACAGTGTTACACGGAACTACTTGGACTGGCTGACATCCATCCCATGGGGTAAGTGTAGCGAGGAGAACCTGGAGCTGGCCAGAGCCCAAGCAGTTCTGGAGGAGGATCACTATGGAATGGATGACGTCAAGAAGCGAATTCTGGTAAGGCAGGAGTAGGCAGTGTGTCCTATTTCATACTCTGCTTAACATCAGGCATTTTGGATGTGTCAGATTGCAGTCTCCATTGAATTGGTGTTAATTAATGCATCAACAAAAAGCTGCATGAAAGACCCAAGTGTTCTGGTGATCAGTTAATGTGTTTAATTACTTGTGGCAATGGAGGTCACATTCTCATTTCAAACTGCAGTATACTGGTTTGCACTTAATGCTGGGTGAGTAAGTCTTCAAGGGAAGCGGTCTCTGTATTTTTTTCCCCACTTGCTCTGTCATTTCTTCACTGTAAGTGTTTAACCAGTTGAGACTTCAGGTCTGAACTGTGATCTTTTGATTCCTCAACTGTTCAATGTTACTTGAGGGTTGTCTGGTACAGAAGCGTGAAATGAAGCAAGCTTAACTTAGCACATGGGGAGTGGTACAGTAGGAGATGCTGACATTTAGCTTGAGAGACTCAGGTGAGAGCAAGGGAATCCGGGAGAAGAACTCTTCTCACTCCATGGCAGTGGAGAGAGAGTGCATCTTCTGGTGGGCTAATACAGAGCACAGAACCTGGGGACAGACAAGTATGTAAATAACCAGAGGGAAAACTTAGCTTCTTCCCTTGCCCTCCCCAAATCCTTTGAGGACCAGTTTTGTGTAGGATCCTTGTTTTGTAATCATTGCTTGACCTGAGAGCAAATGTGTTTTGGTGTTGCTGATGTTCCCTTCTGTTCACTGCTGGTGCTTTTATCTGTTCTGCAGGAATTTATTGCAGTCAGCCAACTGCGAGGATCCACACAGGGGAAGATTCTGTGTTTTTATGGTCCCCCTGGAGTTGGCAAAACCAGTATTGCCCGCTCCATTGCCAGAGCCCTAAACAGAGAGTACTTCCGCTTCAGTGTTGGAGGGATGACAGATGTAGCAGAAATAAAAGGACACAGGTCAGAGTAACTTGGGCAGTTTCTTTATCCAGCAGTTTTTACTAATGTTGTCAAAATAGGAACTTAACTGAAGTTGGACGATGTATGTAATTTTCATCTCTGTCCTGCCAACCCTTGCTGACAGGAGTTGAGTTACAGAACGAGGTGAAGATGACTAGAGTTTGGAACATATTTATATTTGTGTTTTTAAGTGCAGTTGCTCCCTGTTTCTTGTGTATTCTCAGCTTTGAAAAGCTGAGTGAGCTACCCAAAACCATTGGACTGATACCAAATGCTAATACACACCAATCTGTAAATATCAGAACTAGAGAATGGTGACAGTTTGAGCAGGGTCGTTCACATGTGTGTTCAGGTGTGATTGAGACTTGTTTTCTGAATAATCAGGGTGGAGTTGCGAGATGAGGAAAACCTGGAAACAAGAATATTTATGGGGAGAACAGAAGTGAATAAAAAATCAGATCTTACCCTTCCTTAGGTTTATTTTCCTTCCACATACACAAAATCCTAGATTTGTTGGGGTTGAAAGTCACCTCTGGAGATCATCTAGACCATTCCCCTGCTAAAGCAGGTTCAGCTACAGCAGGTTGCACAGGATGGCGTCCAGACAAGTTTCGAATGTCTCCAGAGAAACATATCCCACAGCCTCTCTGGGCAGCCTTTTCCAGGGCTCTGCCTCCCTCAAAGTACAGAAGTTTTCCCTCATATTCAGGTGGAACTTCTGTGTTTCAGTTTGTGCCCATTGCCCTGTGTCCTGTCGCTGGGCACCACTGCAGAGTCTGGCCCTGTTCTCTTGATACCCACCCTTCAGATATTTGTACACATTGATAAGATCCCCTTTCAGTCATCCCTTCTCCAGGCTAAACATGCCCAGCTCCCTCAGCCTTTCCCATAAGAGATGCTCCAGTCCCCTCATCATCTTCATAGCCCTCCACTGGACCCTCCCCAGCAGTTCGTTGTCTGTCTTAAACTGGGAAGTCTGGAACTGGACATGACACTCCAGCTGTAGCCTCACCAGAGCAGAGGAGAGGGTCTGCATCTGAACATAAAACTAGCCGTGTTTTCAAACCAGTAAGAGTAGCCATTCTGCAGAGTAAGTTGAGCCTGCAAGGCTCTGCCCTACACAGAGGTAGAGAGAAATATTTTCCATGCTTTCCAGATGTTTTCTGTTCTGTGCCTCTTGGCATTCACTCTGTTGTTGCCCTCTTCCTCTGCTTCTGGTTGTTTCTGGATACCAGAAACAATCCCTAGCAGAAACATAATGTTTTCCTACTAACAGTTGGTTCCTTCAGTGTCTTTTGATTTATACTGGTCTTTTTGTCCCTATAAAGTGAGGAAGTGAAATGTTACCTGTTACCTTTTCTAACATTTCTTACCCAAAACCCATCAAAACTCAAAGATCTCTTCTCAGCCTTACCTCTTTGCTTTCCTCTAATTGAAAAGTGGTTAAAACTAAAGATAAAATCTGTAGTCCAGGAGTATTTTGCCAGAATTTATGTCAGTTCTTTACTAGAAACAGACTAGGTGGGTCTTGATGCTTAGTATGGTGATGGAGAATGCTTTTGATAAATGTTGAAGAAATTAAGACTTGTTTCCCAGCAGGATATACTTGTTCTGTCAGCTGCGTCATGTATGCTCTGATGTGTGCTGTACTTTGCAATGGTTCCTTAAATACAATCTCTGGTAAAACAGGAGGACATATGTTGGAGCAATGCCAGGAAAAATCATCCAGTGTCTGAAGAAGACCAAGACAGAGAATCCACTTATACTGATTGATGAGGTGAAGTATTTAGTCTTGTTTGTAAGTTTTGCTCTTGTATCAATCAATTCTTGATCCCAGTAGAAAAGGTGAAGCAGTAACTCTCCTAAAAATCCCAGGTTCTTTCTGTTTAAATGAGGCTGGGCTCTCAAGTTTTCTGGGTGATACCTTAGATGCTTTATTTTCTCTCCTTATAACAGACTTCAGCTTCAAAATTTTCGTTGTGTCCTTCTGATTAAATTACATCTTGTTTGGATCCTAATGGACCTGGCTGGATATTCTGCGGTTTCTGTAGCTCTTATGATTCCTGTGTGGGTGTGGGCACATTCCTGTGCACAAATTCACTATTGCCTGTGTGATTATTAGCAAGAGTCACTCTCAGTAGGTCTAAAGCAGGACTATAAGGAATAAGATGCTTGCAGTCAATTTGTGGTCTGGTTTGAGAATGAGTCAGGGCTACCAGCCTATTGCTCTGTGGAAAAGGAAATAAGGACAGGGTATAATAGCAGGTGTTCAGAATAGACTGAAAGTCTTTCTGGCCTCCTTGTGTGCCATACCTGGGAAGGACCAACAGCAGATGTCTTGGGAATGGTATGGGGGTCCAATAAACTGTCATCCACTGCAGTGTGATGTAACCAATGAGTGTCTTGATTTCAAAGGTAATGGAACCTGTAGATTATAACACTTGAGTGGTGTTAAGACAGAAACCCTGCCTTGGCTGTAGCAGCAAATTTCATTAAGTCCATCCAGTTAGCACTACTCGTAAGGGAGAAGAAGCAGTGGAGGGAAGCCCTGTTCATATCCTCAGAAGGAGAGTTCACAAAGCTGGAAGAGTCAATGACTGGCCATGTTCCTGGGCAGCTGGCTCTAGTGGCCCTGCATGAGCAGTGGGGTTGATCAAGATGACTTCAAGAAGTTCCCACGAGCCTCAATCAGCTTAAGACTGTGACAACAGCACAGGTCACTAATCAGGCTCTGCTTGAATGGCTGCATGTATGCACTTTGCACCTTGGGCAGAGTAAGGAGAGTGTCTGAGCTTACATATTAGGGAAGCGGTGTAAATTAGCACTCTGTTATCCTCCCACTGTGGAGTAAGTGTTCTGGGCTGTGCCTATAGCTTAGCTTAATGATTAGTAGCCCACTAGTAATAGTGCTTTTTATTGTATGCACATTGCCTGAGACTTCATAGTGCTTTTCTGCAACATTCAAAAGTCCCGTGTCTTGTCAGGCGTGTCATGTGCTCACACAGGAAGATAGTGGGGACTTGGGTGAGTGCACAGAAAAGTGGTAAACTGGTACTGAATGTTAATGAACACTCATGAAGATTTTCAAATGGAGCCTTGAAAAAAATCTTGCTTGAGAATTTATCATGGTGGGAAACTTCTTAGAGCATTAAGTTTTTTTTCTCCCACAGGTCGATAAAATAGGAAGAGGCTATCAAGGGGATCCATCCTCAGCTCTTCTAGAACTATTGGATCCAGAACAGAACTCTAACTTCTTGGATCATTATCTTGATGTTCCTGTGGATTTATCAAAGGTATTTCTCTCTTCTGCAGAGGTTGTAGAGCCAGAATGTATGAATGTGTATCAATGCAGAGATTTCCTGTCCATGAAAAGATTCTGACATTTTAATTGGTTGAAAAGTCAGATGGAACGTAAATGGTATACAGCTGTCTCTGCAGGAATGGGCTTTAACTGAATTATCTGTACATGAAAGAACATGATCACCAGCATATGTCCTGTAGCCCTAGCTCCCTGTAGAGCCAGGGACAAAGAGATGTGTGGTCTTCAGTAGAAAGGGCAAGAGTTTTCCTTTATGTAATGATTGGCAGAGCTGCTGTCAAGGGAGGTGGCCTAATGTTGCTAGGAAGCTTTTGAAATTGGTCATCTTTACATACTGTTGCACTTTTTGTGCAGCTGACATTAATAGTAGAATTGACATATTAGGAATAGGTATAGATAATTGAGCCATTCTGTGCTAATTTCCTAGAAGGTAGAAGGAACTTCTGAGTGAGATCTATATCTCCTGTTTTCTGGTCCCTATCAAACCATTCAGATTTCCCGATTTGCACACTGTGTATTTCTAAACATTTATTTTGGGGGTAGGGAACATGCTATTACACAGTTCTAAAATCCAAAATTTCTAATAAAAACTAATTGCACAGAGAAGGTGATCTTGCTCTAGCCATTCACAGAAATGCAGAACCTAGGAACTAGTACTTGGAGTAAAGCAGCAGGTAAATGAAAGTGCTTAATAGGATCTTGTAATGCTTCCAGGTACTTTTTATTTGTACTGCCAATGTAACAGAAACCATTCCAGAGCCACTGCGCGATAGAATGGAGGTGATCAATGTGTCAGGATACGTAGCAGAAGAGAAACTTGCAATTGCAGAGGTAAGAAATCACTGTTGTGCTTTATGTGAATTACATCTGATAATTTTTTTTGCAGATTCAGGCTTATATATTTCCATCCAACTGTGTCCAAAATTTAGGCACATGGTATTTCGGACAGAGGTCCTTTGATTTGAACACACAGTTAAAGTAACTCCAGTGTTCCATAGGCTGTGGACACCAAAAAGCATTGAGCTAACTCAGAAAGTTGAGTGAATTGGAACCACCAGGCTTTTGTCACAAATACTAAGAGAAGGATGTGGGGGATTATTTCTTTCAGAGATACTTGGTCCCTCAAGCACGAGTGCTGTGTGGCTTGGATGAAAACAAAGCCAGAATCACATCAGATGTCCTGACTGTTCTCATCAAGCAGTACTGCAGAGAGAGTGGGGTGAGGAATCTGCAGAAACAAGTAGAAAAGGTGAGGGAAAGTTATGTGTGACTGTGACCACTGTGCATCAGCCTACTCAGCTTTTTCTACAGAAATAAATTACTATTTCACCCAGGTATTGAGGAAATCTGCCTATAAAATCGTGAGTGGAGAAGCAGAGACAGTCCAAGTAACACCTGAAAACCTGCAGGACTTTGTAGGAAAGCCCATCTTCACTGTGGATCGCATGTATGAAACCACTCCCCCAGGAGTGGTGATGGGTCTGGCCTGGACAGCTATGGGTGAGACAAAATTAATTTTGGGTTAATGTCTACATTTCTGTACAATTTTCAAAAATTGAATGTGATAGTCAAACAGAACTGAGTCCAGTGATGTTCTTGTACTGGCACCAGTAAAAGGAGCTTCTTTTGGCTTTTGGATCATGAGTTCCTTGAAGAAGGGATCCTTTCTTACACCCTTACCCAGGCTCATCTTAGCTTCGGGCCAGCATATTTTCTCCTGAAGCTCCATATCCCATACAAATGACATACATTAGGAAACAGCAGTAACTAAAAGCGTAAGGCTTTTCAGAGAGGACGAGATGTGGTCTGCTTCCTTAGCAGCAGGAGATGCCACTGTGACACACGGCACAGCTGAGAAATGCTGTATCTTGTCAGCGATGTGTAACACTGACTTGACTTTTGATGCTGAGGGCAGGTATAGGTATTCCAGCACTCTGTGGGGTGAGTGCAGTTTACTGTTCATTGGATTACTTCCCTAGTAACTTGGAGACTTATATGCACTACAGGATGGAAATACAACACACAGCAAAGGAGATGATCTCTGCATACTCAAATTGACCTTGGGTAGAATTAAAGTAGTTAAGAGGGAAATTATCAGTATGGTGGAGAAGGTAAATAGATACCTGGCTTTGGAGAACTGAAGTGGCTAAAAGTGTTTTATGATACGAACACAGCTAATTCTCTGGAAACAAAGAACCTGAAACCATTATAAGAACTTGATTATTTCCATTAAATAGGGATTGCATCTGTGTTCCTTGAAGGTGAAGTCCAAAAAAACAATTAATGGAGACTGTTGAGATTTCTAGCTGGCCTTCCTGAAGGTATTTGGGAAACAGGTTTCAGGTGCTCTCTACCCAAGGGCTAGTGTCTCATCAGAGAGCATCAGTTCCAAATGCCTGATGTAGCTTCTGCATCACCAAAACCTTCCGGTTTGATTTTCCTTTAACTTTTTTTTTTAGATGTTGTTTTTCTTTTCTTTCTTAGGAGGTTCCACTCTGTTTATTGAAACATCCCTGAGGCGACCCAAAGACAAGGAGAACAAGGATGGGTCTCTTGAAGTAACGGGGCAACTGGGAGATGTAATGAAAGAGAGTGCCAAAATCGCATACACATTTGCAAGAGCCTTTCTGATGCAGAAGGACCCCAAGAATGACTTTCTTATGTCTTCTCATATCCACTTGCACGTGCCAGAGGTAAACTGAAGCAGAGTTCACAGAGCATGCACAGCAGCCAGGCTGGATTGCTCCCCTAGATGTAAAGCTGGAAGGCACTTCATTTGTCCATATATTGTGCAGAATGCCCTCTTCTAGCAGTAAAACCCAGGAATGAAGACATTTTCTTCAGGTTCCTGTGAAGGTCTTCTTATGAGCCATATTTCCATTCCTTTCTACAGCAAGCACATGGCAAGAATACAGGGGCTTGGATAATTTTCTGAGGAAACCTAAGCTTTTGTTGTAGCTGTTGGCCCTGTTGTGCAAGTGGGGAAACCATGACATAGAGACAAGTGATTTGGATAAATGCTTGTGTGAAGTTTCAAGGACACCAAAGTTTAGGTCTCTGTGTTACCAGGCCTTCTTAAAGGCTTCAAGTTATTTACACATAATTGAAAATACTACTCCTGATCTCTGTGCCATGATTCCTAGTTCATGTAATGGCAGTGATTGCATTTGTCCAATATTTGAGGCGGAAAATAAATGCACACAGTGCTCGAGGGGCTCACATGCTGTGTAACAACCTTTGGGCAGGTGCTTTACTGAAGACAGATTTTGTACTGTGATTGTGCCCAAGCTTTCCTTCTGCACTACTGAGTGCTCTGTGTGCAGTGTCCTTGTTACAGCTTGCTCATTGTCTGTCCAGGTACTGCATTGTTGTCTGTGAATTCATTTCCTGAAAGATGAGAAAACAGCAAGACATGATCTCTGTCTCTACTCCCTCTCAAAACACTGATTTTCTCTGCTCTTACCTCAAAGAGGTTTGATCTCAGATAAATCCAAACTGGCACTAGTTCAGGCCTGGATTTTGTGGGGCTTTATATACTGATCTTTTCTGCCTTGAATGATTTTTGGTATTGTCCTCCACTACTTTGTGACTCTTGATGCTCTCCCCTTGTGTTGACTTCTGTTCCTTGTTTCCATGGTTGGCTTAGGTCTAACAAAGTGCTTCAAAGTGTTTGTGCTCTTTTTCTCACTGATGTTGCTTATTCTAAGACCTGAACCCAATGAGTGTGGTGGTGGCATCAGGCCAGAAACCACATTGTGGACTCATGGATTATTCCTCATGAGTAAGGTGAGGAATGTCACAGTTGTTAATAAATCAGCCAATCCAAATAGCAGGATTCCATCAGTCACACATATGCAAAAACCTTTGTGAGGTTTCATTGGGACAATGAAATTGGGACAATGTTAAAACAACAAGGACAAGGGTATTGTCTGGCTGTGCTGCTCCTTGAATGAGCGGGGGGGTTGTGCTTTATTTTTTTAAACAGGGAGCAACCCCAAAGGATGGACCAAGCGCAGGATGTACCATAGTAACAGCTCTGCTGTCCCTGGCCATGAATTGCCCAGTGAGGCAGAACGTAGCCATGACTGGAGAGGTGTCATTGACTGGAAAAATTCTTCCTGTTGGTGGAATCAAGGAGAAGACTATTGCGGTAAGAGCTCTTCTCTCTTCTATATGCATCACCCATGGGAGAGAGCCCTGGGTTGGGCTCAGTGGGGACAGGGACAGCCAGAGGAGCTGCTCCTTGAACTGGGAGAGGCAGTGATTGCATTCCATACATGGGTTGGAAAATCCTGCAGGGGAACATGGGCATCCTGGCTGTGTCTGTGGCTGTGAGGAAAGGCTGGGACCCCAGGCTTTGTGTCAGGGCAACTGTGTTGGCCTAGTTCAATTCCACCTAGACTGGGAGAACTGAAGGTGACTGACAGCTTTAACTGGCTGTCAGAGCTGTCTGCTCTGTCAAACTAGCACAGTTCAATCACCTGTGCTGTGTTGATTTGTCTAAGGAGGGCATCTAGTGGAGATTTGACAGCATCTCTAAGGTACATTCTTAAAATCAAGGCTCTGTTCCCTAGTTCCAGTGTGCATTTGTCTGACATTTCATACAGATGTGTGTTTTAGATGAAAGGAACTTAGTGTCTTATATTTTTGGTTTCAATCCTTTGCAGTTTTAGAACTCCTTTCCAAGCGTTGAATCTCCCTACTTTTCACCTGCACAATTCTGGCCTACATAAGCCTTGCACCACACATTTTTCTGTCAAGAATGTCCTATTGAACTATGTTGAGCTGGTGCTCCACATCAGTGTTCTGTCCCCAGATATGTTTGGGCTACAGCCTTGTGCAGTGCAATTTCTTTTCCTTGTATGACTTAAAAATTAGTAATTGTAGCAGCCAGTACAGGACTAAGCTGTGCTAGGGCACAGACTGGCTGCACTCACAGGAGTGAGTGGCTACAGGCCTAAATGCAGGATCACCCCTAAAGTCATGGGTACAAAGCTGTCCCAGAAGAAGCAGTTCTGCTTTCTGTGCTTCTTCCAAGGAAGGTGTCCCTATCAAAAGGTTCTGTAGAATTATGCTAAGACTATTGATGGGCTAGGTTGGTCTGATAAGCTGTTTTTAGCTCTTGCTTTCATCCTAGGCTTTAGCCTCACCCAAGCTGGGACACTCAAAACTCTGTAAAATAGCGTGAATGTACTAAACAATCCCCCAAGCTGCTGACATAGTCCAACTAAAATGCCTCCCCTTCACCTGTCCCTGCAGCTGACATGGCACTGGAGATGACATGTTTTGGGGCTTGAGGGGGGGATCTAGAACATGCTTTACCTGGTGATACTGTCAGGAATGCCCTTGGTTCTCTCCAAAGAGAGTAAAGCTGGATCATGCTCCCAAGTAACTGCTCTTGCTTTCAGAAATGGGGATGGGTGTTTCTGTTACATTGGAAAGATTCCCAGGACTCAACAGAGAGCCCAACTTTCTTCTCCCCACAGGCGAAGAGGGCAGGTGTTACCTGCATCATTCTGCCATCAGAGAACAAAAAGGATTATTATGACCTTGCTGGATTCATTACAGAAGGACTGGAAGTACATTTTGTGGAGCACTACAAAGAGGTATTTGATATAGCATTTTCACAGCTCGATCTTGCTGGAGGATGACACCCCGTGCCCCAATGGCTCAAAGGTGGTCTGTCCCTAAGCACTCGGCCCCTGCCTAGAGATGGGTGACCAGGAGCAGTCCTGACGTGGGACATGGAGCTATTGCTGCTGCGCAGCTGCTGAAATGAATTATGGCTCTGCTAGAATAAAGTATTTCTCACTCTTCAATACTGAATTATGATCGACAATAAAGGATTTCCAATTTTGCCAAAGGAATGGGCACATTATCAGCCACCAGTAGTGGGGCTAGTCTGGTCTCTTCTCACTGAAGATGTTTCAGCTATTTCACTTTAAATTTCAATATAGCTTGTGGAAAAGGACTGAACAGTACACCCAGAGCTGGGCTGACGTACAGCTGTTACTCCTGATGTGGTGGAAGGCAAGTAGCTTTCAGAATGTCTCTGCCTAGAATCCTGGGCTAGGCTGAAAGAACACAGAAATCCTAGGATAGTTCAACAGAGCTGGTACATTCAGCTGATGAAGGGACGTGGTTCTCCAGCTTCAGTCACCAGGTCAGTTCCACCAGAAAGAACTCCAGGCTTAAAGCGAGCAGACCAGGGCCAAAGAGCAATGTGATCAGTGTCAGTAGTCAGCACTGTGCTGCACCATAGCTGTCCTGTGTCTCTGCAACAGCTGTAGCATATTCAGGAAGTGAGAAAAAGAATTGAGTATCTTGACATGACTGCTGTACATCAGTAAGCACAGGCTTGGGGGCTGGAGAACTTGAATACTTCATCTTCCAATGAACTCATAAGGAAAAGGAATGTCAAGAGGGTAAGAGTAATAGCATGAAGTCTAGTTGGAAAGTGTTTTCTCAGCCAGGAAGAACAGCCCTCGTCATCTCACAGCAAGGGACCCCTTAGGGGAGAATAAAGAATCCAGCTGCTGAAGTCCAGGGAGCTCTTGCTGACTCCAGGTGGCTTTCATGACTTGTTAATTACTGCACTGCAGAAAGCAGGCATGAATAGAGGGTACAAGGGTAAACACAGGAGCAGGCAAAGCTGCATGAGGGAAGAAGTGCAAAGTAGTTACTATTTTCAACAGCCGTTTTTGCCCATTTCCCTCCTGCCACCATCTAGGTCTGAAGACAGACTAGGAGGTGAAAGGTATTTAATTATCGGAGAGATTTCCACATCCTGAGACTGCACAGTCTGGAGGAGTCCCCTCTAGAGTAAGTCACAGCAGCACCAGTATCAGCATCTCAAGCTGCGGGTACAATAAACCACTGACCCAGCAGCACCCACTGAAGCACATGTACCAATAACACTCACTACTCTGGTTTTGGGATAAAGGACTTTATTGTGTTGCGGACTGTACAACTCAATCCTTCTTTGCAGCAGCTTTCCTCATGGCTGCCAGGACGTTACTGAGTTCCTCCCGCTTCCTCTTGGCCCGAATGTGAGTGCCAACCTGTGGGGAGAGAGCAGGGCAGTCAGTCTTTACCCAGCACAGACTGGGGCTGCTGCAGGTGTCACTGCAGACACAACTCAAAACCAGGCAGAATGATAAAGTCCTGGAAAGATGGACTGAACCTCCAGCCAGAAGGTTACCATCACATCTCAGTAGTACCTCAGCAGTTATTTGGGACAAGAAAGAGGCTGCTTTCAGCTCTCATAGCCTTTACAACTCAAGGAACCCCACTGGAAGTTTCCTGGTTAATGGTACCCAACCTCCATCAGTGCTTCTCTAATCTTCCCCACACCAGAAATGCAAACTATGGCAAAATAGCATGACAAGCCTAGATCCCTGAGCTCAGGGCCTTTTTGGCAAAGTACCTTTGCATCCATCTCCTTCTCTCCTGCCCAGCCCAAGGAACATTCCCTCCACTCCCTCAGATTATACCAATAACTTCCAAAACAACTAAAAAAAATTAATTAAAAGCCAAATATTCCTAGGGGAGGGCAGAAAAAAGCTGACATAGTAGTTTCCGCTATCCTTGTTAGCTGAGTGACTCACCCGCTTCTTGATGAACTTCAGAGCGCGTTTGTCCTTGGATACTTTCAGCAACTCCATCGCACGTCGCTCATAGGGTGCAAAGCCACAGACCTCCCTGATCATGTCTCGCACAAACTTGGTGTGTTTGGTCAGGCGCTGTGGGGAGGGAGGGAATATGCAGGTTACAAGGCATGTACACGCTGGCTGATGCAGATGGGACTGCATGGGGCTGTGGCATACTCTTAGCTCAAGCCCCAAAACCAGCCCACACTGTTGGCATGTCCCAAGGAAACTCGATTCCTGGCAGATGCTATGGAGCATGTGAACTTGGCCAGGTGTGCCAGTCTGTCTTCAGCCTCGGGTCTGGATGTGTAACACACTGGCGTGGACCAGCATTTTTGGAAAAAGCAGTACCATGAGATACCCAGGGTCTGCACTGCAACACGCGCTACACAGCTACACAGAGCATTTAATCAGAGTGGGTAAAAGGCCCAGATGCGTTCATGTCTCATAACAACACGTGCACTTATGGAACCTAGATAGCTCCGAGTAGGAAAACTCCAAGGAATTTTGTGAGCATTGCCTGTTGTTCCCAAGAAGAGCAGAAGAGGAAAGACTCCAGAAGGCACAGATTTGACAGCCACGGGCCGCCCTGCCCGGCCGAGCCCCGCATCTTGCCGGGCCCTGCCATCCTCCCGCAGCACGGGCAGCGCGCGTTCTGAGCCCTCCCGTCCCCCCACGGCCGAAGCGCCCAGCCGCAGCCACGCGGGACGGGGCCGGGGGCGCTGGGCAGCTCCGCGCCGGACGCACAAACACAACTGCGCCGCGCACCGGGAGCAGCGGGCCCGTTCGGCCCCCACGGCACAGGCGGCACCGGGGCAACCGGCGCCGGCAGAGTCTCGTACTCACCCCGCGGCGGCGGCACTGCCGCGGCTTGGACACGTTCTTCGTCACCTTGTAGCCCTTGTTAAGGCCCACGGCCATGGGGTAGCGGATGGCCATGGCTGCAGCGCCCGGGCCCGATGGACACGGATGGAAACGGACCCGCCCGACTTCACCTGCGCCGCGACGATGGCGCCGTGCCGGAAGGAAGGAGCGCGCGCGGGACGCTGGGACGGGGCCGCTTCCGGGGGCGGGCGGGGCTGAGGGCGCGCGGGAAAGGCCGAGGGAGAGGCGGTGGGGCGTGTGCGGTGTGGGGAGGGGGTCACCCCGCGGTGGGGTCACTGTGGGTGTGAGGGGACAGCGGGGACGAGGGGCCGGTCACCCCACAGCGGGGGGTCCGCAGGAACTGCTGGTTCCCCTCAGATGGGGTCGGGGGGCTCGGGGCGCCCGCGTCGGGACAGACCCCGCAGGACCGCCCAGCCGCACACCCACAGACTTTTCCCCCATAAATTATCACTTTGGTATCGCTTGACCGGGATCTGATAAGGCTTGACAGACAAATATAGAGCAACAGATTAAACTATTTTGTTGGAATAAAAGATAATGGATTTTCTTACCTCTGAAAGAGGACTGAGGTGAACATGTGCTAAAATGGAAGATCTGGGATTTTAAAACAAATTACAGAACTTTACATTCTGCTGTAGAGCTCGTCTTTGCAGGGCTGGTTGTTTTCATCGCAGGGCAGCGGTCCCAGCTCACGCACTCGGAGCCGCTGGACTCTAGCCCCCTCATGGCACAGATTGCAGCAGTGAGCAATGTTCGTCGCTCGGACGGTGGGACAGGTCTGACTCCGATGCCTTTCCCCACAGGAGGGCAGAGTGTGAGCAGGCGTCCGCAGGGTGTGACTGTGCTACACAGGCAGAAGGAACTGTCTTTCTGAAATATTTCCTAATGTTTCTGAAAGTCAACAGAGAAAAACTACGAGTGACAGATTTGTTGTCAGTCTGCACCTCTAAAATCAACACGAGTTTGATACGATATTTGCTACTGAGAACTATCACAGGGAGCAGCTAAAGGTTTCCCCATCCTCAAGCTCTGGGCTGCCGCAGCCCCGGGCTGGAGGAGGTGTCACCTCTCCTGTCACATGTCCTGCTACCGCTGATGTGCATGGAGCTGCCTTAGGGTGGCTGCTCACTCAGCTCTAGGTGTGCCAAAAAAGGGCCCTCACCTGTTCTGGCTCTGTGAACCACGACCAAGTACAAGTGGCCCTAAAATAAGCACTTGACTGGAAGAGGAGGAGGTGGCAGCTGCTGCTTCCCATTGCCTGGTCTGTGAGCACCAACCCACCAGCAGCATCTACATGGGGCTCTTCCCTCTCACACCCGGACTATTGCTATCTTCTCCTCAGGACATCTTTTCCATTCATGCGGAAACATGGATCGACAGTTCCCAAATTCTCCTTGGGTTTCTTATCATTTGACCTTCCTATGCTGCCCTGGACACCCTTCAAAATACTGCCTTTTCCCCAAGACAAGGGTTCTTGCCTCCCATCATTGCCTGCACAAGTCCCTGATAGAAAATCCAGGTTTTCAGTTTCGGGAAGCTTTTGCCCCATTCCAACATTGCTAAATGCCTTCTCTCACATTCCCAGCATTTGCAAATGGTTTGCATCTCTGCTGAATCTTTGTTTGGATTCTGCATTATATTTCTTCACTCTTTGCCTTATTACTTTCCTAGAGCTGTGACAAGCAAAGACACCATCAGGTGAGCTCAAGGATGGGGTGGGGGCAGAAAAAAAGTAGGTAAGGTAGAGGAAGCCTTGGGATTGGAGCTGAATCTGAAGCTGAGACCGACTGGCTCTGCTGAGATGGACATGGAGGGCTCAGTGGACCATAAATAGGCTGAATATCTGCAGTGTGTCCTCGCTGCTGTGGTGATGTCTTGGGCTGCATGGACAGACATGCACCTGGCAGGGGCTAGGAAGGGATTGCTCCCTTTACCTGGCACTCACTAGATCACACCAGTGGTGCTGTGTTCAGGCCTTACAATGCAAGAAAGGCTTTTATAAACTGGAATAAATTCAGAGAAAAGCCATGAAGATGTCTGAAGCTTGAAACATATATCCCATGAGGAGCAGTGGAAGGAACAAGCCTTTTTCAGCCTGGAGGAGAACTAGAAGTGAGCTGAGGTAGATGTAAAATCGCCACCTGAATTTCTGATTAACCAATAGAGGACAAGCATAAGAGTGATCCATCCCAATGCTGAGCAAGTACAACAGGAGGCTGAGTGGAGAACTCTGGATCACGTTTAAGTACAAAAATTAAGAATGTGGGGGTGGAAGCAACATCAAAACTACCCAAGAGACATACACAGGCATTGCATGGACATGCAGAAACAACTGAAAAAGCCAGAGTTCATCTTGGCCGGGCTAAAGACCAAGGAAAGAAAGAAAAGTGCAGCACTTTACCCTTCTGCTGGCTGCTCCAGGTTTATGAAGAGAGAACCTTTCTCTGCACAAGACAGATGAAGTTTATTTTAGTGTCCTTCCTCTTTTCCAAGTACAGAATCAGCACAACCTGTGGTCCACCTGACAGACACAGGATGCACAGCTGAGTGGTGGTGCCTGGGACCCTATTGTCTTCTGAACCTGAAGCTCGTCCTGCTCACTGCAGAGGTGTGGGCCCTTAAAGCAGGCAGACACACCAGGTACAAACTGATTTCTATCTGTCCATTTGACTGCGTTCCTCTTCCAGCCACCCTCCTTTATGACTTCATGGCCAAGAAGCCATACACACCTTCCAAGATCCACCACCTGCAGCTATGGAAAGGCAGAGCTCCCTTCCCTCCTGCTAGGGGAGGCAGAATCCCCAGAGGCTCACTGTGAAGCCTGTACTCACCAACAAGCTGTTGTGTAACATCGGATGAAAGATGCTCTCACAGATGTGCTCCCATAGCTGGCACAGTGGGGGAAGCCCTTTACCCATGGATTCCAAGTATTAACGGAATCATCTCCCCAGAAGGGAAGAGGACAGGCAGGACAGTAGCCTGATGCTGTTCAGAAGTGCTCCACCTTCCTGTCATAGCCCTTTTTGGCCAAGGCCTTGCAAGGTGCAGGTATTTGCATTTGCCAAGATCCAGACATGGTTTTCTGCTAGATGTCTTCCAGCAGGCAGTATGGGTCACCCTGTAAGTCAGAAGCCCCAAGGTAGGGGCCGCTCATAGGGAAGGCAGGCAGGAGACAGGCTTAGCCTCATGCTTAAATCCAGGCTACCTTAAATTCAGGTCTTACGTTAGTTAGCAAAATATGCATAGCAACCAGCGTGGAAAAACTTCAGCACCATTCACATAGGTAGTCAGAGGCTTCCCTTTTGAGCTGAGATGGTGTTGCTCAGTGTCTGGTTTCTTCTGGAAGTGCCCCTTCCCCAGTGTATCCTGGCTGTCCTACTTCAGGCTTCTGGACCTCAAACAGCTGAAAGCCCCTCTCACTTCGGCAAGGCTCAGGGCTGTGTGGTTCTGCTCTGTGCTTCACATGTCCATGCAGGGTGTTTCCCCAAGTGGTGGAGCCTCTCTGTGTTCCAAGAAATAATTACAACAGCAGCCAACAAAAATCTCTGCATCGGGTTCATCATACACAGTATTTCTGCAACTGTGGCCCTCTCAGTCAGGGATAGGAATACCCCCACGCACCATGACAGAACAGGGCTCTGAAAAGAGAGTGTGGGGACAACAGAAATGATAACATCTCTCTTTACCAGCTAAGAAGTGGCTGTGGCTGTCAGACCTGTGGTGATGATGAGCAAGGCCTCTCTCACGGGCATGCAGTGCTGTGTTGGCCCTGCTTGGGTGCTTGATGGTAGTTGCCACTAATGCTCCACTGTGGTCTTTTGTTGTCTTGTTTTGGGCAGGAGAGAGCTAGACAAGGTCCAGCCTCTGTTGGTGAGATGACAGAGGTGGAGGAGTCCCTGGTGTGTAATGGAACCATCCAGAGAGCAATCAGAACCAAACTGAGGTGTCTTTGTAGGGAAGTAAAAGTCCTAAAAGCAGAGTCCTCACTACTACCTCTTTTAATAAAAACGGCCCTCTCGCATTGGAATGATCCTGCTGCCTTTGGATGCTGTCTCTCTCCCACACAGTGTTTGCTGCAGCACAGGGAGCTGCTGCAGCAGTCTCGGCTCAGCCAGGCCAACCCCCAGCTGCCTTGTGTTGTGCAGCTACCATGTTCCTCACTGGGTCTCTCACAGTTTTTAAGCCCTGCTTTGAGGCAGAGACTCAAAGTACTGTCTTTGGTGGTGGTTTATTAGTTAGGTTCAAGCACATTTTTAAACAAAACACTGCTCTGCATATCACATCACAGGATCGTTTCCATATTCATCCTTTGGTCTTCCAGGTGAAATAGTTTGAACCTGGCTTTAAAGAAAATGCTGCTCTTAGTAAGTAAACTGAGGTCCAGACAATATCCCCCAGAAGTGTTTGATAACTTGCAAGACTTCGCAGCCAGATCAGAAACCAACAGCCTCTACCACCAAAACCAGGAGAAGAAACAGCAGGCTAAATTCTTCTCCTATATTACCCCACAAACAAGGGCACCAGCAGCTCTGTTCAAGCCATGGTCTCCCTTCTGGAGCAGCACATGTGCACGGACACAGACACACACAGAGGAGCCATGAAACTGCCCTCCTGTGAGGAGGAGAAAGTTAGCTGCCCCTGCAGCAGCTCCCTGGTCACCACATATAACACCCGTGAACAGGGAAGGCTGCCTGTATTTCTGATGTTCTGTTTTATGCAAAGTCTTCTTTTATAGCACATGCACACTGCTAATGCTGTCACCGATGTTGCCACAGACCAGCAGCTGTTCCTGAATCCAGCTGTTCTAGGAAAAACCGGAGAACAACCCTTGCCTGTGCCTTGGAGCCTCTGCCGAATTATGGTTTCTGACCACCTGGCCAGTCCACCTGCTTGCTCTGCCTGAGCAGAGGAAACATCTACAGCTGCTAGTTCAGACAGGCTGCTCCTGTCTGCTGAAAGAAAGGATTTAACCCTCCTGGGGCAGCGCTGGGCCTTACAACACTGATTTTACAGCCTAAGCTAATAGCCTCACCTCTGCTGCCATGCGATGGAAATCCTTAATTTTGTATCCACTTCTTCAATTATAGATGTCTGAGCTTTGGTCTTCCAAGTTGCTCATCACTTCTAAGTGAAAAGTATATCTTTGGGTAAATTACTTTTATTTTTGTCATTGAGAAGCAAATGTCCTGCCTTCTCTTAGGGACTCACACAAAAGGGGTTTCCCCTACAGCCACTGTACAGGGGGTCTTACACTGCTGCTCCCCTGGGCCACTGCATCGTGCAGTGGGACCATGGTGACACTGACCTTTCCCCCTTGCTGCTCTTGCTGGGGATGGAAAGATTTCACCCTTATCAGGTGGGAAAGGCCATTTACAGACCCACAGATTTCCCCTGGCAGTAGTCACTTTGGACAAATGCAAGTTCCATTTGTATTCCTGCTGCCTTTTACAAGGCGGCCAATGCTTTGCAATGGTCGGGTGCCATGTACTAGGAATGGCTTCTGTGGGGATGAGCCCATGCCTCAGCCCCTTGATGGGCCAGTTGAAAGTCACTGGTGGCAAGGGGGAGCAGGCTGGATGGTGTGGGTGGATCAGCAAGGGGACTGCCCCTTTGGGCAGCGCCAGGAGGCTGGATGAACTCTGCCCAATTGTTACTCTGTGCCAGTGGGGTCCTGGCTTGTCTAGCCATAAAGAGCTTCCAGAGAGAGGCAGGAGCACAAACTGGCATCCCAGTGGAGCCTGTGAGGACCTCAGGTTTCAGACAGAGGCTTGAAGCTGGCCCCCATTTCTAGCTCAGTGTGTTCTTGGCCCCCCATGCCTCTCCCTGACCCAGGCGTGGTGCTCTGTGCCCCAGGCAGGAGCACTTCTCCAGGCCCAGCGTGCAGCTCTTTGCTCTGCAGGAGCGGCACAGGAGAAGGGGTTGCCAGCATGAGCCTGTGGAGAGCCTGACTGTGACGGGGAGGTGGAGGGGAAGGCGGGTTGAGGTACTCAGTCTATGCCATGAACAAGACACATGGGCAGCAGTCACAGCCAGTGAAGGGGATGGTTGCTGCAAACTGCTGTGCCCTGTGCAGGTGGACCCACGTAGGTGCTGCAGAGGAAGGAGGCATGTCCGCAGAGACAGGGAGTGCCTGTGTGAAGGATTCTCCACCATTCTGGCACAAGCTTTCCTGCAGGCCCAAGGTGACCTGGGCTCATTTACCTGAGCAGCCCCAGGTGCTTCTTGTAAGAGAAGCTGTTTGGACACTGCCTGCCCAGACTGAGTCCCACTGAGCAATGGCACATCTCCCCCAAGAGGGCTTCGAGTGGCCATGGTGGAGGTGAGAAGAGCTCCCCTTCATTCTCCAGTGACAGCGCTCCAGAGGAGCAGCTGTGTGTGAGCTGGCTCTCAGCTGTGCTGTTTGCTTGCACTGTATGCCACCAGGCAGCTACAAAGCATTTTTTCGTGACTGATCTCATGACACAACATGGTTAGCAAAGGCTTGGAGCATTAACATTTCTTGCTCCTTGTTTGAATGGATAGATTACCTGCCCACGCTTTATCCTTGCAGGCTAGGGGCATCTGCAGAGTGTGGGGCATACCTATGACCTCCTGCAGGGCAGGGAGCAGCCACTGGTCACTGAGTTCTACAAGCCAGGGGAAGTCAGAAAAGCAGCAAGAATGATGCAAAAGTTGAGGAAGACAGGGGAGGTGCAAACAGGAGGTCCTTCCTAGAGTTGAGTTCCCTGAGAAGAAGACTCACCAAGAGGCCAAGGATTGCAGGGACAACCCAGCAAGATTATTTCCTGGGAAGATGAGAGTAATGGGAGTATCCGCCTTCCAAGCAAGTGTTGGTCCTTCCTTGTAAATATGCCAACAGCAGAGTCCTGTAGAAAGCAAATGTTGCTATTTCTTTTACATGAGAAAGTATTTTTACAAGAACAAACAGGAAAATTGGTCATGAGTTGGTTGGTGTGGCCAGGGTGCTGCCTGTCATTGACACCAAAGGAGAAATGTGCAGGGTAAGGAGAAAACGAAATGAAAAAGTAAACAAAATTCAAGAGATTTGTATAACAACGGAGCAAAAGTAAAGTGCCCATGGGTGGCCCACAAAAGTGAGGATTCTTCACACAGGACTTTTTCCTTGTGGGAGTCCTAGTCATGAAGCCAAAAAGAGAGCCTGAGGCTGCCTGAGCACCTCTAGGCACCACTACACTGGAAGGACTGCTAGCTCCCTGCCATGTGTAGGGTTGAGGTATTCTCGCCATTGGCCTCAGCCAGTCCTGCAGACCCTGCCACTGGGTGGGTTGGCCACTGAACCAGAACCAGCCAGTGATGTACCATCCAAATATATTTGCATAGCAGACGGAGAGAGGACAAATAGTGATTTATGTTGGTAACATGCAAACTTGACAGGCTTGAGCAGGTCTGAGCTTCTGCTCCTCCAGACCAGTTCAGACCAGTACAAGAGAAGGGAGGATGCACACTTCCAGCCACTGGCACTCTGACTCCTGCAAGTGGAGGCTCATCTACATGGCATCCACCATGCATGTGATGTTCCCCACATGGATACATCACTGGCTTTACTCTTTATTGCTTTTTAAATTAAATCATCAGTATAAGCTGCCAATGGCCTCACGGACCATGTAACTTCAAACTGATCTCTCTGCCTTCCTCCATTCTGGGCCATTTAGGTGTCTGCAGTTTCCTAGCACTCGCTGGCTTCCCGCTCCAAACATGTTATAAAAATGCAAACCCAGCAACAGCTGCATCATGGTTTATCAACTGCTTCCTTATTACCCAGCAAATAACAGATTAATCCCACTGTTTAAAGCTGAGTACAGGTCTCACATGTCAGACAGGTGTCTTCAGGTAGACTCTTCTCCAATACAACTGCCAAATGGGTGCTAGACCTCAAGCAGGCATTAAGGATGCGGTCACATGTGCCATGGGAATTGCACACACCTGCCCTGGGCTGGGGATCATCTCTGTTAATGGTGTGAGTAAATCCCCAGAGATGGATGCTTCCCTGAATCATTTATGATGAGAGTATCACAGATCTGTCCATGCTGTTGGGAGAGACAGAGGTGGACACTGTGCTTGTAAACTGGGGCAATATTTCCTGATATACTGAAGGAGAACTGGCCTGGTGTCCTTGGCACACATGAAGGACTGTCAGTGAATCCATGCCACTTGTTACTTCTCTACAGTTTGGGAAGCTCAACACTTTGAACCCAGCCGTTATTTTTTCTGGATTCCATTTGCGCTTGAAGAAGCTCAGAGGTTCAGTCAGAGCAAGCCCAGCCTTAAATTCCTGCACTTGCGCAGATCACCCACCGAGCGAGGATATCCATCCAGCCCCTGAGCAATGGCCCTGATCTTTCCAGGGCACAGTTTCCTGCATGCCAGCCTGTCACACTACACTAGATAGGGCCAAGCTGAAGCTAATTTTTCTTGTATATTCAAGATTTCTGCAGACAGTGCAAAACAAATTAAATCCTACAAAGATATGCTATTCATATACCCAGAACTGGGGTTTAGCAGTGCTGAGGAAGCCTGCAAATATCGCCATCAAACATTTGCTGTAGCTCCTGCCCGTTTACGCTATCCAAGCAAATCTTTTTCATGGCTGCTCAAAACATCTGATTCTTGCACCTGCCCACCCACATGCATCCTCAGTGTGATGGTGGTAAAGAAAGAAGTGATGTCATGCTGCTGGCCTTCAAAATTCTGTACAGAGCACAGGCTGCAGGAGAGTCGGGTAGGGCAGGGTCTCTCCTGATTTTACCAAACTCAAGACAGCAAATGGCTTCCTGCTGTAGGGTTATGGTTAGCTGGGGCTGTTCTTCATCTCAAGGACATGCAGCTCCAACAAAAGTGTTAACTGAGGCAGTGCTCCAGCACTTCACTGTTGTCCCCAACTGTGGACTGGAAAAATGTTTTCCAATGAGACAGATGTATTGACAGCCCCTAAAGGGGCTCCAAGAGAGCCGGAAAGGGACTTTGGATAAGGGTCTGGAAAAGGGAGAATGGCTTCCCACTGCCAGAGGGCAGGGTTAGATTGAATACTGGGAAGGAATTCTTCCCCATGAGTTTGGTGAGGTCCTGGAACAAGTTGCCCAGAGAAGCTGTGGCTCCCCCATCCCCGGAAGTGTCCAAGGCCTGGACGGATGGGGCTCAGAGCAACCTGTGGAAGGTAAAAGGTGTCTTTACCCATGGCAGGCAGTTGGAGCAAGATGAGCTTTAAGAGGTCCCTTCCAACCCAAACCCAAACCAGTCTGTGATTCTATTATTATGTGACCTGAAAGCCATGTTCAAAGAGCTACTCCATGAAATTCAAGACATACAGACATTCACTGAACAATCTTCATGGTCATCTTAGTTTTGTTGCAAGATCATTATAAAGCGTAATGAATTATGCTTTGTAAAATACTTTGAGATCTTGTGTCGAGCACACTTTGGAGTGGCAGAAAGCATTCTTTCATCACTTTGATTAATCATGTATGATGTCCAAGAGAGACAGATCCCATGCACATACCTCATTATCTCCCTAGGCCTGTCTTCTTCCCTTTCACATACCTTTACTGTGTAAATATCTTTGATAGAAGCTCTGGCTTCAGGAATCAGCACTCTCAAATGCATGTAGCATGATACAGTGCCTGATGGGATAAGTAGATAATTCTCTTTGAAAGGGGAGCCAAAGGTTTCTGCTTTGACCTTTCTACACTAAAAACTGAATTCCCAACACACTGGGAGCTGGTTTGTTTGTCTAACAGCATAAGACTGAAATATTTCTCTCTAATGAGACCATGACAAAGTCTGAGCCAGCCAGCCAGGGGAACAGAACAGGTTACTGCAGCTGCTGGAGGAAAATATGTAAATAACTCTGTGGTGATGGGCACCCAGCCAGCTGCAGTTGGGCTGTGGATTTGAAAACTAGGCGCCAAATGGTTGTTTTGAAAAAACCCTGGGTTTGTGTTCATTAGCATGGAGATCAGTGCCAGGCTTTATATAACAACAGTGCACGGGGGTGTGAGCACTGCGTGCTCCCCTCCCATAGCTCTGTCGGTGTAGCAATGATCTCAGTGATTCCTGGAGCAGAGCTGGGATTGCTCCTGGCTGATAAAGTGAGCTTTGTGAACTCAGAGGAGTTGCAGACAGTCCCCACCCTCCTTCACTGTCCTCTCCAAACTGCCAAATGGCTAAACGATTAGGGGCTTGCATGTGAAATGAGGAAACCTGAACTCCATGGAGTGCTAAGAATTGGGGCCACCCTGGCAGGCTGCAGAGGACACTTTTATCTTTGGATCCCTGAAAGTGTAACTAGAATAAAATCCAGCTCTGCATGTGAAAGGCAAAACTCACAACACTAGAGATTATTGGCCCAATATTTCATTGAAAGTGATATGAATAATCCCTTCCTTGATCTCAGAGTAATATTGCTATTTACCTCTTTTAACAGCAGCTGTGCTGCACATGAATGCCCACGGTGCTGGCTCCAAAGACTCTCACAGTCTGACTGGAAGGAAGCAGTGATATTTTTCCTACCTGGCCAGCTCATCTGTTTTCAGTGGTGCTTTCACAGGATTTCACTGCCAAGAAATCTGTTTTCCTATTAGTTTGGAAGAATTCCTGATTTCTGGGGAGCCACTGGGGGTGAGACCCAGTAGGTGATGCTACCCTGAAGGCTGGTAGCACCATACACCTCCTTCTGCACCTGGGGAACACTGTGAATGAGTTGTACTGCCGGAAGCCTCTCAGTGGCTCCTGTGTTACAGACAGGGCACTTTTTAGCATGTGCTATTATAAGCAAATCACTCTGTAGAAAAACGACAATGTGGGATTGTGGAAAGTCAGGGAGCCCTGAGAACTGACCCCTCAGCATCTTCTTTTACTGCTTTTTCTGTTGAGATGGGGGAAATATGAAGGTTTTTTAAAAATTAAATTCTCATTTCTTTCTGATCACATGAGACCAGGATCTGGTTCCAGTCTAAAGGGCCACGCTTAGAAGTTACTTGTCTTCCTGCCACAAAAGAGTGACCAACTCCAAGCACAGACCAGAATTCTCTCTGTCCAGGCTTGGTTAACATTTCCCCCAGTGTGATACAGCTTGAATTCTGCCTCAGTAAGGAGGTAAATGCTGTAGCAAAAGAATATTATTGTTCAAAACTCCCATCAAACATTAGATGCTGGAATAAGAAATAAATACACCCTCTACACATTATAGAGTGATGTTTTGCCTCAAAAAAAAAACCCTTGTCCTACAGACAGACAGTCTGCTGTCTGTTTGCTTTAACCCCACAATTGTGCGCCCATGTTCCTCTGCTTTTTTCCACATCTCAGCAAATGACGAAGGTTTCATCCATGACTCATGGCATACCATTCATTTTCTCTACTTGCTTTAGTGCTTTCTGTCCTGACACTGCTGGAAGAAATTTTATTCAATGAAAGATGAAATTCAAGAGGAGAACTCCGTGGTGAGGTATGTATGCTTCTTCCAGACTTGGAGTCATTGCTAGAATTTTTTTGAGCACTAATGCTGAGGCTAGATTGAATTTGGACTGATAGGAAAATGTTATGTGATATATGTTCAATCCTTGCCCCTTCCTGAAAGTAATGACAATACCTGAGACAATCAATGAAACACTGGCTGTTTAAGCAAGGTGAAGAACATGAGGCAGAGGGGGAGTTAGGTGACTACATAAAAGACAGAAATAATCCTGTTAAAGACGTACAAGTAACAGAGTGTAAAAAAGAGAGATGGGAGAGCAGCTGCTGAGAAACCAAAGCAGTTAAGAAATAGCAGTGGAAATCCTGTATCTCTAGATTTATGAAAATGTCAGAGTCATTATGAAATCCCAGATAGCATCAAAAAACTAGTTACACCCAGCTGTACAGGAAACTGGTCAACGAATGAGAAGGTGCTCTGCATCAAAGGATACACAAGGTTTTCCTTTGCCTTTATTATGTACTGGAAGCAATTTCTTCATTTATCTGGTGGGAGAAGCACTCCAGAGCTAAACAGAGCCTGTCCCTCCTGTCTGTGTCTGACATCTCAAAAATTTTTTCTTATCCTATGCAGACAGTCAAATATGTTGCAAGAGTCTTTGAGCTAGAGCTTCAATACTGTGCCCAGGGTTCTTCCAAGTTCCCGACTTTGTAGGAGGGTGGGACCTGTACCTGCACCAACCTCCTCCTCTCCTCCACTTTCCACAAAGGGAAAACCTGGGAGAGTGGGTAAGGCAGGAGCCTTGGTGTACTCCAAACAGGTTCCCAATCTGAATGCCCAGGAATGAAGCCCCAAGGATTGCCATGATCCTCTGTTCTCCCAGCCAGGTTAGGGCTGACACATCCCTCTATTGTCCCTTTGTCAACCACGAAATTATTTTGTCTTGGGATAACAAATCCATTCTACCTGCTCAAAAGAGAAGGAGTTTATTGTAAAATTGTTTTGGGTAGCAAAGACTTGTCAAGGTCTCTAATGAAAATCTAATTGCTAAATATTAAGAGATGAGTAACCCTGGTTCAATAACAAATCCCTATCATAGGAGGGATCCAAGAGCGCCAGTATTTGAACAGATGCCAAAATATCACAACTGAAACATGCGTTGCACTCCCTGGAAAACACAGCTGGTGAGTGGGCACTCCGCTTTTGCACTCCCCTTTCTTCCTTGATGCTTCCTCTCCCCATTTCACCCCCAAACCATTCCCTTCATTTTAGAAGAGATAGGAAAAGGGAACATATATATTCAAGTTAACAAGAGGGGACTGGAGTCAGGGATGAAAGTGTGCAAAAGTTCTGGTTACTGCTAAAGAAAGGGCCTTCCTAAAAAATGTAGAAAATATCAGGTATTATTATTGATGCATATTTCAGGAAGTGTACTTTGGGAAAAAATATTTTACTGCAATACAGTTGATAGCAGCACTGTGAAAATACCCAGTAACACTAGAAGGCCAAAAACCCACCCAC
>VZRL01005239.1:202218-296820 GCA_013397895.1 Origma solitaria
CCCGCGCCCGCAGCACGCGCGGAGCCTCGTACCGGAGTGTGCGGTGTCCTCTGCGGGCTGTGTCTTGACAGCTGATGCGATGGGGTGGAAGATTTGAGAGGGTTTAGACTGACTTTGCCTGTCACCGTAGGAAATCTTTTACAGACCACATAAATACTCGGAATCAAATCCTTGTAAACGACTCTGATTCGTTTCCTGGAATCTTGAAAGCAAAACTGGATGATTCTTTTTGCTCAGCCTTGCTTTTCCATGTTCTGTGGTATCTGCTTCCCTCAGGACTCTCCTTCCCTTATGGCAGAAGGATGTGGTCTGTGACACACTGGGGACAGTCCCATCCGTCCTGTGCAAGCCCAAACTCCCTCAGCAAGGTGCAGTGTCCCACCACTGAGATGATGTTACAGTATTGTGGAAAGCTTATCAATAAACAGCCTGGACTGTAACTTCTGGGATGTGATGGATTGCTATGCCACTGTGTAGCTTTTAATTTTTTTTCTTTTTCCTTCTTTCACCCCTTAAGATGCTGATTTGATGATGCTCGGGGTGGTGGGAGGAGGGTTTGATTTAATTTAGTTTAAGCAGAGCAGATATGATAATGTCTTATTTGAGGAGTGGTTGGAGTACCTGCAATCAGTGCATGTATGCCCAAAACCGAAATACCTTTAAAGTCACTTTGTATCACTTAATGATATATTGTAAGTTCCACATTTTCAAAATAAGTAGACATTTCTAAGCATGAAACATCACTTGCTCTGTGAAATCATGCTGTAAACAAAATAACCGCATCTAGTTTAGGGGACTTCTAAGCTGTAGATCGCTAGAGGCTAGAAGGAGTATCCCTTTGAAATCCAAGAGGCAGAATGTAATTCTATTGACAGCACACAAGTGGCAAGAGCAAGAGGACAAGCATCCAGTGTAGATATAATCTCATCAGACTTTTAACATGAGCATAAGGCAATTCCTAATAGCAGTTCTGTGTGCTAGCAATTCCAAAAAGTATTCTGATGCAGTAATTGGAAAATAAACTTGAGAATTTTGATAGGAGCCTTTTGGTTACTTTGCCCTTGAGCTTTCCTCCTCAGGTTTTTTCATCCAGACTTCGAAAAGATCTTAATCCTTAGATATAGTGTAACAAACTTTGTCAGGATTCATGAGGCCCTTCTTTGACACTGATGCTTTGGCTTGTCTGTGGACCACCTTAGTAAAATACTTTCCCCATCCCTTTAGGAAGGTCTGTTTGTTGTTTGCGTATGTCCACAAAAGGAAACATTGTAGTTTTATTGTTTTAGTGCTGGATAGTGCACATTGGTGTAGGACTGTGGAAGCAGTAAAACTTCACATGGCTGTCAGATTTTCCTGTTTTACTGGAATGGGAAAATCTTGTCCTTTCACTTTTGGGACCAATCTAGTAAACTGAATTTTCTGCTGACAATTGAGTTTTCTTATTAACCATTGGAATTGCGTTCATAAAATGATTAGTCTTAGTGTGAAATAAGATAACAATTAAAAAGAAACCCTCCAAATCTGACAAAAAACCTCTCAAACAAACCCCAGAGGAGCTCTAAATTCTGTGTAGAAGCACAGTTAAACACAGTCCAGTGATATTCACATAGTGTTCTCGGTACGTTATTTGATCTTTATATATATAAGCTTCTAAGCTCTACATGCTTAAAGGAGACTATTTTCTTTTTCCACAGTGTTCAAGATGAAAATTCCCATTGGTTGTCCTCAACTGTGTATAAATTTGAGTCTGATCTTATTTATTATTTACAAAAGGTGACTGACTATTCTATTATTTTGGCTTATCTTTGATAATGGCAGAAAACACCATCTGCCACTGTGATAGGTGGTATCATGTGTGTTGTTGGAGGTAGGCAGAAGAGACTGCTCACTAGTGGGCTCTTGGTTGCTGCCTGAGACTTTTGCCTAGAGAGCAGATGATGGGGTCTGTGATCCAAGGTGAATTTCTCAAGGTTGGGTGTAGCTATGGCAAGCAGTAGACAGAATCATGGGATCGTGAGAGAGATGTTTGTGCTTTGCTTTTCGCTCCAGTATCCTACAGTGACCATACCTGACTGGGTGAGACCATTATTGGCTGACATAACATATCCTGAGTAATGAGTGACCGTTCCTGACACCCCCTGCCCCCACCCTGCATGCATGGGAACAGTTTTGATCTGTGCTCAAAGTTCTGGTTTGGGGTAGTGTCTTCTAGGTGAGAGGAGTTCTACTGATGCTGCTCAGGCAAGGACCATAGTCACTGTTCTGCCAGAGGTTCTTTAATCATCAGTTGATCAGGATGTTCTTTTTCCTTGTTGTTTGAATCACCAATTTGAAGAAGATTGCAGAAAGCAGCCATTTGCTGTTCTGCATGGCAACCTCAGCATGGCCTTAGAACACTATTGTTCCTGTTGTTCTTTTTGATGAACACAGGGCTGCTGTCTCATAACAGTGGAGAAAAGGAGCTTTGCAGTTGATTCATCTTTAGATCTTTATTAATTATAGCCTTTTTCCTAACCCTGTTCAATGTTGCATTACCTTTACTTGTATGCAGTAGGTGCCTAGACAAATAAAAAGTGTAAACAGTAAGCCCTTGGACAAATGCAAAAAAAAAGTTTGCAGATGTAGTTGGGGAACCTCTAACTGTCCTCATTCCTTCTCTGTTTGCTCTCCTCCATCACTCCCTTTGTGTAGATTAGCCTGTGACAGAAAAATTGAGCTCATACCCTTGTTTTACTACATCCCTAGTGTATGACTGATGCTGTTCTCACTGTGTGAGAACTTCTACTAACTCCCTGCCCTCCCCAGCAGTGCTTGTGGTTGCAGCCTTCTGGAGCAGATGTTTTGATGGGCACGGGAGGGATTACTGCACTGTTCTGAGGATACCCCCTACTGTGCTCACCCTCTGAAAGGAGAATTAGAGAGAAAAATAAGATAAGATCCCCGGGAGCCTCAGCTGCTGACAGCGACTGCCCTTGTGACAAAAGTAGTGTCTATGGGGGTTCCCTCTTCACGTGTGTCTTCCCAGCTCTGTGGGTGTGAGTGCAAGTGGCTGCAATCTCACGTGATGTCCTCTCATCTGCCAGTGTTGGAGCTACCATGCCCTTTGTGTGTACCATGTGTGGGTGACCAGAGCTACTGTCATGACCGGGATATGAGGGGCTGGTGTTGCCTAGCTGCCACCTGCAAAATACATGCTCAGATGCTGTTGTGAATGTTGGGTCACTGAAGTTGCAGCCTCTAAGATACTGGGTCAAATGGTTTCCTGACACTGTAGACATCATCTGGG
This sequence comes from Origma solitaria, assembly GCA_013397895.1. Taxonomy (NCBI): domain Eukaryota; kingdom Metazoa; phylum Chordata; class Aves; order Passeriformes; family Acanthizidae; genus Origma; species Origma solitaria. The sequence goes on from VZRL01005239.1 coordinate 205,505, forward strand.
AGGTGACATAACATACATCTTCATTGTTCTTGAGAACTTGACTGATATTCTTGGTGAGTCTGAGCCATAGCTGACTGGTAGTCCTTTGTCAATCTAGAACTGGGTATATAAGAACGTACTGAGCCACACCTGTTGGGATACACTTGTGTTTTGCACATTAATGTATGCTAATGAGATGTTTCATCACCAAATTTGTCTGGAGTCACTTGTGGTTGGCTGGAACATGTTTCTTGCCTAGCATGTTGGTTCAGTGCCCTCTTGACATGTTTCAAGTCTTCACTGAGTGACAGCCTCGCAGCTTTTCCCAAGTGGTTGCTTTGGGAGGGTCTGTGTTTCTGTGTCTGCCCTTGACCCGCTGCCCAATGAGCTTTGAATGCTCCCAGCACAGGTAGGTAAGTGAGAACATCCAGCAGTTGTCTTTCAGTCTGCTATGGAAACATCTCTATTTTTTTTTTTTTCTATTTCCTTGTTCCCTGTGTTGCCCAATTACAAACTTGCAGGCTCTTTTGCCAGTAGAAGAGGGGTGGGAAAAATGAAAGCACATTCATAGTGCAATATGGGTGTCTAGCTTAGCCTCTGTGCAGGAAGAGCTATGCTGGGGTGCACATGGACATGAAGTGGATTGGGCTGCAGCATGTCCTTCTGTTTTCTGCTGAACTCCATTTTGAGGTTTTAGTTTTATTTTTTCCATCACTTTCAGATGGGGTTTACATTTTCAGAGTGGAGGGACCCATTTGCTGGCCTAACCTGCCATCTGGGAAGGTTTGTTGCTGCTTTCCAGGGCTTGTATTCTGGACATTCTGGCTGAGGCCCCCTTGGCCATATGAATTTTATCCCTTCTGTTCTTCTACAGTGGGACCAGTGACAGTGGCAGGAGAGACCTGAAGAGTATCAAACATTACTACTTGGCTCTGGGTGATTGTCGGTGGCATCAGAGCCCAGGTGGTGTGGGGCAAGTGAGGATAGCTGAGCAGGTCCTGCAGAGCGACTCTGGATTGCACAACTGCTGTTGGCAGCAGGGTTTTGGATTCTACAACCAACCCCAAGCGCAAGGACAGGCTGGGTGGAGAGCAGATTGAGAGTAGCTCTGGGGAGAAAGACTTGGGGGTGTTGGTGGGTGAGAAGCTCAACCTGCCCCAGCCATGGGCACTGAGCCCCAGAAACCTCCCCTGTGCTGGGCTGAGCCCCAGCGTGGGCAGCAGGGCAGGGGGGGATTGTGCCCCTCTGCCCCCTCAGGTGAGACCCCACCCACAGAGCTGCCCCAGCCCTGGGGCACAACATGAGAAGGTCATGGAGCTGCTGGAGCGAGTCCAGGGACATCACAGACGTGCTTCAAAACCTGGAACATCTCTGCTATGGAGATGGGCAGAGAGAGTTGGGGTTCTTCAGTCTGGAGAAGGGAAGGCTCTGGGGTGACCTTAGAGCCCCTTCCCTTCCAGTGCCTGAAGGGACTCCAAGGGGGCTGGAGAGGGACTTTGGACAAGGGTTGGGAATGGCTTCCCACTGCCAGAGGGCAGGGTTATGTGGGGTATTAGCAACAAATTCTTCCCTGTGAGGGTGGTGAGACCCTGGCACAGGATGCCCAGAGCAGCTGTGGCTGCCCCATCCCTGGAAGTGTTCAGGCCAGGTTGGACTGGGCTTGAAACAACCTGGGATAGTGGAAGGTGTCCCTGCACATGGCAGGGGGTGGAATGAGATGGGCTTTAAGGTCTCTTCCAACCCAAACCATTCTGTGACCATGGAATTGTCTTTCAGGGTTCACAACTGCTTCAGAGAGACAGGATCCACCTGACTAAATGTCCAGCATACAGTTGCATAACCACGACATATGATGGGTGAGCAACTGGCGTATGAGTCAGGTACAAAGGGTTATAGTGACTGGAGTGACATCAGGCTGATATTGGTCACTAGTGGGGTTCCGTAGGGCTCCAGCCTCAGCCCAGTTCTCTTCAACATCTTCATCAATGACCTGGGATGCAGGACTCAAAGGAATACTAGAAAATTTGCCAACGACACTAAACTGGGAGGAGCTGTCAACTCCTGCAAGGGCTTCAGAAAGGGACCTGGGGGTCCTGGTCAATAGCAAGTTGGATCTGAGTCAGCAGTGCCCTGGCGCCAGGAGGGCCAACTGTGTCCTGGGGGGCATCAGGCCAGCTGGGCACGGGAGGGGATTGTGTTTCTCTGCTCTGCACGGGGGCAGCCTCACTGTGAGTTCTGGGGGCAGTTTTGGGCACCACAGTGTAAAAAGGACATTAAGCTATAGAGAGTGTCTGAAGAAGGGCCACAAGGATGGGGAAGGGTCTAGAGGGGAAGGCTTATTTATGAGAAGCTGCTGAGGGCACTTGGTTTCTTCAGTCTGGAGAAGGGGAGGCTGAGGGGAGACCTCAGTGAAGGCTCGAACCTCCTCATGAGGGGAAGCTGAGGGGCAGGTACCAATCACTACACTCTCGTGACCAGTGACAGAGCTTGAGGAAACAGCACGAAGCTGAGTTGGGGGAGGTTTAGGCTGGTTATCAAGAGGAGGTTTTTCCTTAGGAGGTGGTCAGGCACTGGACAGGTTCCCCAGGGACGTGCTCACAATACCAAGGCTGCCAGAGTTAAAGGAGCATTTGGACAGCACTCTCAGGCACGGTGTGGGATTGTTGGAGTGTCCTGGGCAGGGCCAGGAGTTGGACTCAATGATCCTGACGGGTCTAACTCAGCATACTCTATGATTCTGTGAAAGTTGTTCTGGTATTCTTTCACAGAAGCAAAAGCAGCAATCTTACATGGTCTGTATGTTTTAGCTGTCTGATGATATACCTTTCAAATAATCTTGCATTCTAAAAATTATAACGGTATAGAAGACTTGGAGGTGCCCCATGCAGTCTGTAGAGCTGATTATATGATATATTACTTTGGCACAGGGAGAAGTCTGTAGTAGTTCTTTATTCTCTGAGGTAGAGAAGAGTGAAAGCTCATTTCTGTACAGTTCGCATGTCTGTAGTTCATCTGGTTTCAGATTCTTCGTTTCTTTGTAGTGCAAGAGCAGCAGAGTCAAAGTGGGCCCTTGGGCTTGTATTCCACAAAATGTCTTCAAGTGTTAAAAAAAATCTCCCAAAGCAGCAGGATTGGGAATAAGGGCAAATAATTGAAGCTAAGATTGGTAGGGTGAACTGGTCTGCTTCAGTTTATCTCTCGGGAAGGCTTGCACACTTCAAACATAGTGTGTTTTGTCCCAATGGTAATAAAAGCTAAATGTTTGGGACTGTGTGTTAATTGAAAATGTTCAATATAGAATGTTCTTAAATGGCAGAAATCATATAATACTTTTTTTTGCAAAGAAACTTATATGTAACCTGGTCCTATGCTTCAGTTCTTTGATAGTTGTTGAGATGTTCTCATACCCGAATACTTTTTTTTCCCTTAGGTGAGTGGAATCAAGAGTCTCTATGAGTCTGAGCTGGCTGATGCTCGAAGAGTTCTGGATGAAACTGCCAAAGAGAGGGCTAGATTACAAATTGAAATAGGAAAACTGAGAGCAGAACTTGAGGAGTTCAATAAAAGGTGAGGAGAGTATTCAATTTTTTTTCTTTTAATGAGAATGGAAAATATTTGCTGAGGAAATTATACTTATGATGCTTTCTGAAGTGCCTTTTGGAAACAGATCAATGAGAAGATACAGGCTTGTCAGAGGGAAAATCCTTCAGCTTGTTGGTATAGCTGGTCAGAGCACATAATTCCAGCAGTATATACACAAATGTATTTGTAGATATAAGATGAATATCATGTGATATCAAACAAATGGCTGTGTCTGCTTTGTCTGTTGTACCTCCCCTCACGTGAACACATATGTGTGCAGTTGCTTAGTAAACTGGATTGAGAAGGTGATCTAGATTAAAATTGATCCATCCAAGGAGGACTAATTCATCATTTTTCTTGTCTGGTTCACTGTATGACTGATGGGAGAAGTGGAAGACAGGAGGGGTGGCCCTGAGCAGTTTGGGAATATGGGAATAGTGTTGCCTTGAAAGGACTTGAAGCTACAATGTATATGTGCTGGGAAAAGACCTTGTACTGACTATGTTTTTTTTAACTGCTGTTCAGTTTGCATCAAGGAGAACTGGCATGATAAACTAGTTCCTGAAGCCAAGTAGAATCCATTACTTCAATTCCCATGGGAATTTTTGTAATCAAATACTGTTTAGCAGTAGAAACATAATTTTAAAATTAATATATGTAGTCGCAAAATCAATTTTTGCTTCTAATTGAATTTTGGTACCTATTTTAGTAGATAAGATTTGAAAACGTGCTAGTTTGGAAGTAAAACAGTAGAGGAATACCCCCGGCCCCAATATGTTGCGAGAGATTCCAAGTCAGAACTACAATTTAATACAAAAATTAAAATAAAGGCAATGATACAGAAACAATGGCTTAAACTGACAATGTCAGAATACTACCTGCCACCCTGTTGGTCAGGGTGGTGCTCGCAGTCCAGTTAAATGGTGGCTGCAGTCCCATTGGAGTGATAGATGTCGTCTTGTTGAAGTGGCAGTCCTGAGGAAAAGTCCATCTCTGGAGGTCCAGTGGTGGTTCTTGAGCTCTTCTCTGGGAATCGGTGGAAATAGTGCCCTCCTGTGTTCCCAGCCTCAGTTTATATGCAGGTCGGAATGTTGAGTTCCTCCTCTCTGGGCGGGGCATCTCACAATGGGATGGTGTAATTCTGTGAGTCATTCCCAGAGACCTCGATGGCCCATTAGTGGAGATGGCCCCCCAGGGCGTTATCAGGGCTGAGTCATGATGAACATAAAGAACACTGCCCCACCTGTTTTAACAGCTTATGAAGATGGTAGTAGAATATATACTTTTTGGTTACAATTTCCATGTAACCCAAGACAGGGAATTACAGATTTTTCCTGAGCGGGTCACTATGAATGTCACCTGTTTATGAATGTTGTCTGCCATAAAATAGCTTTTAATCTGGCAGCGCCACTACAGGCCTGTTCTAAGTCTCTCATCTTTCTTCATTTGCAACTAAGTGGTTCTAAAAGAGCTTAAGTGTTTCCCTCTCATATTTTTTTTTCTGACTAGCTAGTTGATTTATGATAAAGTATTTCATGTTTTCTCTGTAAACTTTGCTATATCACTGGATACTCCTTTTCTATGCTGGGCCCTCTTTTTAAAGTCAGCCATTGGAGATATTTTTGGACTTTGCCCTAAAACAATTGTCCAAAGATGAAATGGTGATAGTGTAAGCATCTGTATTTGAGTGAGTTGGTGTAAAGCCTATTGAAGCACAGCCAGCACCATAGGCCTGCATGTGGTCAGACAACCTGTGCGCTGGCATTTATGGACTCGCTTAGCTCAGCTTTTGTTAACCATGAAAAACCCCTCTGGTAACTAGGTCAGCTGCAAAACCCCTGAAGTGAAGTGGTGAATCCCACCCAGCCCTACTTGGATGTTCCTGTTGGGGCTGTTTTTCCTCTTCAAAGCCTCAGGCCAGCAGTCTGGGCATTTATTTTGGATAGTGTGTTTTGCATGGCAGTTGACATTACATGGCCTTTAAGGTTGTCTCCCATCTCACGATAGCAAGTACTCGTCTTGCTTGTCTTTTAAAGCAAACTCCAGAAGAGAGCAACAGTAGTAACTGGGAATTTGGTTCACCTCTCCTGTTCTGATATCAAGGTGATATTTCTCTGTTTTGATTAAGGTGTATTTGTAAGAAGTAATCTTAAATTGGCAGGTAATGAGAATCCAGTTGATTCCTGTTAGACTTTTGATAGCACCAAGAGATTTTACAAACACCTTGTTGTTGATAGTTACGCATGTAAAGTGATGGAGATGGTGTTTTCCCTTGGATCACCTCCCTCATCCTTTGTTTGGACAACTCAGTTGTCCCTTACCAGTCACTTCAATGATCAATTCTATCAAACTAATTTCAACTTTTTGGTTTTTTGTCTTCTGAGATAGATGAGGAAAAAATACCTGCTTTTCTGGGTTCGTCTCTGTTTTTACAGTTCATAGCAGTAGAGTTGAATTCTTCGTAGCTTTAGCGTTTCTTCTACCAAATTCCTTCCAGTCCACTGAGATGCTTGTATTGTACTTGGAGTGTTCTGGGGTGTCTAGCTTATAATGTGGCCAGATTTTAAATATGACTCCTGCAAATGCAACTTCTAAAAGTCTTTTTGTCTGATTTGCAGTCTTCACTTGACATCTAGCTCATTACAGAAGCTTCCCTGTCTGTGCTGACAGTCACATGGTCCTTCTCTCAGACCAATCTTGCTTTGAGAACTGTGTATAGTGGAAGAGTAGGTTATTGTAAAATATAATTTTATATTCACTACTATTACCTCTCTCTCCCTTTCAAGCTCATGACAGAGAAGAGATTTAAGGATGCCAGCACAGTCTGGCCAGGAGGGATCCCAAATTTTGCCATTTCATTGTTTGTTCAGAATAGGTTGGTTTGCTGGGACAGGAGATAATAGACTTCCCTTGAGACATAGGATCCAAACACAATCAACCCCTTTCTTTTTTTCTCCCAAAGCCTGGGTTTATGAGCATGGAAAGCCCTGAAGGCACTCAAGATTCTCCAGGGAGGCCACAGGGTGTGGTTGGAGGTGGTGACATCAGGCCTAGTTTGTGTCCAGAGGAGCCTGGGGTTTACCCTGCTTTTAGTTCCTTCCTGGGGCTGTCTACTTGCGCAATTTCAGCTTGTGAAGCAGCTGACCAACTGCAGCAAGAGCCTTGGATGGGACACAGGGACTGGGGACAGGGCCTATGGTCTAGGAAAGAACAAGGCTTCTCTGTCAGATAACCGTACCCCAGGGTTCTATGTGAGTGCAAATTCAACTCCCAGGGTTTGGATTCTGGGACACTATTTTGTTTAGTTCAGATTTTTTTTGTTACTGTGTTACTGATGTTGTAACATTTTCTGGGGGATTTTTAATGTTTGGGATAATTGGAAATAATTTTGCCTATTAAGTCAGTAAGAAGCATCCCAAGGCATTTTCTAGAGTAGTTTGGATTGGATTGGACCAAAGGTCTACCTAGCCTGGTAATCAATCTCTGTTAAAAGCCATTCACCTAGAGAAGAGAAGAATGTAACATGCATAGCAACAGTTCTCTGGAATACTCTTCCAGTCTTCAGCAATTCCCTTTAGCTAAGAGACTTTCTGATGTCCAGCTGGATTCTGTATAATAGCCATCATGGTTTTGCAATTCATAGTGTGACCAGTATCCTGAGACCAGCTGTTTATGGAGTTCTTAGACATAGCAAGGGGATTCTGAGCTTACCTACATATTGTATAAACATGCTGTTCAATCTGCCTGCCCAGTTTCATTTGTCATTTATCCTTTTATTTTTGTTTTCTCCTTCGTATCTCCTAAGATTTTTCTCTTCAGCAATCTCTTTTTTCAAGTGGATTAGTCTTATTGCTTAGTTGCTTCTACTCCTGAAGCTGCTCTGTGCTTTCAATCAACATTTTGTTCTCGCTGTCATTTTTCCTGGTTTTGGGAAGGAAGGCTACAGAATTGGAACTTCAGCCACTATTCAGGATGCTATTGTACCATAACAGTGTTCAGTGTCTTGTTCTGTATTTTATTTATGAATAATTTCTTAAACACAGTTGCATTTTGAGTGCGTCTGAGCTGCTGATATGTGAAGAATGGTAAGCTCCAGATAGTATTTTACATCAGATTTGGAAATATCTCTGAAGACCCCAGTGAGTGGCAGGAGTGCTACAGAACTCAGAAGTGTTTTGTGGTAACTAGATTTGCTGTGGCCTGTTTGGGCAGAGGTGTGAAGTAAGGCCCTCTCAGAGCCCTTCTCTGCAGGGTTCCTACCCCTGCTTATGCTCCTTGCCTTCCTTTACAAGAGCCAAATTGACTCTGAATTTTCAAATTCTTTTATATTTATGCGTATGCCCACTACTTTTCTTCATTGATGCCTTGTCTGATTTTACCTTTAGAATTGTCAGAGAAGGATGTTGTGGGGGGACTTTATCAAAGGCCTTACAGAAGTCCGGCTGACAATATTCATAGCCCTTCCATGATGAAGTGACTCCATCAGTAGGCAATGGAAGGCTGCCAGATTGGTCAGTCAGCACTTGGAGAAGCTGTACTGGATGTCTTGAGCCACTTCCCTGTGCTGCGTGTGCCTTAGCAGAGCTTTTAGGAGGATCTGTTCCATGATGTTCCCAGGTACAGAGGTGTGGTTGACAGGTTAGTAATTCCTAGAGTCCTCCTTCCTACCCTTTTGAGAAATGGGTACAGTGCTTCCCTTTTTTCTGTTACATGGGCCTTCATCTGTCTGCCATGACTTTTCAAATGTCAGGGAGAGTGGCTTGGCAGCTACATCAGCCAGTTCTGCTGGACTCTGGGGTGCATCTTGTCAGGGCCCATAGACTTGGGTGTATTCAGGTTTCCAAGGTGTTCAGAAACCTGACCTTCTCTTGTGTAGTGTGAGCAATTTTGCCTTCCCAGTTCCTGTTTTGTGGTCCATCTACTTGAGAGGTTGCCACTGAAGGCTGAGGCAAAATAGTTGTCTTCTTCTTTTCTGTTATTACCATTTTGCCAGTCTTGTTCAATGAAGAAGTACTCTTGTTTTGACCTTACTTTTCTGCCTGACATACCTGTGGAAGCTCTTGTTATTCTTGGTGTCCCTTGCCAAGTTCAAATTCAGCTGCACCTTGGCCTTCCTGACCCTATCCCTACACAGCCAGGCCATACCCTTCATACTCTTGCCAGGATACCAGTCCTTACTAATACCACCTCTGCATTATCTTCTTGCCTTTTAGTTTGACCTACTGGTCTCAACTCATCCGTGCTGGTCTCTTGCCTTCCAGTCCTGAGGATCAAGAGCTCGTGCACTCTAGAAAATTTCCTGTAAGGTCTTCTCCCTTGTCCCTGAGGGCAGTTTCCCAGGGGTGCTGTTAACTAACTCCTTGAACAGTAGGAGTAACTACAAAGTAGTTTGCTTTCCTAAAATTCATTCTTCATTACTCTTCACTTGACCCATGTCTCTCAGGATTGCAAACTTCTGGACTGCATGATCACTGCAGCCCAGGCTGCCTCTTGCCCTGACATCACCAATTGGCTCACTTGTATTGGTGACCATGAGGTCCAGTATCTCATCCCATATGGTAGAGCCATTTATTACCTGGCTTGACAAGCTATCCTCAGTGCTCTCCAGTAGCCTCCTGGATTGCCTGCAGCTTGGCCTGCTACTTTTCCAGCAGATGCTGGGATGGTTGAGTTTCCATAGCAGGATGAGTGCAATGCCTCCTGCAGCTGTAGCAAAAAGGCTCCACTTGATCAGTCAGGCAGGACTAGACACCAACCACGAGGGTTCCCATTGTTGCCTCGGTCTCCAGTCTTTACCCACAGGCTTTCAAAATGCTCATGGCTGTTCTTCAGAGACAGTCCTTCACATTTAATCCACTTCTTGTAGAGGACAACTCCTCCTTCCTCACTCGTCCCTTCTCAACAGCCTGTAGCTGTTGATGGTTGAACTCCAGTCTTGAGATTCATCCCACCAAGCTTCAGTGGCAACTAGGTTGCAGCTTCCCAGCAGCACAGTGGCTTCCAGCTCCTCCTGTTTGTTGCCCACCCTGCATGCATTGGTGTAGACATGCAGCTGGGCTGTTAGCTGTGTCATCTTCTTAGATGAATGCCCCTTAATTTCTTGGAGGTATTTCATTTGTGTTTCCCTGTGGGCTCCTATCGTCTCAGGAGCCACTGGCTCATCATCTCCGTAAGACTTCAGTGTACCCACTGGAAACTGAATGAAACTGGGGGGCAAGGGGCAGGAAGGACTTCCTTCTAATGAGAAAGAACAGCCAACCAAAACATGTGTGGTGCAGTTGATGCACTGGAGGGAAGGGATGCCATCTAGAGAGATCAGGACAGGCTGGAGAAGTGGGCCGTTGTGAACCTTACAAAGTTCAACAAGGCCAAGTGTAAGGTCCTGCATATATGTTGGGTCATTGCCATCACAGATGCAGGTGGGTGGAGAATAGTTCGAGGGCAGCTCTGACAACAACCAAGTATTGATGGATGAAAAACTGAATTTGAGCTAACAGTGTGCACTTGCAGCCCTGAAAGCTGATCACATCCTGTATTACATCAAAAGAAGTGTGGCCTGTAGGTCAAGGGAGGTGATTTGCTCCCTCAAGCCCATCTGTAGTAGTGTGTTCTGTTCTGGGGACCCAACATCAGAAGAATGTGCACCTGCTGGAGCGAGTCCAGAGGAGGCCACATGTTCTGAGAGCTCAAGCCCCTCTGCTCTGGAGTCAGGCTGGGAGAGCTGGGGATGTTCATGTGGAGAAGAGAAGGCTCCAGGGAGACCTCAGAGCCCCTGCCAGTGCCTAAAAGGGAGGGACTTTATACAAGGCAGATAGTGGTAGGACGAGGGTGAATGGCTTCATACTGACACAGGGCAGCATTAGATGGGATATTGGAAAGAAATTCATTCCTGTAAGGGTGGTGAGGCACTGAACCGTAGAATCATGGAATATCCTGAGTTGGAGTGGACCCACAAAGACCATCAAGTCAACACCTGGCCCTGCATAGACACCCCAGAATCTCACCTGGTGCCCGGAGTGTGTTGTCCAAACCCTCTGAGCTCGTGGCAGCCTTGGGACCATGACCGTTCCCTGGGGAGCCTATTCAGTACCTGACCTCTGGGGGAAGAACATAATATCCAACCACTGGAACAGGTTGCCCTGAGGGAAGCTGTGGCTGCCCCATCCGTGTGGAAGTGTTCAAGGCCAGGCTGGATGTGGCTTGGAGCCAACCTGGTCTAATGGAAGGTGTTCCGGCCCATGGCAGGGGCTGAAACAAGATGAGATTTAAGGTCCCTTCCAACCCAGCCCATTCTGTGATTCTGTGTATTTTACAACATGAACAATACGTACATGTATGTACTATTTGTACCTTGAATGCAACTCATGAATATAAATTTTTTTCTTTTGAACCAAGTTCCTAACTAGGTTCATAAAGCAGTTGGATAGTTTCACTTTATAAAAAGTTAAATATCTTGAGAATGTTCAAACACTGTTTATATGATGTAAAGAACAGCTTAACTTTTAAAGTTGTTTGTATCAGAAGTAGGGATATATTTTTGAATCTAGAATTAAAATATTGTTGTAAAAATAGCAATTCTGATATCATTCTGTAGTATGTATGGTTCTATCCTATATGCTGTGTAACAGCTTCCAGTGTTTGTGTTTTCATCTTTAGCTGTTTGACAAAACTTTTGACTGGCGGAGGGAGGGGATAAGTGGAGGAGGTATGGATGGAAACAGTTAGTTTACTGGTGAGGTGCACAACACTTCTGTTTGAGTAGAACACCACTCTCCCACAACACTGTCAAACCAGACCTGGTGAAGTGAATAAGGTCATTCACTGATAGCAGAGGTAACTTTGATGGCGTGGTTAAGGCAAGTCTCCTGTCCTGGTGTTTATGAAGTGTCTGTTCATATCTTTACCAGCGTCACTCCTCCCCAGGTCAGGCCAGGTCTAAAGGTCGTTGTCTGTCAGGTGCCATCATTCTGCTCGATTTAGCAGTCTTCTGCTGGAGCTGCACACTCCCAGCTCTGAGAGGGGTGCTGTGGCTTCCTCTGCCTGCTACCTACCACACATGTAGGGACAGGACAGCCGTGCGTGGCTTCAGACTGAAAGAGAGTAGGTTTAGATTTGATATTAGGAACAAATTCTTCCCTGTGAGGGTGGTGAAGCCCTGGCCCAGAGCAGTTGTGGCTGTCCCAGGAAGTGTTCAAGGCCAGGTTGGATGGGGCTTGGAGCATGACAGGGGTGAAATGAGATGAACTTTAAGGTCCCTTTCAACCCAAACAATCCTGTGATTCTGTGGTCACTGAAATATTTCCCTTGAGCAAACTTGACTTTTTCGGGAAAGAGTGAGCTCTCAAGAGTTGCCCTAATGTGGTGTTCCTTGAAGCATTGACACATCTCACCAGATGCATTGACTGCTCTTGGGAAGTTTTTATCATCTCAGAGACCCCCAAAAGCAGTTTTACTTTTGTAAAACCTCTGTCACATTTTTGCATGAAGGCAAATAAACCAGGCTGAAATTATAAGTGAAAATAAAAATGTGAATGAAAGCAGCTTGCAGTGTTGTCAATGTCCTTGAGGGAGCTGAAGGTACTTATCACTGTCAAGAATTCTCTGTGGTTCTTTGTCAAGCTGTACATCAAACACTTCTATTCAGTCCTGCACAGGCGGAAGGCTCCTGTTGGCTGTGACACAGGCATAGTGGCTTGTTTTACAACACAGCACAACATGTGTAACACAGGGCTTGTGACCACCTGATTGCTGCTAAATTACTGTCTTTTAAGTAGAAGTCATATTTTGTCTGTATGTCTCCTGCAAGCTGCTGAGTTTGAAGACATTGCACATATGTTGCAGAACAGAATTCACAGTGACAGATTGGACCAATGATAAGAAAAATTGGTTACAGTTAAATGAAAACAAATTCCAAGATCTACACCATGAAATTCAGACAGAAAACACAAGCTGAATGCATCACAAAATAAGGGTGTCTTACTGACTTAGAGAAAGATGCACATCATGGTGAACCCTCTGAAGAAATACTGTGTGTAGGGAATACCAATACCCCATAATGGAAGATTTTTGTATAATAATTCTGGGTGATTCAGGCACATTAGAAATTCAAGAAGGCAGTACAAGTGATGAGTTTGGGAACCAAGCCTCAGGATCTGGGATGGGCAGCAAGGTTTGTATAATCTAGAGCAGTGGTCTTCAGCTTTTTTTTAAATGTTTTTTTTTCTGTGTTTGGAGTTGCAGATTGAATATAGAGCTTTTAAAAGCCACTATGTAGTTAGAAGTCTCTTCAAAGTTATTTCTGTGGGTCCTTAAAAGCAGCTCATGGACCTCAGGTGCAAACTACAGATCTACAGATGAGAAGAAAGGAAAGGAGAAAAATTATGCCCAAGATGGCTTAAGAGAAAAAAAACCCAACTTCCCTGCATTCTGTGTAGTGTGAGACTAGAATAATGAGCTTAAGCAGCAACAAGGAAGGATTGCAGCACATAACAAAACAATTTTTTAATAGCATAATGATACACACCTAGGGAAGCTGCAGAAACTCAGTATGTTAGATGAAAAGACTGATAAATACTTAGTGGACAGGAGAAAGATTACCGTGATGATATCTGCAAGTTGGATATAACAATTCAAATAATGATATTTAAAGCACTTGGAGGTGCTTTGGCCATAATGAATACTGCTGAAGAAATACTGGCTTGTTTGTGAAAGGTGACCACATTTCCATAGTGGATTATTTTACTACTTTGTGTGGGAATGCATCATGAGGAATAGGCTTGACCACATCAAATATAAAACCCTGGGAATGCTCAGGCATCTTTGGCCGTTGCATGTACTCTGCTTCATGAGCTGTACTACGTAGTAAAAGATTTCAGCTGTGTAGCTACCAGATAAAAACTGCTGTTTACACCTTGTGCGTATTGTCATCCCTTAGCTGCCAGATTTGCTTTCTTGTTTTTCCTTTGTCTGTCCATGACGTGTTTTTTACCATGCCATGCATTTACAGAACATGATACTGGCTGCACATTTTGGGGGTGTTCCAGGTCAATGATCAGCAGCATTTGCAGGTTACTGCAGGAGCCACGTAGTGGTGAGCTGGGCTTGATAAAAGGTGGCTGGTAGCAAAATACCTGTGGCTGTAACCAGGACATGCTCAGGATGGGTGGGCACCCACATACAAGTATAATGCACTTTTATTTTTCCAGCTACAAGAAGAAAGATGCAGATTTGTCTGTGGCTCAGGGTCGCATCAAGGATCTGGAAGTTCTCTTTCATAGAAGTGAAGCAGAACTCAATACTGTCCTGAACGAGAAACGCAGTCTGGAAGCAGAGGTGGCTGATCTGCGTGCCCAGCTTGCTAAGGTATGATAGGGAATGCTCTCTTGCTTCAGCACAAGACAGGCTGTGTAGTGTAAATTCCATTTTTCTTTGCAGTTAGTTTATAGTCTGAACATCAATGATCTACTTTGTTTACTGCTGAACCTTTGCCTGCCCCTCTTGGATGCAAAACTAAATTGTAAGAAATCTATGTAAAACAGCCAAAGAAACACAGTGTTTTAGACATTTTGCTTGTCAGAAGCTTTTACTTAAATTCAGATATTTCTATATTCATGGGATATTGGGTTATTAAATGTTGTCCTTTGTAAGGTCCTGCATAATTTTACACCTGTGCTGGAGTACCCAGTGGGAGCATGCTAGCAAGAAAAAGAAGGTGCAACATATTGCGTTTGAGGAATTAATAATCCTTGGTTCCTGTATCAGAATGTATTGAACTAATCCTACGTTTTAAATAGCTAGTATGCAAATATGGAAGCTTGGTTTAAATATCAATTAACACACACACACACACACACACACACACACTTGTTCTTTTATTTTGGTGGGGCTTTTGTTTATTTATTGTGTTTCTTGGTGGTGGTGCTGGTGGTGTGGGTTGGTTTTCTTTAAATCAGTGGATTAACATTAGATTTGTTACTGTGAATAACTGGTCCAAAGACGCGAGATGAAGATGATAAAAGGTTTATGGATGGAAGATAAGAATCCAGACAAAATGATCTTTAAAATTCTTTACTAGGCTGAAGATGGTCACGCTGTGGCAAAGAAGCAGTTGGAGAAGGAGACACTCATGCGTGTGGACCTGGAAAATCGGTGCCAGAGCTTGCAAGAGGATCTGGATTTCAGGAAGAATGTATTTGAGGAGGTATTATCAACCTAGTAATCTTGCCACTGTCCAGAGTTAATGTAGCTTTTAATCAAACTGACTGTAAGCAACTACTAACTAGTCCAAGTACAGAAAATCAGTATTATGCTCCTATAAATGGGTTGAGTAATAAAATAGTTAAAGGTTTTACACTGTTTTACATGGTAAATCAGTGGTGGAGCCACTATGAGAGCCAGGTGACAAGAGTATTGTTCCATGGGCAAGTGAACTCATGGAGCCAGGTGACTGCTGTGGGAAAGGGAAAGTCTTGTTCCCTCTCTCTGAACCTCATTGCGTGGCCCTGCTCTTTACTTCTACCAGCTTTGGTTGCTGGACCTGATTATAACCTGTTTTTATTGACAAGAACAATATGCAACTGCTTTGCTTATTGCAGAGGTAGTTTTCTGCCTGTTAAGTGAATGGTTCTAGTGAAGACCAAAATTTTTGTAATAGTGGGAATTGGGAAAGGGACGTATGACCTCTGTACCAGATGCAAAGTTGCGTCAGTTTATTCCATCTTTGGTGGTTCTGCAAGCTCATTCTATGAGTGCATGCTGAGCAGCTGCCACGTGCTTCTGCCATTCATCTCACCTACATTAGGTGTGATGCTGGGCTCGCCATGCACCAAACCATTTCAACCAGATTAACTAGAAAGATTCTTAAGGTTTCTTGGTTCAGTTTGATTTTTGACAGCTTAGTGGCTGAGTTGTGTTTTACCACAGAATCCAAATGAGTGCTCAGGCTGGTTTAAGGGGTGGGACAGGGCTGTGTGGCTAAGGACAGAGTACAGGGGATGGAGCAGGGCAAAGACACCAGCCAGGGAGATCATTCTGAGATGTGCTGACTGTTGTCTCAATTCCATGCCCTGGAGTGGTTGGATTGGTACAGTGACTGCAGTGACAGACCCTTGTTTGGTTGTAGGACCTTAAAGTAACTTTTCTTCTTGGGGAGAATGTGTTGCTGCTGACTGAAGGTGAAGCCAAATGAGACAGCAGAAGCTAATCCTAAAGCTTGCTGTGCTCAAGGATGAGTGTTTCTTTAGCCATCCCTGAAGCTCTTTGATTCCTGTATGCACCAATTCAACATATGAAGCAATAAAGAAATTGATTTCCTTTAGGTTAGTGAATTGATTTGGTTCACTGAAGGGTCCAAATGTCCATTAGATTTGAGACATCATGATGGGGAGTGTGGCAAGTGAGGCCTGCTGATTCTAGTGCTGTTGAACTGCTGGATCAGCTCAGCTCTTCACCTGATCCTTTTATACCCCTGCCACGACATTCCTTCAGCTTCTGAGCTGTCATTGCCTACAGTTACTGAGAGACTGCTGCTTGCTGGTTTTCTTGGTGTAAAAAATGACCACAGAAGGGAAAGCTTTTTCCATATCACTTCAGAGCACACTGCTGCCACTAAAAGGACATGTTTCTGGGGAGCTATTTTTAGATGTAGAGAATTTCTGCAAAACAACTAGTAAACTTGCTTTGAATTTGTGTTAGCCTGCTATGAGTCCAGTGTGGCAAAATTGAGCCTTGCTTCACTTGCTATTGTTCGTCATGACCCTGCTGCTAACTTCAGGCCTCCTCCCAGTGCTCAGAACCGCTCCTTGGTTGTTTGTCCTGCCCTGAAGGAAGAAATTGTTTTTCTCATACCACACATTCAGACCTCGCCAGGCCTCTGCATGAATAAGTGCATGAGTAAGCCTTACCTTACTAGTTTGAAACCAGTGTTCTTAGGCATAGAAAACTCATGCATCTCTAAAAATGAAAGTTTCTCAGTACAAACTCTGACCATAAAAAATTATGTCTTCAGGATTGCTTGGGTTGCTGCGTTATTAATACTCTAATCAAAATCTAATGAGAAGGGGTCATCAAGTATATAGAAAGTCGATGAGATCACCATGTGCTTAAGAGTGAGATTTGAAGATGCAGTTTTTCTCTGTAATGATTTTTTTAATAGAATGTTCACAAAAGGTATTAATTTTCATCTGATTTCTTGCAGATGACTATTGTAATGTCAGGATGTATATTGAGATGGATAGGGTTTGTAGTGCAGCATATGGAATCTCTTTGCTATGTAAAAATGGATGTTTTTTTCACCTCCCTTCTCCCCATTTTGACTTCGGTACCATAAAACACCTCCTTACTTAGACAGTATATGGCTATTTTTGAAGCTGATTTTAAGTCAGATCACTTTTAAGAATTACATCCTGACAAATGAAGACAATAACTTGGATCTGTTAGTGCATGCAGCAATTCCCAGGCTTAAATGCCTGTATTACTGTAGTTCCTCTATACTAAATAGTTAGTACTGCAATAATTAATTGTTGTCTGAATGTAATTGCTTGTACTGTTTGCCTTAGTGTGGGAATTTGTCCCTCTTTTTGCGTGTGTTTGTAGGAAATAAGGGAAACAAGAAAACGACATGAACATCGTTTGATCGAGGTGGACACAAGCCGCCAACAGGAGTATGAATCCAAAATGACTCAGGCTCTGGAGGATCTGCGAAATCAACATGATGAACAAGTCAAACTCTATAAGATGGAGCTGGAGCAGACCTATCAGGCTAAGGTAACAACTGCTGTCCACAGCACTGTCAGACTGGAAACCCAGTTTGTGAGATAAAACCACTTCCATCGGCTCTACTGCTCTTAAGGAGATCAGTAACTATAATTGGAGGAAGTTTTGTCCCGGTGTTCAAATGCCTCCCCTGGGACTTATGTGCAGGTGCCTTTCCAGGGAGATTATAACCAGAGATAACAGCAAGCAATAGCTTTAGCCAAGAAAGGTCAGTTAGTGAGAAAACGTGTGGAGCTGTTGTTGGTCTCTGCAGAAGACACAGTGGGAATAGTGGATGTCATGCAGTAGCTGATGAGACAATATTTTCTGCTGTAAGGGTTCTTACATCCAGTTTTTCCTCACAAATGGAAGTGGTAGGGAAGGCTTGCAATATATGCAGTACATTGTGCATAAGAAGCTGGAGGGGGCAATTGGAGAGCTTGGGAATGGGTGTGTTTCAGTATGGGCTTTTGCCTGCATGCAGTGGGCAAACTAATGCAGACACACTTGTCTAAAGGTGCAGTGTCACTTTGCTCTTACTGTGGTCTTTGCAAGGTTCTTACTCATGCCAATATACTTTTAAATATGTCTAAGCCTGGCCACATTTCAATGGTCTGTTAGTTCTGGACTGGAAAATTACTAAATGCAGTCGTGATCTCTTTGGTGACAGGGAAACTTCAGGCAAGCTATCAGACCTTTCTTGACCAGCGTTGGAAATCACAGAATCGTAGAGTGGTTTGGGCTGGAAGGGACCTTTAAAGGCCATCTAGTCCAGCCCCCTGCCATGAGCAGGGTCATCTTAAACTAGAGCAGGCTGCTTAGAGCCCTGTCTTGGCAATTCTGGCTATTGAAAACACTTGTCAATAGTTACAGCCACTTCTTGTTCTCTTGTGCTGGAAGAATGATGGTTCTCTCCCACCCTTCGCTGAGACTCCCTTTGAATTCTTTAGGTTGATGATTTGGTTTGAGAAACACTGATCTACAAATATTTAACTATACTTATGGCAGCAACACTATAGATAATAGATACTAATACCCCAAAATTAAATACAGGTGGCAGTGTTGGAATTATTCATGGAACTCCAGAACATGTAATACTTGATACAATGAGCTATTTGCATTGACTTGTCACAGTCTGAAGGAGATCCATGATAGAAGGTGCTTTGTATTAAAAAAAAAATGAAAAAGGCTGCAATATACAGACTTAGAGAAAGAAAAAGTGACAAGCTTACATCAGGAAATGTACGAGTTAAGCTGCTTTTTCCCTGCATAAAAGATGGTTGCTACGGATGAAGTTGGAATGTGAAGGGAAAGGGGTTTAGCTGTGAACTTCATTCTGTGATTTCTAAACCCAGGTGTGTCCCTGTTAGAGAGCCAAAGCTGGGGAGAAATATGATGTCAAAACAAATCATTAAGTTTAGCTCCTGAACAGCTCCAGAATGAGACGGTCTTGGGTAAAAGCTCACTTCTTGCACAGAACAGGTGTGGAGCTGCTGGAGAAAGTCCAGAGGAGGCCACAAAAATGATCTGAGGACTGGAGCACCTCTGCTATGGAGAGAGCTGAGAGAGCTGGGGTGTTCAGCCTGGACAGGAGAACTCTCCAGGGAAAACTTATCGCGACTTTTGAATAGTTAAAGGGGGCTTATAAGAAAGATCTCATAATCTGTGACAATAAGCAATAGAAATTCTACATATGAGTATTTGGCACAATGCCAGAATGACTATAATGTAGTGAATGATTGTCAGACTTCAAATATTTTTTAATTTTAAACTTTACAAGAAGTAATGGAGTGTATAATTGAAGTTCCTTCAAAATCTGTAGCCTAAAGAAGGTTCTGTGCATGCTGCTCAGAACCTAGTGAACAGCAGAGCTAATGAAGATTGATTTTATTAAACTTTGTGCTGTGTGGCTAAAGAACATCTTCTGCTTGTAACAGTTCTTAGAATTGGATCAGTTTAGTTTTAGGGTGGATTCCATGGCGTGGCAGAATTGTTGAAGTCCAGCTGCAAGGCATGCAAAGGATGCTTCTTCTAGCTCTCTGCTTTCATGAAACTTATTGTGTAACAGCCTTGAGCTCTGTTTTTGCTCTCTCTGTTTTGGTTAAAATTAACCACTAGAAATGAAGCTTGTTCACTAGGTGAATTTAACAAAAATTAAAAACAAATTGTATATTGGCAACTATTAGGGAAAGACAATAAAACCAAACCCGTTGTTTTGGCTCGGGGACAGGATATCATTTGGAGTGCCACAGATAGTTCTATTCCTTCTTGTAAAGGTATTACTGAGCAGATTGACAAAGACATTTTAGAGTGTGAAACAGGTCGTGCATGAGAAAATTTTAAATAAAACTTCACATGGAAAAGAGATGCATTGAGAGAAGTGGAAGATACAGAGAAGTGGATATCTGTAAAAGGATAAATAGCATGGGGGAAGGTGAATGAGGAATGATTGTTTATTATTTTTTCAGTAGGAGCAGGGACAGTGAATGTCCAGTGGCAGATTGAGAAGAAACAAAAAGGATTGTTCTTCTTTAATGTAGAGCTGAACTCTTTGCCCCAAAAATTCAAGAAGCAGAGTCTAATTCCTGCCTGGAAAATCCACTGAAAGATAGTAAGCAGCAAAATATTGTCTCTGACTTAGGAAGTCCCTGAGTTGCAAATCGCCAGCAGAGACATAATACCCATGGAGTATTTTATTGAGTTGGTCTCTGGGCATCCAGGAAACTGTTGGACCAGGACATGAATTAGGTAGGCAGCCTTTGCTTAATGTGAGCTTAAAAGCCTTTGCCTTGTGATTTGCCTTAAGACAGACAAGGAGGGCATGTGGTCAGCTTTTTGGAAACTAAGGTTGCTTGTATAATGGAAGGGCTAAAAGAGTATTTTTTTAACAGCATAAGCAAATCCTATAGGAATAGATCTGAAATAGATTTTCCTGGTCCTTAGGGCATTCCTTAATGTTATGTAGTTCATACCTGAAACTTAGCCAGACCATGTAAAATTTTTTAAAATTAAATCGTTGCTGTTTTTTTACCAAAAGGATATTGCGGGATTTCTAACTCAGTAGAAGTGATCTGTATAAACCTTTCTTTCCAGCTGGAGAATGCCAAATTGTCCTCTGACCAAAATGACAAAGCTGCTGGTGCAGCTCGAGAGGAGCTGAAGGAGGCTCGCATGAGGATAGAAGCTCTCAGCTACCAGCTTTCTGGTCTTCAGAAACAGGTGAAGGGACTAGACTTGCTTTTATCTCAAACACACAGCTGTTTCGTTTGAATATATTAACATTTCCAACCTTTCATATTTTCTGAATTTTACATAGAGAAATCTTTGTTATGTTCGTTTGGGTGGGAGAAGGGTTTTAACTTTTTGAGTGTACCTGTGTGGATGCCAAATGGGCTTTCTCTTGTGCTGTGTGCCTAGGCCAGTGCAGCAGAAGATCGCATTCGGGAGCTGGAGGAAATGATGGCTAGTGAGCGGGAGAAGTTCAGGAAGATGCTGGATGCAAAGGAGAGGGAAATGACAGACATGAGGGACCAGATGCAGCTTCAGCTTACGGAGTACCAAGAGCTGCTTGATGTTAAATTAGCACTGGACATGGAGATCAGTGCTTACCGAAAACTCCTGGAAGGAGAAGAGGAAAGGTATGTACAGATTCCACTTTCTTTTTTAAGGACTTGCAAGTGTTATAGTCATTTCTTGCACTTATTTTTTTACCAGTTGAGCAGGAATGCCCAGATTTCCTTTCACTGAAGTTATATTGGCTTCACACCATAATGTGTTGCATGGAACGCTTGTTCTTGTCTGAACACTGTCTTTATTTTGGGATTTTATAATAGTCTTGGAGTACAATGGAATATATCATTCTGTGCTTAGTCTTCATACCATCTTTTTACTTAAGTGCTTATACTTCTGTGGGTTTAAGTCATGTGGCATGAGAATAGTGTGTTTAGTAGCAGCTGTACTGGAGGGAGGGGTTAAGTGGTCTGTGTTGCTCTCAGTAGCACTGTTTTCCATTTCACGTGGTCATACTGCCAGAACATTCCTCAGGGATGGATAGCCCTCTCCTCCTCATGTATGCAGTCCTCTTGACATACAGAGTGAGGCTGCTGTCAGCCTCGGAGCGCATTACAGTCTGGTTCCTTGAGGATATTGTAGCTTTGTTGTCTGTGATTCTCTGGGTGAGTTAATGAAAATGTTTTCTCGGTTGTGTTAAGGTTGAAGCTCTCTCCAAGCCCCTCCTCCCGTGTTACAGTCTCTCGGGCTACCTCCAGCAGCAGCAGCAGCAGCACTTCACTTGTTCGCTCTTCTCGAGGCAAAAGAAAACGTATTGAAGCAGAGGAGCTCTCTGGCAGTGGAACAAGTGGGATTGGCACTGGAAGTATCAGTGGCAGCAGCAGCAGCAGTAGCTTTCAAATGTCCCAGCAAGCTTCAGCTACAGGAAGTATCAGCATAGAAGAAATAGACCTGGAAGGCAAATACGTTCAGCTTAAGAACAACTCAGAGAAGGTGAGCATCAGCAGAACTCGTAGGAAACAAGGAGGAGCTAAATTGAGATGTTACACAGCCCTTTGCAGCATGAGGAGGTGCAGCCATGTGGAGAGCAGGAGCAGTATCTCAAGGTGCAGCATCCTGCAGGAATTAACGGGGGCTTTGAAAAGCTGAACATAATGGTGGGCTAATATGAGCGTAATGTTTGCTGCAGGAGGAGAACACAGTTTGTGTCCCAAATGTGTAAATGTGTTCTGGGACATTGCTCACAGAAACAGCCTGCTGTCTAGCAGCACTTCGTTGTGTGAAGCGCATAACTTTTAAAATTTTGCTGAATGACCTTAAAGGATTTACACTTCAGACTCTTTAACTGGATATAGGAAAATACCTTCAAGGTAGAATGCAAATGTCTAACAACCATATAAATAAATTTATATTCCCAGTATTTTAATAACAAAGACCTAGACTGATGCCTGTTTGTTCTGTTTTGTTCACTCAATAACTTTCTGACTCTCTTCATTAGGATCAGTCTTTGGGTAACTGGAGACTGAAAAGACAAATTGGAGATGGAGAAGAAATTGCTTACAAATTTACTCCAAAGTATGTTCTCAGAGCTGGGCAGACTGTTACAGTAAGTTGTCTTTACAGTATGTCAACAACATATTCTTCTGTTGATGCTGTGGCAGTTGTAAATCTTGACGTTTGGTACAGCCTAATTTGGTGTATAACTTTTGGTTTCATGGAACTCACTTTAGAAGTGCAGGATTTCAGTTATAAACATGCAGAATGGCAGTTGAATTTCTGTATTAGTACTTCAGTATTTAGGACCATTTTTTTTGGGTACAGAGAAAGTTGAAGAAAATAGTATTTTGGGGGATGAATCAAGGACTGTTTGTTTTCAAACACCTTTGCCCAGGTTTGGAACTCCAATCTTGTTCAACTTCTTAAAGAAATGGGAATAGTTCAGAGCATTCATCCAGGCTAGTAGACTGTAGTTAAGACTGGACATTTTCAGCCTTTACTGTAGTAGAACAGCTGCTTTTCAATGATTTTGCATTTTATTTTCAATCTGCACCAGATGTTCTGTAAGAAACACATTTTTTTCTTTTAATCATTTGCCACTATTTCTACTTAAGTATCAACTGTTCAGATTCATACAGAAGATTTAGTTGATACACTACATGCTGCTTTTTGCCTTGGCTCCATTCAGTGTAGTCATTGAGACAGTGGTAGGAGAAATCTATTCAGAAAAGAATTGATGACTGTAATATTGGATTTTTTTAATGCCTTACTACAAGTAATAGTGTAGTTAATAGTAGGGTAAAACTGCCATTGGAATTCAGAAAAGAAACCTGGCATGTAGAGAAAAGTAGAATTAGGGGGACATGTATATTTAAAAGAAAAAATTGCATAAACAGCTAATTACAGATTGTTGTTCTCACTAGATCTGGGGTGCAGATGCGGGTGTATCTCACAGCCCCCCTTCTGTTCTGGTGTGGAAGAATCAAGGCAGCTGGGGCACCGGAGGAAATATCCGCACTTACCTCGTAAACTCTGAAGGAGAGGTAGGCTGTGTCCGTGGGCTGGGTTGTCTCCCCAGCTCCAATTTGAGGGTGGGGTGACATGACAAATGACAAAATGCTGATTGTAAGATCTCCCCTATTGTCTTCTAATATAAGACAGTTTATAACCATGTAATAATTAAATATCTGTACATATCTCTGACATTTCGGAGATATTTTTGAAAACTCTGATCATCATAATTATGCCCATAGAAACTTTTTTCCTATTTTGGAAGAATACCCTGCTAGTAGAGAAGTTGTTTGGAATTTGTCTATGTACTTTCAGGAGAGACAAAGAAAATAAGCATTTCTGGCAATTCAAAGTTCCATTATGTAGTCCCGATGATGTTCTGAGGTGCAATGTAAATCTTAATGTAGGAAGATAGCTGTCCTTTCCATGTTGGAAGCATATCATAAGTTCTCATTTGGCAGAGGTTCCTGAGCATTTTGCATTATCCTATATCTGCCCACAGTTAATTTTTTTAAAACCATCCCTGCAGATGACTTTTGCAAGGGAGAATTGTGGCTTGGCTGTTACTCATAACCGTGCCATTATCCCAGTGATCTGATAGCAGTAGGAAAGGCAAACAGACCACAGTTGTATCAGGTTTTGTGCTGCCTTTCTTGTTGGCAGTTTTCTGGAAGAACTTTGTGTGCAGGATGAGGTAGGAGGAGGAGTAGTTTGTACAAATAGAAAGCTAACACTCTCACTATTAAAATTGTGTGGTCAAACTAGTATCTGAAAAAATTTCAAATCCATGTCTGTTTTCACTGTGGTTACCTTTAGTGTCCCTGCTTACAAGTGTATGTTAAGGGCAACTTTTTCCACAACTAGAGATTTTCACCTGTGATTTCCATGGTGCAGGTAGACAGAAGAATTTCTTACTATTTAGAAGTGTTAAAAATACTTTAGTAATAAAGGAAACTTTCTGGAGTTTTAGAATTCTCTTTAGTGCCTTGCTTGTAAGACCATGCTGATAACCAAGGTATTGAATTGATACTGAATATTTATTAGAAATTGGGAATATTCTTAATGTTGTGTAGTCATACTGAGAAAGTTTAGTTTCTCACATTAGATTGTGTCTCAGACAGCTCCTACCTGTGTCTGCTGTGACCTTGTGTAGAATTGACTGTTGATCACCTGAAACGTCTGCTTCCTCTTAAATCCCAGGGTAATGAAAGAAAATTCCAGTGGTTGGATTACATTACCATGCCTTTTAGTGCACAGCCGTAGGAATGATGTTGTGGTTTACAGGATATTGCCAGTATTTGCTTGCATAGCTAGTGTTAAATCTAGGTCAAGTTGCTTTAAACTCTCCAAAATTCAATAAGGATTTTAAATTGATGGTACAGAAAAACTTAAGGGATAGATAAAGACTCCTGGCCACCTCCTTATCTGTCATTTTGTGTAGGAAGTTGCAGTGAGAAGCGTTACTAAATCAGTAGTCGTGCGAGAGAATGAAGAGGAAGAAGATGAAGCAGAATATGGAGAGGAAGACCTTTTCAACCAACAGGTAATCAGATGCAGACCAGATATTTAACTTTTGCCTTATTAGTTGGATCAATCAGGCATAAGATTCAGGGGCAGTCCCCTTCAACTTTTGTCAGCTCTGAGCTTCCTGGTGCTTTCTTCCAGTGGTTGCTTGCAACATTTCAGCACTGCTGCAGTGCACAGAGAGAGCACAATGTGAATGCCAGGAATTACTGCTGGGCTCCATCCTGGTACAGCTCAGGCAGTGGCTGATGCCAGCTCAGGGTATCTGTGCTTCAGATCTTACATTTGCAGCATTAGCAGGCAGTGTTCCTCCTGTTCAGCATCTGCTGCTCTGTACAGCATTCTTGCTGCGTGCAGAGAATTACCAAATAACCACTGAAAACCAGGAATGAGCGGTGCTTCTCTTGCTGCAAGCTTCAACTTATTGGTTTGTTTTCTGATAGAATATACCATCTGACATAAACTTGTTCTTTTCTTAATAATACCACCTGTATGTTTTGATAACCCTTAGTTTAATAATGTGAAATAAGCGACCAGCAGTTGACAGAGCAAAAACAAGAGAAAGATACATAGGTGATACCAGAAAATACTTTAAATTTGAAACTCAAGTGATTTGTTTCTCTTATCAATGGCTGTTAGTAGCTCTTTTCACAAAGAACCCATTCTGTGCAGGTTTGCAGGTGAGTTCTCAAAGCTTTTTTGGTCTCAGAGATTGAGCAGTGTATTTTTAGTATAAAGCAACTGATTTTTCTTACCCAAAAAAGCAGCTATACAGCAGAGATCTCTCTCAAATGGAATCAGTATTTGAAATAAAGGAACTTGCTGGTCTTGAGCCAATGACATCACAATTTTCATTTGTCATCTGTATCACTGTTGGAAATACAGAGACTAACCAGTCAACTTGTGATAGGAAACCACAACCAGGGCAGCAGTGTGTCAGTCCTGGCAGGGGAGCGGGGCGTGTACTCTGCTTCCTCTAGATAGTGATGTTCCCTTAATATAACTAAACTACTAAAAAAGTGCTTTTGACAACTGAGATGATAACCAGAGTCTAGGCTTGCAATCTGAATAGCTGGTAAGAATTGAATTCCACTGTCTTATCTTATTTTAGGGGGATGCCAGAACAACCTCTAGAGGATGCTCAGTGATGTGAAAAAAGAAGAAAGAAACTTATTATTTGCGCTTTTTCCCCTTCATTTATTTCCTTTTATTTTTGCTATTTTTTCCTTCCAGAGCCACTGAAAACTATTTTTATATACATCATCTGATTTCTTTGAAGTTTACTCCTTGGTACATTTTTATAAAAAAAATTCAAAAAAACCTTTACTGAACAAAACTGCCAGAATTTTTAATAGATTTCTTTATTTTTCCCTCTTTGTTGAAACGCTATATTGGAATACAGTATTTTTCCTCATATAGAGTTTAAAGTCTTACATAGAAACCTAAAGCAGAAAAGAGATTTTTAGCTAAAATGAGATGAGACTCCTTGAGTGTACGGTAAATCTATAATTACATATATAACCAGTATAATACCCCCAGAAAAGAAGTTTAATGAAGTGTGTTCACCTGCAGGGTGCTGGGAGAGATTCGCAGAGTGTTTCCTCCACGGGTGTAGAAATGCTAGTATTTTGCCTGGTATCCTCAGCAATTCCCAGCTTAGGAAAATTAGACCCCAGATTCATTCAAAGTGCTGCTCCACAATTTCAATGGCACAGGGAAGCTTCATTTTAGGTATTTTTGACTCAGGACCACACCATCGTGTCCTTCTCCTGGGTTTGACAGCATAATGGTAAAAACATCTGGGTCTGTCACGCCTGAGCTCCATGTCATCATTTCAGAGGATGGAGAATGGTGGGTTCTGCTTCCTGAATTTACACACCATCCTAAGTCAGAAGTGTCAAACCCAGAGTTTGAACTGTTTGATTTTTAGGGATTTTGCCATTGTCACAACTTAAATCATGGACACAAATTGTGATATTCAGTATTTATGATTTAATCCTTTTGACATACTCAACTTTGAAGAGATTTGATTAAGATTTTAAAACTAAAACGTATTTATATTTTTGGCAGTGATAAATATTGGGGATCTTAAAGGTTATCCCATGTAAATGTTGACTTTTGTAATCAGAGCTAGATACAGCTTGTTCATACTTCTCTTACATTCAAATGGGCATTGTCAGGTATCCTAAGGAGCAATATTTGCAAAATAGAGCAGAAACAGTTTAATGACTTTTAAACAGTTCAAAGGAGCTGTCTGTGTTGAGGACGTAAGCGACACAGTGTTCAAGTGCTTGAGGCAAAGTTTAACGAGTGAAGGGAGAATTAATGTTTTTTTATAAAAAACACATTGTATGGGTAGCAGGTGATTTTTATTTTAATAGGATGCATTTTTTTATCTGACAGCGTCCATTTAGCTTAAGGTTTCTGCTGCTGCATTTCTCTGGAGATAACTCTGAGTCCCATAAGGGTTAGTGTTCATATAGTGGTGCATCTTTAAGCACGAGGAAAAATACTTGACTGCTCCCAAGAATGCAAATATTTTTCAACTACGTATTAGTTTGGATACAAAATTTGGATACCATTTGATTCCATAGAATCCTGTTTTTACCTGCACTCTTGAACTCTGATCTTGTCATTCAAATAGTTAAGACTCATCAGACAAGTGACAAGGTTTGGATGTTTTCGGTGGCTTTCGGACATTATGTTCTCTGAACAGTATTGTGACTGACAGATATAACCTAGAAAGTCAGTTTAGTGGCTCTGACTGATGGCTTTGTTATGCAAGCAGGGTGGGAACAAAAGGGGCTTTAAGCTTCAGGATTTATTTTGCCTTTTAAAAATAAATCAAAGATTCTACTTTTCTCTGTTTGAATGGGGTGACTGAGTTGCTGAAATTAAGCTAATAGACATTTAGAATAATGTTTTAATCCATTCTCAGAAGACCCATTACAAAAAAACAGGATGAAGATTTGGCTGTTTGAGCTGATGGGAAAACTATTGATGTACTTGGCCATCTTTCTAATGTAATTTTCCCACTCTGCTTGAGTAGAAGGTTAAATATGTAGTAAATCATGTCTATCTCTCTGTAAGATATATCTAGTGAAATTATGTTTCTCAGACATACTGTTAAAATTACCTTTTCTAAATTTGTTGTTATGCAAATAAATGCAATCAATGTGAAGTTATTTTTGCAACACACCTTCCAACCACTGGACACCATTTCCCTTTCTGACCCACAGCTTCTATAGTATACTGACATAGTGTTTGAGGGATTTTTGCTTTTTCCCTAAAGATCTATATTTATTTTTTTACATAAGCCAGTTTCAGACTGCTTATTCTTTTAAGATTGTCCTGTAAATTTGAGATAATTTTGTGATCTAAAATGCTAAAGCAATGAACGTAGTTAATTTGCATTTTTTCTGTGTTTTTTTATTTGTTTGTTTCCTGTAAAGAATGGCCTCAGAAAGGCAGTTTGAATGAAGAAAAACCTCTTGCTACCTGAGCCATAGTTTTCTTAACAGCTACTGTATGAGGAATGTGTCTTCTTGTAGTTTTAAGAACTGGTGCTTGCAGATCTCTTGTGATGAGCACTGTTCCCTTGAGTAACAGTCTGCAGAATTTGTCCTTAGAATTGGAACTGTGTCCTTTACCTTTGGAAACCGTTTATTTGATTCTTCAGGACCATGTTTATATATACAGGTAAACTAAACCTGTGATTGACACTGTGGGAAAAGCCAGCAGTCTGAATGTGGATGATTCTGTTACACAGAATTTAGGCTACTAAAAATACGATAAATAACTCCTGGCTGTAAATTACAAGACACAGAAGAACTACTGTATTCCATGTACTTTCTTTTTTGTGTGTTGCCTTCTCCAGCCACCATCCCAGCTTCTTGCTTTTGATACTGAGCTTCAGTCCAATGGCGCTGTCCTGTTGAATTTGGTGCGCCAGACTGGGAGCCAGTTTTGTGGCTTTTCCAACCCAAACAGCATTGTTTCTTCTTTTCTGTATTTCAAGGATTTCTTTCCATTTTCAGGATATTTAAAGCTTTTTGTCCAAATAGAATCCAGTGTCCCCTTGCACCCTTTTTCTCTTTGATCCTGTATATGGACTTGAAGAAATTGGAGTGTGGATGGCAGTTCTACTCCAGTGCTGATACCTGGCATACAGCTTGAAGGAGAAATAGATTTGACTTGTCTGGAGAAAAATGATTTTAAGGTGTCTCTAATGAGGGAAATCAAGCTTTTATCAGAGTAGTTACTTGAGCGTAACTATCCATATGGATGTTCTTATTCCAGAAATATAACCTTATTCTGGATGAAATAATAAAAGGTTTTTCCTATGTGTAGATCATAGCAGAATATCATATAAAATACACGATATGCATCCTGCCTTCTCCTAAGCTCATGCCATGTGAAAATGTTTGTTAGAACAAGTCCGTCCATCTGCAGACCTGTCAGGAATGTGGTGTCCTGTGGAGTGAGGTGTGGCTTCAGAGTCCCTGGCATTTCATGCCACTTTTTTCTCCGTTGCTTCTGCATTTGTTCCTTTAACTGTTGCGTTGTAGTGACATATCCCAAAGAGTGGAGTGGCTGGGATTCCCTTGTTCCTGCACATCCATATTTCCTGTGATTCCTTTGCTGCCACACAGCTGTTATTTCCTGTTTGTGGTGGTGTTTCACAGCTCTATCTCCCAGCAGATCTCTTTATGCCTACGTGGGGCTCCAGCTTGGCTCTGCCATCATTTGCACTGACATGTTGCTCACTTGTCTTTAGCTCTGTGTCGCCATTAGATGGGGAGTTGGCTGCATGGTCTGTGTTTGTAGCAGGAACCAAAAGTCTCAGGAAGAATATAAATACCTGCTTCCTGTCATGTAAAAGCCGGCTGAGCATGTGTGCAAGCTGGCAGTAGTGTGGGAATTGTACTGCAGTGTGAAGCAGACAATTACAAAGGAGATCACTGCGTGTGGTGTCTGTCCTTGAGCAAAGGGACACTTCATGTTCAGTTCAGTTCAGGGATCTTACTGGCTTTTATACAACCTTTTTTTTTTCCTTTTTTAATGCTCATCCTGTATAAAGGCCCTTTTACTGCAACCTGAACAGAGGTTGCAGGTTAGAAGAGACCTGTAATAATCCTCTCTACACCCCAGGACACTGGAGAATCTGTTACTTTTATATGCATCAGAAAGGTTTTGATGCTTTAGGAAAACATGCATGCTGTATGTTCTAGATATCTTGTAGCCACTTCTCTCATGTCTTCATTGTTAAACCATTCTTTCTCTTCTTTCTGTATCTTCTTTTGAAAGTCTTATCTCTTAACAAAGGCATATCCATATTTGATCCTGCATTTTATTGACACTGTTGGGTCCAAGCACTGTGTGAGCAAAGCCTTGTGAACCAGTGAGCGGAAGGTGAGATAGTGATTGCATTTTTCAAAGCACTGTTTTAGCTAAATGTCAGGACAAATTATATTGGAGAGATTGTTTTCTCATTTAAAATGGCCTGGGAAACAGAATTTTTATTTGCCCTTCAATATGCTTAACTTTAAACCAGTTAAAAATTATTTAAAGGTGTTTGTTGTTTTTTTATACAAGACCATATTTACATGCAATTATTATTTGTAAACATAATGCCTTTCTTGAAATGCTAAGGTCTAGGGTGAAAAGAATGCTCGATATTCAAAGCCTCCATTCAGTATAGCACAAGCAGTGAATTGACTTGGAGTTCCAGAAAAGAAGATGTGGTTTATTGAACTTCCAGATTTTCTAGTTAGCTATTACTGAAGTGACAAGTTCGTGTTGGTAAGGCAGATGTTACTATATATTCAGCTACCCAGGTCATTACACTAAAATTACAAGCAATAATCTATTTTGAGCAAGTTTAAGCCAAACTGCTTTCCATTTGGGCACAAAATACAATTGATCTCTTATTTTTGTAGCAGTGATGCCTTGTGACTTGAATTGTGATTTTAATTTTTTTTTTAAATAAAATTTCAATTTAGATAGGTCTGGCTTGAGGGCACTGCGGAGTGCAGTAACCACCTCCAGTCAGCTGCTGCAGATGAGATTTTGGAAGGCTCAAGTTTTTTAAATAGGGAATTATGAAAAAGGTTGTAAACAGAAACACAAAGACAAAATTATGAAAATTTTCACTTGAAACTTAGAAAAATTACATCATGAACTAGACTTTATCATTTCAAAGTGGTTTGTTTTTTTCTTTTTAGAATATGCATGCCAAATGTCTTGTCTTTTTCAATGATTTGTAATATACATTTTATGACTGGAAACTTTTTGTACAACACACTCAAATAAATGTTTTGCATTTTATTGGTTTCCTTCTGTCTGTTAACCAACACACACGTCATGTGGGCTGTTTGAGATGATTCATCTAAGGAGGCCTTTAAGTGTGGAGAGAGGACACCAAGAGCTGTCTGTGCTCCTAAGAGTCATCACCTGAATCAGAGAGTGTCCTAGGGGGGATCGTTGGGTGTGTCCCAGCGGGGATCGTGGGGTGTGTCCGAGGAGGGATCGTGGGGCGTGTCCCAGCAGGGATGGGGGGATGCGCTCCAGAAGCAAACATCAGTGCCAACAAAAGCAGGGGGAAGAACATCACGAGCTGGAGCAAATTAACGTCCCCTTGCTTTCTCATCACCCGTGCGCTTGGAGGGGTTTTTTGATTTAACCTATTTGATGCTAAATAAGAAAGAGAGCAGATACGGATCCCTGACACAGATGGATTGATAGGAATGGACAGAAGTGTTGCCACGAGGTGATGCATTTGCCAGCCTGGCTCAGCTTCCACCCCACTTTCCAGTCCATACTCATTTTGAAATGGTACCTTAGGTGGCTGCCCCATCGTTCGGACTAGCTGATGATGCTTCTGCGAGGTCGTAGGAATGGCTTCTGTATGAAGTGGGCAGATTCAAAGATGGGATGGTATGGTTTGCAATACTCTGAGTGTGGGCTCAAGCTAGTGAAGATGAGCACAGTTTCATTTCAGTTTTAACTCTGCTGTCATACTCAGTGTCCTCCTCTTGTGCCATCTCCTTCCTGCACATCACATCTCACCTATGAAAAAGAGCTCTGCAGCATTGTCCTCTCCCATTTTTGTTTCTACCTTGTCCCACAGCATTCTTACTTAATGGAGGTAAGTGTAATGGAATTGAGGCAGACTTTAAGGGCATGGGCCTCTCACCCGAGTCACGTAAGGCAGAAGGAAGCCTCGAAGGACAGAAGGGTGAATTCCAGAGAACCCTCAGGGGAGTTTCCCTCTGCGGGGATCCCAGCAGAGCCGGTGTGTCACCAGCGGATGCAGCTGGGCAGCGTTCGTGTCTCTGGCGCTGCCGGTTTAAAGCCCCCTCCCGTTCCCTCGTGGGGCTGCTCTGAACCTTGGCACTCGAACGCTGTTGTCTGATCCGGGCCCGGGAGTCCCTTCAGAGCTCGCTCCGCGGCCGGCGGTGAATCAGCGCTCGAGGGCACAGGCCACGAGCGGCGGCGGGACGGTGTCCCCGGGCCGGGCACGGCGTGGAGCGCCTCCGCTGAGGCAGCCCCGGCGGCTCGCAGAGCGGAGCGGAGCAGAGCGGAGCGCTCGGTCCCGCCCGGCACGGAGGCGGAGGCTGAGGCGGAGGCGGCGCGGGGCCCGCCGGGAAGCGCAGTCCCGGTGCCGCCATTTCTCCCTCCGGCGGGGCAGGGCCTGCTGGCCGCGGTGACTGTGGGCATGGAGAGCAGCTTCGGCTCCGACTTCGGCTCCGGAGGGGGCGGCGGGGGGAAGCTGGACCCGGGGCTCATCATGGAGCAGGTGAAGGTGCAGATCGCCGTGGCCAACGCACAGGAGCTCTTGCAGGTCAGGAGGGGCGGCGGGGGCGGGCGGGGACTGCCTCGGTCCCGGTGCGGCTCCCGGGACACGGCCAGGCCGCTCCGCTCCCCTCGCAGGGGGCGGCGGCAGCGGCCGGAGCCCCCGGGCCGCGGTGCCGCTCACGGGCTCTCTCCGCAGCGGATGACGGACAAGTGCTTTCGGAAGTGCATCGGGAAGCCCGGCGGCGCCCTGGACAACTCAGAGCAGGTGAGGACGGGCGGGAGAGGCGGAGAGCCGCGGCCCTGCAGCTCGGGGCGGCCGCTGAGGCTCTGTGTCCCGCAGAAGTGCATCGCCATGTGCATGGACCGGTACATGGACTCCTGGAACACAGTTTCCCGAGCCTACAATTCTCGGCTGCAGCGGGAGAGAGCCAACATGTGACGCCTGGCGGCCTCCGGGCCGAGAGGGACCATATGGGGAAGGGACGAGCGGCCAGTCCAGGTGGTTAGGGGTGAATTCTGCTGCCTTCCCAGCCCCTGCCATGGCAGAGCAATAAAACCTCGCTGAACCTTTTGCATCCATTGGCTTTTATTAGCACCAGCTCCAGGAGAGAGTGATTTTTTTCCCATGAGCTGCTTGGTTTACTTCTTGCTCTTCCCAACTGTCCAGACTGGTCCAAGGCATTATATTAATTGCTAAATCCCTGCTGAAAGGGCTGCGACAAGCAAGGAGCCTTCTGTGGAAAACAGGGGCCAGGCCAGCAACACAGTGCCCTTGCTTGGAATTCTAGAATGGACCCATCCATCAGGCAGTTACCGAGTCCCTTTTCATTAGTGGAAAAGGTCCCAGAAGATTCTACACATGCCAGCTTGGCTCTTTCATCCCTTTTATCTGTATAGCACTATGTGGGGCTCTCTGGGCTTGAAGGCTGTGACTCAGCTTAAGCACAGTATTGGGGAGCAGGACAGCTTCACAGAGAGTTGTAAGAGCACGGCTAGGGATGAACAGGGTTGAGAAAGTACTTATGTTCATTATAGAATAAAGCATGTTTTGTGGCTGTGATACTCTGTAGTTTCTGGTTTGGCTCTGGCACAGACGTTCCATCTTGGAGCCTACATTCTAAGTATAATTTTTTGATGGAGGAGCATGTCTACAACAGGAGACGAGGGTCTGCTTTGGGGTGCAATTCTGCATTGTTTTCTGCTTATACACCAGTCCTGAAAAGGTGGGTTCATGCTGTGTAGTCAGCAGTGGATACAACAGCTGGAAGAGGAGAGGGTTGGAGATGAACAGTGCCCATGCAGTGAGTTTTTTTCAGATCCCTTCTTTTGAAGCTCTTCTGTATTTTACAAAAGATTTCATGGTTTGCTGGACAGAGAGACAGACAGAAAAGATGACATCTCCATACCTGCTAGAACATTCAGAGCAATGTGATAGAACCGAAGGTGTTCTCACACTATGAGGAGATAACTGGGCATTTGGACTTACTGAAATTGGAGTATCCTTTCCAGACTGTGAGAAAGACTACTTGAAAATAAAGTGCTTTCAGACATGTTTGCTTAGGGGACTTTTTACTTTTCTTTATGGCTGTATGAATTTTGTGGCACTGGCTGTGCAGCAGTCCCATTTCGTTCATGGGAACATCCCACACGTGTCCAGTCATGGATCTGAATCCATCTGGAGCTGAGCCATGTGTGGAAGCCAGGTCTCCCACCTTCTGGTGCTCTGTCTGGGAAAGTTGTGGATCTCAGTGCCATCTGGGTTGGGACAGAAGAAATCTTGTGCTCTGCCCAGATGCAAAGCTTAAAGCACCAAAAACGAGGAAGAGGTTTGGGGTACGAGCAGCTGTTCAGTTTTGGTGGCTGAATCTATGGGGATATGTCTAAGTCTGCTCTGCCCAAGGCTCGGCACATGAGCTCTGCAGCAGTTTTTCTCTTGTGAGCAAAGTTGTCTGTGTGTCTTACGCTGTCTGGTGGGACCTGGCAAGTATACTTGGCACCACTATCTCAGCACTTTAAATTTTTCCCACCTAGACAGTGGTCTGTGTGGCCATGCCTTAATCTTTGTCAGTTTAATCACCTATTACCTAATGCAAAAGGAGTTGAGGGGGTATGTGTGAGAAGCCTGTCCTAATACTCTAGTACAGATGAGGGCCTGTGCAGTCTGAACTCCCAAGTGTTCGAGGTCTGCATTCTCTTGGGATCAAATGGTGAGGCAGGAGGTCATCACTGAGCTCTCCTACCGTGCACTAATTGGAAACAGCATCACACCATTCCCAAAAGCCACAGCACAACAGCTCTATTAAGATTGTGAGGTCTGAAGCTTCTGCAAGGGCATAACTTTGGTCTGGGGCGAAGTTCGCAAGTCTCTTGGCTTGGCTTTGGGACGACAGCTCATAGGCAGAGGTCAGCCAAACTCCATGAATCTTTGGCAGATGTTTCCAGCACCCCTCCAACTAGAAAGGTCACATTTTAATGCGCAGTATGTTTGGCCAGGTCTTAAGATGGAATAGGCCTCATTTATTTATAGAAAATGTCTAGAATTTGTACCTTTCTATGCAAAGCAGTTATCGAATGTCTTGGTGTCACAACCAGCAGGTCACACAGCACTGGCATTTGCTTAATACCTGCAAGGCCATCTTCACCCCTTTGCAACATCAGAAAAATGTACAATAGCTGAGGGGTTAGTGCATCCTCTGGCAGTTACTCCTCTCATTCATCGCCTTCCCTGAGTGGTGAAATGCAGTTTCAGAGCTTGAGGTTCTGCACAATCCAGCCCTGGACAGCTGTGACTTTGGTGTAGACACCAGGGAAGTATGGCCTGGCACAGCCATAGCCCCAGCTTGTGATTCCTGCTAGAAACCACTTCCCTGAGGGTTCTTTACATGCCAGGGGCCCACCTGCATCGCCCTGCAGAGAGAGGAAAAGGATCCAGTATCAAGCCATAGGCAGTGCAGCTCCCCGAGCTGTGAAATGTTCTTTCGGTGGCATGGACATTTGCTGTCCTCTTCCCCACCTCCCCAGGAGCCCTGTTCCAAGCTGGAGGACTGCTCAGTGATGTACCTGCGTGAACAATCTGAGATTGGGGTTCTGGAACAGTAGAAGAGTGTTTTGGGAGGTACAATAGGGTCATGGAACAGGCTCCGTGGTATCCCTGTGATCTCTTGTTTAGCATTACCTCTCTCTGTATTTCCCTGACCTGTCATAGGTTGGTGGGGCAAGGAGCATGAGGTGCATGCAGGAATAACATGGATAAAAGCAGCAGCCAGTTGATGGATGGACAGACAGCTGAGCTAGGGGAGGCAGGGCAGGGCGCTCATGAGAGAATATAGCCCAGGGACTTGGCACTAGCTTGCTCTGTCCCATTTATTGCTTTTGCACTCACTGAACAGCTGTCGACGGTGCCCTGTGGGAAACCAGCACACACCATCCTGCTGCTGATCTGGACAGGGTAGAACTTTTTGCAGGCCTGGTCTCCAATCATGTTCACTGCTGCTTTTTGCAGATGCTTTGACATGAGACCTGCGGAGACAAGTGTTGCTGTTAGCTGGGTGAAGAGCACATGAGAAACAGCAGCATGTGCAGAAGTGGGGTCTCTGCAGCCTTACTTGCTTGCCAGGGGGAGAGACCTGCTCTGGGAAAGTGAATCAGGCCAGGTTCAGCAGAGCAAGCACAAGAAGGGCCCTTGGGTTTGTAGTTTGTCAGGCAGCTTGGGTGACCAGACACAAATGGGACTGTCCTTGTACTGCAGGAACACAGCTGGAGCAGCTGCTGTGGGGGTGGGGAGCACAGTGGCTGGCATGTAGAAAGTTTGGGAAGGCTGCAAGAGGGCAGAGGTGTGACCAAATGAGGGAGTAGAGTGCGTGGTAGCTGGGGAGGAGATGGTGGTGACACCAGGCCTTGCCCAGCTTGGTGTCCTCTGCAGTGTATGGCCTGGGATGGAAGTGCTTGGGGCAGTGGTTGGTTGGGCTTGCAGTGTTGTAGTGTAGGTGGCATTGAGCTTGGTCATCAGGGGT
Source organism: Origma solitaria (assembly GCA_013397895.1). NCBI lineage: Eukaryota > Metazoa > Chordata > Aves > Passeriformes > Acanthizidae > Origma > Origma solitaria. The sequence goes on from VZRL01005239.1 coordinate 242,170, forward strand.
GGGGGAGGGCCCTCTCAACCAGTACCTCCTTCCTTTGTGGAGCCCCAGCCTGTGATGAAGCATCTGGCCCCTTCATGGAAGATGTGAGAATTGTCTGGGAGACATATAGGTCTGATGGTGCTGCTGAACTTGACAGGTGTGCTCAGTTCCAGTAGTGCCACATCATAATCTAGGCTGTAGACGTTGTAAAAAGGGTGTTTGTAGATACGGAATATTTTCTCCATTTTGCCATCAATGCCACTCAGGAAGGGTGTTCCTAGAAAGGCCACCCACATTTTGGGGTCACTGTAACTGCAGAAAGACAGCAAACCTGGCTGTTACGAGCATAGCCTCAGAAGGAGGGCCATTCCTCCACTTGTGGGGCTGGCCACACCTTGTAAGGTCAGGACCCCTGTCTCCAGCACAGTGGGTATACTCAGGCTTTGCTCCACTCATTCCTCTTCACACTTACCTTTAGGGGCATATCTGTGATGGGTGTGTGCTTCCTGTGGGGCACAGCATCCCAGACAGGGGCTGGACCACAAGGGAGGGGAAGGGCAAGTGGGCTGATGGGACTGAGACCAAAAGCCAGTGGCTTAACTAGCTCATCTCAGACTTACATGTCAAAGCAGTGAGCTGCAGAGAGCAGCCACCGGTCAGCAATGAGGACAGCCCCACACTTGTGCTCCTTCCGCCGAAGCCAGAGGCTGACCTGCCAGGGCCATTCTCCTCGAGCCGCACTGCTGCCACCCACAATCTTGCTGAAGGCCAGAGCAGTTGTGAAGCCACAGTCTGGGAAGAGAGGAAGAAGCACCATGGTTTTAAGTAACCATAAATGAGAGGAATGACTGTCTGCCTTCCATAGCCTGTGCTGTGGGACAGCCTTCTGGGGGAGCATGTACAGGGCAGTAGGATGTGATGAATTCAGTTCGCCCAGCTGACACAACACTTGACAGGGTATATTTTGTGGACTTGTTATCACAGATCACACCTTCCAGGGATGTGGTATGTGAAGAGAGGGTATTTGGATGGACTGGCTGAGCTATCACATGGCAAGGAACGTGAAGCCCAAAGAGCAGGGCTGACAAGACACTTTCTGGGTTGCCGTGTTGTGCAATGCTGTCTTGCCACCTCGTGCTACCGGACTGGCTGGCCAGAAGGCTGGGAAACAGGTTCTAATGTCCATAGCAGTGGAGAAGAGACCACACTTTCTGGCACTAAATTTGGGTCCGGCTCATCTTGTTTTAGGCTCTGGCAGAGCAAGTATGATCTGGACCACAGTGGGCTGGCCCAGGCCACCAGTGTCTGGGCCCAAGACAGCCGGTGTGAATATGGTGGGTGCCACTGGGGAGTCTGGGTCATGTAGAGCACAGCTGGCAGCAGCCATGGGCTACAGAGGAGAGCTCACCACAGTTGTGCTCGTCAAAGCCGTTGCTGCAGTCCACAACACCATCACATTCGGGATTTTCTTTTCCAATACACACCTTGCTGGAGCACTTGAAAGTGAGGCTGGTACAAGGCACCACTGGAAGGCAATAACCCATGGCGTGCTCAATACCCTCAATGCTGGAGGCCTCCTACCAACATGTCAATGCATAAGTCATCAGTTTTACCTGGGGTTTGGGTGGGCCTGGCAGTCTCAGTCGTTCTCAGAACTGTGGAAGTTTCACTCATGGTTGTGCTCATCTTCGTCCCCAGGGTGGTTCTGCTGGCTGGACTTGCAGCCGTTGTGCTGGGCTGCATAAAAGTGGCTGTGGTAGAAGTTCTAGGGATGGCTGAACTGGAAGGGATGCTTGTTCCGCCACTGGGCAACTGGGAGATAGTGTCCAGGATCCAGTCTGTGAGTTTGGTAATTCTGGAGTACACACCAGGTCTCATAGCCTGTGCACAACCAAATCCCCAGCTCACGATGCCAGCAAGATAAAACACTCCTGGGGTCACCTCACAGGCCAAGGGCCCACCTGAATCTCCCTGCGGAAGAAGCAAGGCAGTGGCTGCTCAATCCAATCAGGTCTGCCCCTCAGACACACCAGAAGCACTTAACTACCTCCAACTCTTTCTCCAGCCTTGCTGGTCTGTCTGCTGTCATGCAGTGTGTATGCAAGGCATGAGTGTGTAGAGGTTGAAGGTAGGGTCAGTGGCTCAGCCTGGCTCCTGTCAGCACTGTTCCACAGCTGCCACCAGCTGCCACTGACTCACTGCCACCAGAGGAGACCTGCTCAATCCAGGATTTGTCTGGGCAGACAAAGTGGTGGGATGTTGGTTTAAGTAATTCTCAACTTTTTGGACCTTTATTTACTTTTCTAAATCTCCAAGGTAGAGGGCTTGGGCTTTTTGTGATCAAGTACATGTGAATCACACAGCTGGGTTACAGCAACTCAATAAATATTTCACAAGGATCTGCTGAAGACAGAGTTAGCCCAGGTTTCTAGAACAATCTGTAGAGTAGAGAAATCCCACACTTACCTGGCATGAGTCTACCATGCCCTCCATGAAGCCAGCACAGATCATTCGGTCAGTGAGGGAGAAGTTGTAGAGGAAGTTGCAGGTGTTCTGTTCTATGATGCCCACAGATGCTTTCTGCAGGATCTCAGGCTTGGTGTCTGCATGGAAACCACAGAATTAGTGAGTGCAGCAGAGGGAAGGAACTAATGGCTTTTAGACTGACTCAACACATATTTTGTGAAAACAGGCTCTAATCCCACATGGAAATCGAGTCCCATATAACCTGTTCTCTCAGCAGCCCTGAAGCTTGTGGCTCATCCCAGGGTGCAGTTTTATGTCTGTGCTAAGGATTCTGCACACAGTTTGTGTCCCGTGGCCCTGAGAGCTTGTGGGTTTCTTGTCAGCTGGATTTCTTTGGTAGCACATGTGCCACTCTCAGGCCTTCTCCCTTACAGTGGGATCTTTGCTTGTGCCAATTGCTTGGAACATCTCTGTGACTGAGAGTGGCTGCTGTGGCTGACATACTGTCCTGCCAGAGCTGCAGCAGGCTCTGAGGCAAGTGCCTGACACTTGCTTAGCATGGTAGAGCTGCTGAAGGCAGTCCAGCAGGTTTCTCCCAGTTCCCACCAAGCTGCTCTCTCCATTTTCTTGTTTGCTGGTGACTCCTAAGTAACTGTGGTTTAAAGTAGTGCTCTGTGTGCCTTTATTCTTGCTTATTCTTGTGTTTCTGTCAGTTCCTGACTGTCCCTGTTACTGATCCCTGTCCTGTAAATTCCCAGGACTGTGGGTCATGGTGGCATGGGCTTTGCTGCTCAGAGCATCACTGCTCCAAGGCAAATGAGCAGGTAATGCATTACTGCTTACCGTTCCCTTCCTGGAGGTCACCCCATCCAGAAATGAGGCATTTCTTGCCAACAGGAAACTTCTGCACAGCAGGTGGGAGGCACACGGGCTGTATGTATTTGTTGAAGACAAGAGGTCTTGCCAGCTCAAGTACAGCCACATCAAAGTCCAGAATCATGGAGTTGAAGAGGGGATGTGGGATCACTCTTGTTACATTGACTTTCACTGCATTCTCATCTGTTCCATTTAGTGATGTCGTTCCCACATAGGCTTCGATTTCTTCTGGAATTGTTCTGTAAATACATAAACCTAAATGTGTTCACGCACTTATGCCTGGCATGTATTCTGACATTGAAATTGCCGACAGCTTTATATGATCAGCACACAGCTCTACATGATCAGCACACAACAGAGCAGCCCTGCTAAGTCAGGCCTAAAGAATTGTTTCCAGCACTAGCACCTGTTGGATATCTCCAAGAGCAAGGAAACATGTAATAATAATCCTGTCTTCTCTTCCAGAAATTTGTGATTTCAGGAGTGTTCTGGTACACAGGTGCTGTCTCTATATTCAGTACGTCTTGCTGGATTTTTTGGTTTTATTTGGATTTTTCTAAAGTTGTGGTTTATTCTTTTTTTTTTTAAACCCAGGTGAATTTTTAATATTCAGTTTAATGACATTTATTAAGAACTGCTTCCTTTTGATTATTTTTCACCTGCTCTTAGTGGTTATTTGATATCTTAGAGTCAAAAGGCATTCCCTAAACACTTTGTACCCTTCATTATTGTATCATCAAACCATGTTTGTTCCATCAAACACTGCCTTCCCACCAGTTGTTTTTTTTCCCAGGTCTAGTCTAATCTATTCTGTTGTGCTTGTTATGATGCTGCTCCACACCCAGCTCATCCCTGAGCCTTGTGTACACATTCACACAGTGTTAATCTTGCCCTCCCTGTGATGTTGGAGCAGTCGGTGTGCTGTGCATTACCAGTGACATCCTGCTCAACATCCCGCTCATCTCCCTAATTTTTTACTGCATTTCTGTGCTTCCTGCATTAACTGCCCCTGCCACAGGACCGCTGCTCTCAGGGCAATATCCTCTACATGTTTCTGACCTCTTGTTTTGAATTGCAACAGGTGATGGAGACTCATCCTCATTCACAGACAGACAGCACTGCTGGTTTTGCTGTGTGCCTCATTTCACACTTGTCTACTTTGCGTTTCACTTGTTGCTTTATTGCCTTGCTGTTTAATGCATGAGGTTGTCTTAAAATCCTTCAGAGTTAGTCCCCCACCTTTTCTGCCTTAAGGAATTTATTCTTGACAAGCATTATCTTCTTGCTACTCATTTCTTTATCTAGGCTACTTATAAATCTGGGCTTGGGCTCTTGCAGTTTAACAGAACTATGAGGATTGAACTGACCATTTTCCCTTTACCAGCTGACTTTACCAAGCCAGCTCTCTTTCATATATTAATTTATTAAAGAAACTCTCTTGTGACACCTGTCCTTTTCCACTCCTCTTAGATGTGTTGTCCTTGCTCCCTGCTCAGGATGCTTTAACCTTTCTCTGCTTCATTCCAACCTCCCCACAAACTCCTTTTTAGGAGTTTAGGAATGTTTAGTTGCAGCAAAAATTAATGTCCAACATGTGTTCTTGATTTCCATTTCTTGACAGCAGTGCCACACTGTGGGTTTGGCTGTGCAGCTCTGTGCCAGTGGGCAGATGAGCCGGAGCAGGGGCAGGGATGGGCTCTTACTCATTGAAGCAGTGAGCTGCTGACAGCAGCCAGCGGTCCCCAATGATGGTGGCTCCACAGAAATGCCTTGAGTCTTCTTTCAGGCTGACTTGCCAAGGGATCTCTCCTCTGGAAGCATCTGTTCCTCCCACAATCTTGCTGGGTTTAGAGAATCCAGGTCGTCCTCCACACTCTGAACAAAAGTAAAAGCATGACTTGTGAGTATTCCTAGCAGAAGACAAGCAAGGAGAGACTTTGCTCTCTCTCTCTAACCAGTAAGCCTTAGCAGGGACAGGTCAGGGCTGAGGTGTGAAACATCCACCCAAGCCCTGCCAGCTGATAGTGGCAGTGCCTGATGGCGGCCATGTACAGCTGCGCTTTCACACAAACTGCTGTTCTGCATCTTGCTCCTGGCAACTCATCAATCCTGGGCCTTTCTTGAAGGCAGAGTAATCAGCAGCTCTGTGCCTCTTAGCCTTGCCATTCCAGATGAAAAGTTAATTCTAGATTTAGAAGAACACCCTTCATCTGCATCTCCCTGCAAAGCTGCTGGGAGGATTCCTTGGAGTGGACAGGTCATCCTGCAGACACCTGCCCTCCTTCCCTTCAGGGAGAGATGCATGGCTGTTGTGAAGGAGCAGCCATCAGTTTTGACCTGCTGGGAATTCCTTAGGTGGCAAGCAAAAGTAAGTGATGAACAGGTTAAATACTGTCAGATGCTGCTGTGCCTGTGTTCTGGGCCGGCTGGAGCAGAGCAGCACACAGGCAAGATTCCAGTCAGTCACGCAAGCAAAGGAGCACACTCAGAGGTACTGAGTGACTTTGCCAGGCTGCTCTGGACTGAGCCAGGGCAGCCATAGAGTGTCACTTGTACCTTGGCATTTAGGCAAAGCTGTGTGGCTCATCCTACAGAAGGTCAGCTTAGGTCAGTGGAGGAGCAAACCTGATGTTTGGGCCTGTACCTGCCACTCTCTCTGCCAAGGTTCACCCGCTGTGGGTGCTCATACCTTGTGGTCCTGCTGCAGTCACTGGCCTGCTGGCAGCTGGAGCTGCTGAGGTGGTAGGGCTTGGTCCAGTGGTGGTGTTGACCTCTTCAGCGCTGACCGTGTTACTGTTAGTACTGAAGTGTACTGGAGGGACAGTACGGGTTATGGAGGTAGGGAAGGCAGAAATAGCATCCAAGATCCAGTCTCGGAGTTTGGTAACACGTGTGTAAACCCCAGGCCGCCTGGCTTCAGCACATCCAATACCCCAACTCACAATTCCCGCCAGGAAAAACCTGCCAGATGGTTCTTGGCAAACCAGGGGCCCACCAGAGTCGCCCTGCAAGAGAAGCCAGATGGTGAGCTCTCCCTGGGGATGAACTGAGCTTGCCCTGGCCACCCTCAGCATCCCTCTACCAGCTGGGATCTCTCTGTCCCTGTGTATCCTAACTCACTTCATATTTGCTCCAACCTAGTGATGAGTGGAGCATCTCTGTGCTGGCCTTTGGGTGTTCCTCTGTGTGGGCACACTGTCCTGCTATTATGCAGTAGCCTTGTGCCCTTTATATGCCAGAAGAACAAAGGACATAATCTGTAAAATCTAGGGTTTAGCATTTCTACTGCTTTAATAATTTGTTAAACCTCAAAAAGGTTAATCCTAGCAGCCCATACACAGACAGATGATGGGTGTTCATTGTCTGATACACAACCCAGGGACACCACGTTATTGTTTGCATCAGGTTTTCTTGATTTCGTCTATGGTTCCCTGGTCAGTTCTTGGTTTTTGGGGGGTCCTGTGACTATCACTGGTGGATATGTGGTATCTGTGAAGCTGCTAATGCCTTCTGGGGGTGAGATTGCCTAGGTCAGTAATGAATAACCAGATGGGTCATGTTCATCACTCAACCTTGAATCTCAATTCTTGGCCCCTTCTCTGGTGTTTGTGCTGTATTTGGTGCAGGAATATGGAACACCACCACCAGAGAAGTGCAGTTTTCTTTAGCTGGTGTCTGTTGGCTTGAATGGTCCTGCCAAAACACAGAGACAGACCTGGAAATCAGTCTTCCCACATCACTGTTCTCCTCTCTCTATATTAGGAAAGGCAGGCCTGTCTTCAGCTGACCACTTGCAATTCCAGGCTGGCTAAAGGCTAACTAAAGAAAACGCTCAGTTGTTCACCCAAAACTGTTGTGCGTGTTTTAGTTTCCACTGCTGCTCTTTGCCCATCTGGATTTTGATCTGAAGACCTGTGTGGTAGATTGGTAGGGCCAGCCCTGATGACAGCTCAGGGAGAAAAGTAGTTAATTAGCCAAAAGAGTCCCTTAAACAGCAGTGCCCTGCTCTAAACAGTAGGGAACATATCCTCATTTGTGTCTTCTGCAGTCACTGATCTGTGCTTGGGTCCAAGGCAGGGCTTCAAACTTCAAGGGGAAATAGTGACCATAGTGTCAGTTCTGATTCTTGAAGTGTCACTGGGTGCATACTGGGCGGGAAAATCCTTATGCAGGCAGGTGTGCCTTCTTCTCTGGGCAAAGCTTACCTGGCAGGAGTCAACTTTCCCCTCCAGGTAGCCAGCACACATCATTCTGTCTGTGAGGACATGGCTGTAGAGGCTGGAGCATAGGTTCTGGTCCAGGAGCTCCACTGTCGCTTTCTGCAGGAACTCAGGTTTCACCACTGAACGAGAAAGATGCAACTGTGAGCTCAGTGCAGGGAGCCCTGCACAGAACCAGCAGCTCAGGGCACAGCCCACCCCAGCTGGCCAGAGCAAGGTCCAAGTTCCCTTCCCCAATGCCTCCTGCCCTGCTCACATCCCACCATGTCTCCTCTGCTGCCTGCCATGCTTTGCTTACAGAAATCCTCCTTGAGGTAGCCCCAGCCAGAGATAAGGCACTTCTTGCTGGTGGGGAAGTGGTGGCCAGCATCTGGCAGGCACACAGGCTGGATGTACTTCGTGAAAGTCACAGGTCTCTTCAGCTCCAGCACAGCCACATCATAGTCAGCTGTGTCAGCATTGTAAGAGGGGTGTGGGATGATCTGTGAAATGTCCATTTTCACTGCACCACTGTCAGAGCCTCTGAGGGAGGTGGTCCCTGTGTATGCTGCCCACATGGCTGGGTCCTGAAACCTGGAGGAGAGACAGTGGGGGCCACGTGAGCCTGCAGCCACAGCATTGTCCTGCAAACACAAGCTGTCTCCTGCCCATCCTGCCATCCACTCCAGGAGTGATGGAAACTCCTCATTCTCCCCGTGATGGGGCAGAGTGGTGCAGTGGGAGCTTGAGCAGATACAGCAGCTTTAGGAACAGGGATGGAGGGTGGAAGGTGGCGTGACTAAAACTTACTCAGTAAAGCAGTGAGCGGCAGACACAAGCCACTTCTCTGTGAGGATTGCAGCACCACAGAAGTGCTCATTGTTCTCTCTCAGGCTCACTTGCCATGGGAACTCCCCTCTGGATGCCTCTGAGCCTCCAACTATCCTGCTGGCAGTCTGCATGGCAGGGCGACTCCCACAGTCTAAAGGAGGAGAAAGCCAATGCATCAGGATCCTGCCACTGCACCCCAGCAACGCTCTTGGGGGCAAGTGGGAAAAGCTGCTTCAGCTTCGTGAGTGCTGCTGCCATGTGCTCAAGCAGCAGGATAGTACCTGGGATGTCACAGGGCAGCCTTTAACCTGCAGGCTTGGAAAGAGCACTGCAAAGCACTGGGCTATTACAGCATCCTCCCTGAAACTCTTCTAGAGCAAGAAACTGTAGAGCAGCATCCTGACTAATTTGATGAGCTCAGCTACTGCCTCATGAGCAGCTTCCAACAGCTTATGGGCATGTGGCTCTTGTCCATTGTGCCAGCCCACCAGGAAGGCGGAGCTCGTCACAACCCATCACAGTTGGTGGTGGGACCAAGGTGTTTCCAGGGCACAGTTCCCCTCATCCTGATGCAGCCATTTACTATTGGCTTGAAAAGTCATGCTTGTCCCTCTTCAGTGCCTGAGACCCAGTGGTGTCACACCTGTCGAGGTTTGCAGCAATGGGTTGTGGCTGTCCCCCATGTCCAGGAGAGCTGCTGTGAGAGATTCAGCACAGCCCCTTCCATCAGAACATTAGCACAGCCTGCTTGGCTGTTGCATTCAGGGCTTTCTTTTCACATTCTGGGTGTTGGAACAAGGGACTGCCTGTGTCTCTGAGGCAGCTCCCTGGGGACAGCGAGGCCTGAGTCACTCATGTCTTCTGCAGGCCACACAGCAACTCTCCCCTGGCTTCCCCAGGGGCAACCACCATTGTACCCTTGTCACTCTGCTCCCTGGCTGGGCCACAGTCCCTGCAGGGTGGCGCTGGGAGCAGAGCTGCAGGTTGTTCTGAACTGGCAGGGCCCTGGGCCACCAGGCTATGGACAAGATGGGACCTGAGCATCTTCTGTATCCAGGCTGCTGGTGAGGAAGAGGAGGAGGAGGCTGCAGAGTGCAGGTGGCTCTTCCTGCTGCCTGGCTCTTACCTGATTGCAGTCCAGGTCTGTGGGGAGAAGCCTTGTTGGGACCTGGGACAAAGAGGAAGGAACCAGGATCAACAAGAGCAGCCCAGGCACAGGTCCCGGAGCTGTGTTCCTGGGCTGGGGCTGCCACAGGCTTTGCTGCATCTTCCTCTCCTGCCTGGCAAGATCTCTGCCCACCCATGGCCAGCGTGATGCCTGGCCCAGGTCCCTGCTGGGGACCCCTGCTCTGCCACAGGGCAGGGGAGGAGAAGTCCCCTTCAGGCTTTGGGGCCTGCATTAAAATAGGACAATAACAACAACGAGGAAAGTAAACAGGAAAAAGAGGGAAAAAATAAGTTCCCCACACCAAATTAAAAAAAAAAAAAAATCACAATACAGAACACCCCACCATCATACTACTTCAAAAACATGACTTAATACTTGTTTTGCCCATTATTTCTCCCAATTAGTATCCTTATCTGAAAGTCCTCATGACTGCTCACATTCTCCACCAAAAATGTCATGGCTTGACCCTGGCCAAATGCCAGGTGCAGAGGGAAATTCCCAAAAGCTGTGGCAGTGAGCTGCTTCTCAGGAGCAGACTCTGGGGCTGAAACTACGCAAGGCTGTTTGCCTAAGGCCAAGGGGACTCTCTACACCTTCCATTTGAGCAGCACAAGGCTCCCAAAGACCCAGGGATCCTGCCCATTGTGGCAGAGGGTGCAGAGGGAGCTGCAGAGAAGCCCACAACTTCTTGTTTGCCAGGCACATGTTTTTTTAAATCCACAGGACCTGGAGTCCTACAGTCACACACAAATCCACAGTCACAGAAGGAGAGGAGAATTTCTTGTCAGGTGGTTTCAGAGAGTGACTCAAATATGAGAAATAGCAACCTGAGCTGTAATTCTACAACTCTGAGGTCTGCCTAAGGGATGCTGTGCACAGGTAGGTACAGACAACCCAGCAATTATCCTCCTGGAGCTTCATGCCCTGTCCCTCAGATTGGTTCCAGGTGCTGCAAAAAAAGCCAAAGCAGTTTCAATTTATGCTTTAGGTTCTGTGGTTGCTGCAGGTCCCTCAAATGTCTGTTAAGTAGCAGCCAAGATCTAGGCTGGTTTCTGCTCTGTCTGGTGTAGCTGGAGCAGCTGGGAGCCAGGCAGAGCATTTCCTTGGTTTGCCGAATGCCTGGCAGCAGCTCCATTTCTAGCGCTGCTGCTGGGCAGGGAGCTTTGGCTGGACATGCAGAGCTAAAGGCTGCAGCAGTTTGGAGGCTCAGCTGAGTGCCCTGGGGTGCAGCAGCCCCAGCTCAGGGCACCCTGCTCAGGAGAGCTGTACCTGTGAGAGAGGCTGAGGAGATGGTGCCGTAGGCAGCCAGGGACAGCCCCTGCTTGTGCAGGGCAGCCGCCAGCCCCTGCCTGAGAGCTTCCTCCTCCAAGGCAGAGCTCAGGGGCTGGGAATCCTGGGGGGCGAAGAGGAGGCGGAAATGGACGATCACACTGGAGTTTCCACTCCTGCTGGGAGACAGAGAATTAACAGGGACATTGGCTTCATGATCAGTACAAGGGACAGCTTCCTGTGCTAGCTGTCTACAGGGAGCTCAAAGGAAACAAAACTTAATAATTCGATTCTTAATAATTTCAGGTTTCTCTGGAGATGTACTCTGAGTTGAAGTGGTCATTTAATTTATTGTTTTCCTTTGGCCCGAAGCTGTGGTTGAACAAAATTGTTTTCCCTTGCCTTTCTGACTGTATTTCAAAATGAAAGGATCCAGAACATTGTTGCAATCCCGGATGAAAATCCAGCCTTGACCGAAAACCAGTTTCTCTCAGTACTAGCTTTGAACAAGAGCACAGGTGTGAGTTCACCTTCTTGGTGAGGCTTGTCAGAATGCCCTGAAGCATGAGCTGCAGGGTCTGCAGAGAGAGCTGCCTGCACTCACCTGTAGCCCAGGATGGTGCAACCAGTGCAGCTCCAGTCCAGCTGGGAGTCCTGGAGACTGGACAGAAACTGCAAAGCAAAGAGTGATGGTCACACACTTACTGGACCCCAAGAAGATGGGAATAGATGATGCCTGGGATTTTGCAGGAATCTGGAGCTGCTGATGCACTGTCTTTTGCCTCTGCAGGCAGCAGAAGCACCCATGTCCAGCTCATGCATAAGTTTTTCCCACCCTGGCTTTAAGGTACGAGGTAGTACATCCTTTTTTAATGCTGTCTTACCTCTTTTGCAAGGAATAGGCCTGAACACACATTTCCACGAATGTCTCTCAGGGCCCTGACAGGGCCTCCTGAACTGCAGCTTAGCCCCACAGTGTACCCTGCTGATGTTTAAGAAGTCCCAGTTTTCCTCTACCCTTGGCATAGAGATGCTGCTGCTGCTACCATGACAGTATTCCACAAGTCTTTTTCCAGAAGGCCCAGATCAACTCACCAGCCTCTCAAGAGCAGGTGTCAGCACCCTGTAGTAGTCCGAGTTCTCCATCTGTAAGCTGCTGTTGAATGGGATTCCTTGCAGCTCCACGGTGTGCTCAAAGCTGGCCTCTCCCGTGGAATGCCAGGCTGCCAGAGAGGGAAGGTGTCTGTCAGAAGCAGCTTTCCTCACTGCTTTGCAGCATGGATATCATCATGTCCTCTAAACCCCCTGTTTTCAGCAGCTTCACTGTCCCTGACCATCCCAGCTGCCTTGGGGTGCCCCATGGCCAGACTGGGGCACATGTGCAGGAAAACAGCATTTTGCACTGAACTAGTTTGAACTTGAAAAGTAGTGGATTTTTGTCAAGCCTGAGACAGAAGTTCAAGAACAGATGGGTACAGCCTGGCAATCTGAGATTGGCCCTGTCCTTGCAGGAACAGCCTCAGGAAAGTTCCGCTGGGTACTGAAGCCAGCTCAGAAACGATAACTGTCCAGGTGGAATCTGTCAGTCATGCCACACTGGGATTCTCACTGAGGTGCTGGTCTGAGGCCATGGGGCAGCAGAAGCAGCAGGGGGGAAGTGGGAGAGGCAAGGAGATGGTGGTCATGCTCTGGAGTGGGACAGTGAAACAGGCAGCGCTCAGTGGCTGCAAGTGCTTGTGATAGGAAATGGCAGAGGCAGTGAGGTACAGTGACAAGAAATTTCAAAGTCCGAGAGAGATTAGAGGATAGAATCATAGAATCATGGAATTGCTTAGGTTGGAAAAGACCTCTGAGATCATTGAGTCCAACGATTCCACAGCGCTGCCAAGGCCACCACTACCCCGTGTCCCCTAATGCCACATCTACATGTTCCTTAAATCGCTTCAGGGATGGGGATTCCACCACTGCCCTGGGCAGCCTGTGCCAGGGCTGGACAGCCCTTTCAGTGAAGGTATTTTCCCAATATCCAGTCTAAAATTCCCCTGGCAGAACTTGATTTGAGGCCATTTCCTCCTGTCCCTTGTCCCCTTAGGAGCAGAGCCCAACCCCCACCTGGCTGCACCCTCCTGTCAGGAGTTGTGGAGAGCCTGAAGGTCCCTTTGAGCCCTCTTTCCTCCAGGCTGAGTTCTCCCAAGCTCCCTCAGATGCTCCTCATCAGACTTGTGCTCCAACCCTTCCCCAGCTCCATTCCCTTCCCTTCCCTGAATACGCTCCAGCCCCTCAATGTCTTTCTTGTCATGAGGGGCCCAAAATAAACCCAGGGTTTGAGGTGGGTCCTCCCCAGTGCCCAGCACAGGGGGACAGTCACTGCCCTGGTCCTGAAGGCCACACTATTTCTTCAGCAGATCAACATCTCACCCAGCTTGGGGTTGTCTATGCACTGATGGAGGGTGCCCTCAATCCCCTCATCCAGACCATTGATAAAGATATTACACAGGGCTAGCCCCAAAGTGGCCCCGAGGAACCCCACAGGTCACCAGTCTCCAGCTGGGCGTGACTCCATTCACCACCACTCTCTGGACCTGCTCATCCAGCTGGTTTTTACCCACTGAAGAGCACACCCAAGCCATAAGCACACAGTTTATCCAAGGAAATGTAGACGGGAAATAGTGTCAAAGGCTTTACGGAAGTTGAGGTAGACCACATTCAGAGCCTTTCCCTCATCCAATCGGCAGGTGGTCACCTTGTCATAGAAGGACATCAAACTGGTCAAGCAGGAAATGGATAAAGCATATGTATCATGAGACACTGATGATAAAGTGCTCCAAAGTCACATATTGAGAACATGAGCTAACTACAGCCTTGGTAGTTTTTGTGCATATGTGCAGAAAGGTGTCTGCATTTTGTCCTCAGGAGAAGGATTTTGGGGATTTTTGCTATGAGCAGTGCACACCACTTCTCTTTTGGAGCTGATAAACTGCAAGGTACCTGGCTGCACACTCACCAAGCAGGATCCCCAGGCAGAGGGCTGAAGCACTGCCCACCACAGCAGCAGCAGCGGTTACCTTCCAACAGCAGGCCCCCAGGCTCCTTTTCTGGGTGCCTTGCCCTGGCTTTCTCTGGTCCATGCCTTCTGAGCAGCTCTACAGATGGGCTCTGTGATTAAAAAGAAGAGGAGGAAAATGACAAGACTGGGATGAAATCTGTTGTGCCAGCTAAGGGTTACCCCAGCAGCTCCAAACAGGGCATTGCCAGAAGAGATGAAAGGGTAAATATGCACCGTGTCCCCTGAATGTGCCTCAGGCTGCAGATTCAAGTTGTAGGACCTGAACACATTGACCACGGTGGCCCCTCCCTGCCTGGCTCCCCTTCTCTGTCCTTGCAGGAGGGCACCACTGAGTGGTGGTGTCCCTTGTGCTGTGCTCACAGTGGCCATGGGCAGTGTGGGCATGAGCCAGCCTGAAGCCTCCATCTCCCTGCTCCGCACAGGCTCTGGATGAACGCTGGGCTCAGCAGCACAGAACCTGCCTGGCAGTGCCCCGTGCCTGCCCTCCAGCAGGCAGTACCCCAGGCCTGCTCAGCAGCAGGATTCCAAGGGTGAAATGCCAGGGTGAATAGGAACCTCAGCTCATAGCAAGGGGTTTGACATCTTGGCTTGCTCCTTCTGCCTTAGGCATCACCCCTCATAAAGATCCTAAATCCAGCTAGTGTCACTAGGGAATGTTTTGGTGCTGCTTAGAAGTCACAGAGCTGCAGTAAAAGGTAGAACAGTTGAGCTGTAAAGTTCAACATTTATCTCAGAGTAATCTCATAGGTCTGCAAACACGACGAGACTGCAGTCATCCTTAAACATGAAACTGCAGTCTGAATAGACATCTGTGGACAGAGACCTGTGTGAGGCTCTGACTCGTGAATGTACCAAAGCTAATTGGCATTGAATACTTCAGAAATCATTGTCTGCTCCTGCTGGACCATTCTGACCTGGCTATGGAAGTCTTGGCATTAAGCTACTTATATCCCCAAGGTGCATGTTAAATGGATTAAAACTCTCTCAGTAATTAACCTCATCCTGTAGTTTTTTATGAGGTAGATTCCAGGGTGAGGTTTCATATATAGCCCAGTGATACTCCACATTTTTTTCAGGAATTCTGGAGAAATTATAAAATCACAGTGGGTGGCAAAACCCACTACAGCATTTAGCTAAGAGCTCCCAATGCCTAGTGATACAGAGCGATTAATATGTTCTCTAATTACAGCTATGCTGTTACCCTGATGAGCAGATTCTCCTTCCCTGTGGCCAGCACTGGCGCTGGTGCTTCCAGTATTTTACCTCAAGTAGTCCTGCAAAGAAGCAAAGCCTCTTCATGTCACCTTTCCTGCCTTCACTTTTTCCTGGCCTTCGCTGGACTGGTTTCAGTATGTCAATGCTTTTCATGCACTGAAGATGCCCAGATGGGATATGGTGCTCCAAGTGTGATTTCCAAAACGCCAAAAATAGAAGAGTTATCTTAGGGGTTTTTTTGTCTGCAGTCTTGCTAGTACAAACCAGACTGTATTTGGCGTTTATTTGTACATCATCAACAATTGGGTATCACTAGGAGTGAAACCAGCCTGGAATCCATAGTTATTCCATCATTCAGACAGGTTAGTATCTGCAACGAGCCTGATGAGACAAGGAGGGGCACTGATTTCCTGTGGTCCTAAAATGTATTAAATAACTGGATTAATAATTCTCCCTCATAGGCAGGAAGAAGACACACAATCCTTCTGTTCAAACTGGCAGGCTGAAGCTGTCTCAGACAATTTATGTGGTCAGAGTGGAAATCCACAGAAGTCCAGAACCACTCAGCTTTACAGTGAGTCTTCTGAAGACTCAACCTCTAACTGTTGGGAAACACAGATTTACAGGTGACACCAGAAAAGCCTTGGCAAGGCACAATCACCTCTCAAACTTACTCTATTTTTATATTGACAGCATCAAGGGTATGAAACCCACATAGCTCTTCCTTCCTCACTTCCAAAGTCTGTCCTGCCGCAGGACATCTCACCTGCTCACTGCCTACCCACTCAGAGGAGCTGTGAGAGGCTGGGGGCCACAGCAGCGATTCACTGTGCTGTAAATCAGACTGAGACTTCAGAGAAGCTGCAGAGGAACAGTCTTTTCTAATGTAAATGCATGCAGCAATGAAAGGAAGAGGGGAGGAAAGGGACACAGGGAGAAGCAGCTCCCTGTTTCAGAAGAGCTTTTCAGTGTCTTCCAAGAGGCGTCAGCAGCTCTTTAAACTGAAGCTTCTAGATAAGAGATTTTAAAAGGTCACTTCTTTGTGAGGCAACAGACAGAGAGAAAGGGGAGAGGAAGGGAGAGTCTGTCCAAGATGCCTCTTTTTTTCTAGCAGACCTCCAAATATTCTTTTTCAGCTGTAACTGAGCCTGGCATGGATCGGCACTGTGGCCCCTGGGTTCTGTTAACAATATCTCTGTCGGACAATTCAGCTCTGCTTAAGGGGAGACAAGTAGGGAACTTTCTTTTTCCAGTGGTCCTCGTGACCTGAATACATACAGATGAGGGATCCCTCCTTCCCTCTTTCAGTAGGTTTTGGAGTCACCGTCTCTCCTGCAGTGTGCTGAATGTGGGCACGCAGAAATCCAGCCCAGGTGTGCTGACCAGTGCAACAGTGGACTTCAATGGCCCTCAAAGGTAGGACAAACACATCTGAGAAAAAAAATAAACATTGCAGACAAAATTGGCTCTGGATGGTTGTTTTTTTGACAATACAATCTTAGTTGCATGTAAAAGCCATACTACAATAAAAGGCACTTGGAACCCTAGAAAGAAGTTTGTATTAGTGATTGCAGAGGCATTTTAACTGGAAAAAATAGAGTATTTAGAGATAAAGAAACTTTCTACTTCCCAAAACAATCAAAAGTTATCTTCAATCTCCCTTTTAGCATAAGGAAAGTTTATTTTCTTTTGATGTCAGTGATGTGAATTAAAAAAAGAATTAAAAGAACATGTAAATGAAAAGCCCATTTTGCAAGAGCAAAATAGAGATTGTAATTTTTTTTGCTGAAAAATAATAAGGATCATCTCTAAATGCATAGTGGAGATCTGTAGAAAGGAACTATACACAGTGAAAAACGTTGTGGCATAAAATCAGATGAGCAAAAAGTAAATTTTGTTAGTGAGGCAGAAATCGGGAGACTATTAACAGTCATGAGTTTCCAGTAGGAATATGGAGAAGTGAAGAAGAAATCGTGGTGGTGTGCCGTGGATACCTCTGCGGTGTATGGATGCGGTTTGGACAGAGAGCTCTCGAGTCCAGTCTCAGAGCATGCAGGTTTATTGCGAAAGAGCGTGGGTGGAGGGGAGCTGCCACGGAGCCACCAGGCGCAGCCCCGAGGCAGGTCAGAGAGAGGGCGAGAGGTACAGAGCGGAAGTACAAAAAGATGAATAATCCCGAATCCCGTTGTTACAGTACAATAAATCTTGTTCTATGCTGAATATTCAAATTTTCACTAGCCAATCTAGGACAAGATACAAATTCTACATCATTTACAAATAGCCTATGAGAGTCCTTGTATTACCATACGATGTTACATATTAGACTCCTAAAAACTGTTTTTTCAGCTTCCTGTTGGATTGATTAAATCTTTGGAGTTTCTGGATCCACACCGGAGAAGGGTATTGTCTATTCCAGAGTGGCCATTGTTTAATCAAAAGGCTGATAAGCCTTGCCCTCCAGCTATTTCAGTGACTGAGGTTTTTGGTATCTTAAAGCTTGTCTTCATTTCAATTTCTCCTAAGGTTTTAATATTCTCAGCATCTTTTGCCAGGTAATAATTTCTATGAGATTTTCCTATTTCTTCCTACTCAACAGAGAAGTAAAAGCACATTTATGATTTTTTGTCAGCTTATAAATTGTGAGTGGTTATAAAATATTATGCCCCTGAGAGCAGGGTGTGGGGAATTCTGACCTGAGAGTCCTCTCAGTCCTGTCTCAGGGAGGTGTCTTTTCACTGGTACATTTTAGCAGAGAAGGCACATCTGATGTGCAGCAGAGTCAGCAAGAGCTGTCCTGCAGACTGTCACCGTCTGTGGCTGTCCCTTGAGCTTCTGCCACGATGCTAGGAGGTGGCTGCCACCCCTGCTCTGCTGCTGCTTGGCAGCCCAGGCCTTGTTTCCTCCACAGAAGTCTGGAGTTTGCTCTAGGGCAGCCTTGAGTCATTCCATAGGATTTCCTTGGAAGATGGATTTTATTTCTCAGTGGATTCAAGTAGGGAAATTGTAAAATATAAAGTGATATAGTAGAAATATTCCTTTACCCAATTAGCCAAACTGTCACTAACACCCGTTCTTCTTGTCAAAGAAGAAAAGTATCACATGTGTCTGTGTGTGATATGTATGTGTGTGATATCTCGTGTGTGTGTGATGTGTGTGTGTAATATCTCATGTGTGTGTGTGTGATATCTCGTGTGTGTGTGTGTGTGATATGTGTGTGTGATATCTCGTGTGTGTGTGTGATATGTGTGTGTGATATCTCGTGTGTGTGTGTGTGATATCTCGTGTGTGTGTGTGTGCACACGTGTGTGAGAACACGCACGTGCAGCCTGCTGGGGGAATATCACCTGCAGGAGCCGCAGGGGCACATGGCAGGGCCACAAGAGGCACCCTGGTGGTCTGTCCCTGCGCTGCGCACAGACCCAGCCTCACCAGGGCAGGTGATCCCATGCCATACACACCTGTAGGACTGGCCCAGAGCACAAATGGTGCTGGTTCCTGTTTTCAGGGAGAAACTCGCTTCTTGCAAAATGCCACAGCTCCTGAGTCTGAGGCACAGTGTTGACCTCCCAGTGCTGTGCTGGTGTGGCTGCCCAGAAAAAGGGCTCTTTTCTTCCTTTACCTCCACAAACCCCAGCCTTCTTTCTTCCACTGCTTGGTACTTTTCTTCCTTGACCTCACTGTGTCTTCCTCTTCATGTTTTTACCTCCTGCGGCCTTTTCTTCTGCCTTCCCAGCCCTCTCCAGTCTCTCTCCCTTCAGAACACTCCCATCTTGCACTGCACAGCCCCAGACTCCCTCCTGCTCTTCTCCAGCTTCTCCCATTCCCAGTTCTCCCAGCTCCTACCAGCAGCACCCGACCACAGGGATACAAGCTGAGACACCTCACTCTAGACTGTTGGCCAGAGGAAAGAAAGACAGGAAAGAAACAGTGGTACTCATGTTCTCAAAAGTCAACTTCATTTACAGATAACAAATCCCAAGGGACAATGCAAGGAAACCACCGTGCTGCATTTCTGTATTCTAGCACGCTGGTTTTCTCCCAAACTATGGTTATAAAGGGCAGCCAATATGCTGCAACCATTTGAATAACCAAGTGTTAATAAAATATGTGCTTTATCCCATAACAGCGTAGTGTGGCTCTTAGCACAGCAATACTGTGTCTACTGAGCCTTCAGACACAGTGGTTGTAAATCTGTCTTATTATGACCTGTGAATCCTCACCCAGACAGAGCCTTTGCAAAATGAAAGCACAGGTATGAAAACTATGTCACTTGCTCAAGGCAGATCTGTCTGCAGCCTCAGCAATGATCCCATGGCCAAAGGCAAGTGAAGGATTACTGATTTCATCATCAAGATAAGACTTGTGGCACTTCAGAGGGGAATACAGCAGAAGCAAAATATTTCTCCAGAAGGATGTAACCCAAAATCAGAAAGCAGACTCTGAGATGCCTCACTTGGTAAGTTCACCATTCAAAATCACAGCCGCCAGAACAACAAACCACATCTATGTCACCAAACCAGGAGCCTGAGCAGGAGAGAGAAGATGGTCATTTGCTCTAAGTGAAATCAGAAGCATGGCCAGAATTGATAAGAGATGTGGGTGTGCAAACAGAGCAAGGTGGTGGGAACAGCCAACCTCAAATATCTCAATTAAAATGGGGTCAAGCCTTGTGACTTTTCCTTACAGTTGGGAATTTAGTTGTACAGAAATGGGGCTCAGAACTTGTGGCAGCAGCTACTGAGGAAGTGTAGAACACTTTCATAGGGGAGTGGATTTATAACCAGTGGTATCTGTTGGGCGGTGTTGCAGTGTAAGGACTGCACAAGGAGGGAGAGCTCAAGAACTGTGTGCCAGTTCCTCCCTATGGCTCAAGGGTATCCCACAGCTACTCTCTGAGTGGGGCTCCAGAGAAGGGAGTGTTGGAATTTATTCCAACATTGTCGCTTCCTGGTAAACCCATATGTTTCCCCTTAAACCTTCTGATTAGATGATCCTATGCCATGAAAGAAAAAGCCCATGCAGATACAGCAGCAGCTGATGGAACAGACACAGGACAGAGCTCTCAGCATCAAAGGCAAACAGTCCCATGACCAGCAGACACAGGTCTTTTGTTTTGTGCAAGCATCACCTCCCACCACACTGGTTCCTTGGACTACCCAACACTGGATTTCTCTAATCCTTTTGCTTTAGCCCATCTCCAGCTTCTGTAGTGGACATATAGAGCTGGCCATGCCTCCATCTCTCTGTACGTTAACATTTTGAAGGGGTTGTACTGCATTTGAAAGGCTAGACCCTACTTTCAAGCAGAAAGAAATTCTTGCCACCTAAGAGACTGCAGATTGGACTGAGGACACCTCTTGTTATTAAGGTGAGTGAAAAGTCCTGACACTGCAAGCCCCCCAGACCATGCACAGCCTGCAAGTGAGCAAATCTGCAAGTCCCTGCCACGCAGGTCAGTGACGATCCCGAGTCCCTGCTCACCTGCAGCACTCATTATGGAGGTGCATCTGGTTCAGCTGTAGTCCTGCTCTCAGCAAGCCAAATGACACTGTGCAGGCCTTGTTTATTGTCCCTCTTGGTCTACAAATGTCTCTCAATTTACAAGTAAGAAGATCCTCTCCCTGCCTGCCAACTCAGCAGTCTCAGCTGGGGCATGACAGACAGGCTGAGCTCCCCAGCGCTCCTATTATCACTGGTAACAAAGGCTCTAACATCACTTCCACCTTGGAGAAACTCAGCCCTAAGCTCTCCCTCTAGTAACAGGGTACTGGGCAGATTTGTACCTGCAATTACTTCTTAAACTTGTAGCCATGGATTGCAAAATAAAATAAAGGTGGCCTTCCACCCTCACCCCCAGCCCCCCCCAACTGGCTTGAAAGCCAATACAGACAGTAAATACTGAATACACATCGGGAGTACCCTGTAAGCCAGGAAGTCCATGTTTGTCCAGTTACTTTCCACAATAGGAGCACGATATAATTTGATACTTTTCAAATCATGAATGGCCAAGAAAAGCTCACATGCTTAACTCATGGCATTTCCTTCACTGACATTCGCTCGCCTCCCTTGAACACTGTCTGGTCCAGTGCAGAGGCTGTGGGAGAAATCTTCGTCCCAATGAAGCTGATGGACATACTAAGACCAGAGGTTCTTCGAGGAACAGGGGGGCTAAAGTAGATGTCTTCATTTCGCAAATAATCACATTTTGTACTTTCTTACCAGGTTACATACTTTAGACACAATGTGTAAATTACATTTTTACCTAGCTTCAGCTGTTATTACAGGTTGTCTGGTAGCCATTAGTGTTCATGGACACAGAACCCCCAAGCTACCCTGAAATCAGTTACCTGCAATGAATGCATGCTCACTCAAAGGAAGAATTCACATAGAGAAACCAGCCAGTGATGAAAGGTATCAGTCAAGCAGTGAACTCACAGAACCTGAGTCAATGGGATTTTTGTCATTGACTTGAGAGGCTGCAGAGTGAAACTGTACATGTGTCACATGCTGAACTGCAGTGCTGAAGCTGTGTGACCACGGACAGCTTTGGCCAGCCCTGGTGGCTGAGGAGAGCCTCCCCGAGCAGACGATGGCACACACGGAGCGCTCGGGTCCTGCCCGGGGCCGTGGTGCCTTTGACACCGCACTCGAGGGACCTGCCTTGGGCAGGACAGGCAAAGTGCCAGAGCTCTCTGCAGGGCAGCCTCAGCGCTGGAAGACAAGTGGGTGTGAAGCCCTTCCTTTCAACCACGGGAACAAAGAACCGTCCAGCTACAGAAGCATTTATTTTAGCTCAAATCATCCTGCTATTTGAAGCCCATCGAGGTGGCTTGTAAGAGTTGTCCCAAGCCGAGGTCGAAGCTGCTCACTGCCCGCGGCTGTTTCTCTCTTGTATTTTCTACATTGATAGTGTTGCTTGTTTCAGCGCTTAGGTCTGCATTACTGCAGTTTTGGTTTTCCGTGAAGTTCTCTGAGCTCTCTTTCTAGAATATTTCCTAATTTATTATAGCTTTCAAATAATATAGACCGTTATCTGCATTCTCTTAACCAGGACTTTCAAAGACGAGGGTCAAGAGGTCAGGTTCCCACATGTGGTGGTTGAACACACCCTGGTTAACAGGCAAAAGACGAAATGTGCTACACAAATACAACTGCGGGTCACAGCTGGCAGAAGCGTCAAACTTCCACAGGCATTCAACGGGAAGCCCATTTCTGTAGCCAGTGGGTTCCTTTGGTCCAAGGAGCAGAATAAATCCCCTCCAGGACCACCCACCCTTTTGCGCAGAGTTCTCCCAGACTCCCCTGAATCGTGTTAGAGAATCGAAAAGCACTAAAAACCACTCCAGTATCACTTAAGGAAAACTGCTTAGCCATCAGCGACTAAAAGGAAGCACAGAAGGTGTTTCCACCTATTACTTTCAATAGAAGGTGAGTTAGGCTGTTTTCCCCACAAACAGTAAATTCAGAAACAGGCTGTTGCCCCCAGCCAGCGAAGCACGCGTGGGGGAAAATGCAGCCGAGAGAAGCAGTTTCGAACTCCCGCTCGCCTGAAAATGTGCGAGTGCGGGCAGCAAACCTGCCTGACCCTGGCGGGAGAAGCAAGGAGGAAGAGCAGAAGGAGGTGGTGAAGAAGGAGGAGGAGGTGAAAAAGGAGCAGGAGGAGCAGGAGGAGGAGGAGGGGAGCTGCCCGAGCCCCAAGCAGGCAGGAGGGACCGCACGGGGCGGTGGGACCGCGGGGCGAGGAGCGCCCACGGGTGGGTGCCGCAGTCGGGAAAGGTGCAGGATTTTCTCTTCCCATCAGAGCCACAAAAGCCCGGCACCCTGAAGGAAGTAAAAAGGGCTCCTAAGCAGGAGCAGGGACTCACCCGCTTGGCTTTCCCCGTTGCCGCCAGGTGCCTTCCCCGGCAGCTTCTCCCGAGCGGAGCCGCCCCGAGCTCAGCCCGCGGGGGCGGTGGGAGGCACTGGGGGAGTTCGCGGCCGAGCTTAAAGGCACAGGCTGAGAGACAGGAACGGTTCAGCCTGAAGAGCTGGTTTGTTGCCTCACTGAACTTTGGAATTAAGCACTTTTGCTCCCCCTTCTCCCTAGCTGCCCGCGTTGGGAGCTGGGCCGGTGATGCCCCAGTTCCTGCCTGTCGCCAGCCACGGGACATTCCTGCAGTTCGCTGTACAGCTCTCATCCCCTCCAGCAGCAGGGCAGAAAGGAAAATAGCTGCCTGAATTGGGGTGGTTCATACCTGCAACCATGGATTTCCCCCCATCACCAGAACTTGGCAGCCCCCCACACTGAAGCCACGGGGATGATCTATAAACCAGCACTGGCCTGTTCCAGAAATAGCGAAGGGAGCAGTATTACAAAAAGACCCTACTAATTTCCTCAGTCAGACATCCATAGTCCTTCCAGTTCATACTGTATTTATCATCGTGACAATCTCTGTGTTAGAACAGCCTAAGTGCCACACAGGAACATGCAGGCATTACCCAGCCTCACACACACCCACAGCAGAGGCCAGAACTGGACAGAGTTCCTTAGCTGAAGTTCATGTTTAAGCCCACAAGTGACCCTTCTGCCATCTTGAAAAGACAAAAAATACTTGAAAAACTGAGAACTTGTTTTGCTTTGGTCTGAATTTTTGACTGCTGCTTGACAGTCAGCTCTCATCCAATTGCCACTTCTGCCCCTAAGTAGCTTTAACATTAGCAAACTTCAGCAGTTCGTGTATTTGATGGCAAAGCAATGAAAGAACATAGGATTCTGAAATTATAAAGTTGTCATAGAGATTTCTCTGAGATTGATTTTGCTTAGAGAGTATCCTTTCATCCCTAATATCTGCTGGATATCTCCAAACTGAGCAACAACCACTGAAACATGATTTAGGTTTCCTCCTGAGCATCACTAATGAAGACTTGGCTGGTTACAGAATCACAGACTGGTCTGAGTTGGAAGGGACCCAAGAAGAATCATTGAGTCCAACTCTTAAGTGAATGCCCATATGGGGATCAAACCCAGGACCTTGGTCTTATCACCAAGTTAACACCCAGAAAAATGCTGCAATCTCTGAATCTGGACGTGTTTGACTGTGAGCCAGTGAACACCACAAGCAGTTCCTGTCCTTTCAGGCAGACTGTACATCCCTGTGAAAGAACTGAGCAAGAGGTTGACATCCTTCTAAAAGTTCATCAGGTAAAGAGGATCTGCATGTATCTTTATGTGAATGGAGAAGCAAAACTGCTTAATCAAAGCCCAAAAGTAATAAGAGGAGGAGGGGAGATAGGATTGCAATAAAAGAAGAAACCAACAAAATCTATCAGTGGTCAAATAAGTAAGAAATTAGGAGCAGCAGTCTCTGCACTCCTGCTGAAGGGGCTGGGAGCAAACAGATCAAAGTTAAGAGAGAGGACAAGTCACTACGGATGTGATCTCTGGCAACCAAACTCAGCAGTGGCCGCTGGGGCCACCCTTCTCTCTCATGTTTGCTGCACACACAGTCACAGTGTGCAGATAAAATGAACACTGCACTAAAGCAATATAACACTCAAAATTTAATGGAACAATCAGGAAAACATTGTGATACACCACAAGGATTTAAACATCTTTAACAGTATTTAGCTGGTTTGCTACATTTCATGTTGGAGTGCTAGAAAATGCTTTGCATGGGATATGGAATTATTTCTATGGTCAAGAAAATTTCTAGGTGCAAAAAACACAGCAAGGAGAACTTTACGTAAAAGGATTTCCTAGACCATTTGCTTCATTCTGCTTCCCAGGAAAATCCTTTTACTGAGGGCATGGGAAAAATGAACGTGAGGTTGAGTGGTTGTGTCTCCTGATTCTTTTCCTGTGGTACAGCGACTAAGAAATGGAATGGGGACAGAAACCAGCTTACAAAAACTGATCAGAAATAAAGAGTTTTTTATCAAGGGAACAACATCTTGATGCAGCAAGACGTGTTGCACATTCTGCAGCATCACCCCCAAAAGACATTTTAAGCACAGATTTCCATTTTTAATTTTCTTTTTCTGCACTGGGAAGAGACATTTCTCATGCTTGAAGGGGAAAAAATGTATTGGTTGATTTAATTTAATTTTAAATCTTGATTTCAGAGTGATAAACCAATCAAGATATAAGAGAACATAGTAATAGGAAAAAATAATACTCCTACATAATTTTTTGAGAGACATTTGAGAAGAAAAATCTTATTTTCATAAAATTAAATTCTGCAATATTCATTTATATAAATATACAAAACCAACAGTTACATGGCTTTCTTCTGCTAGAGTTTCCCTCTCTCTTACTTTTTCCTACAGAAATATCACAGAAATACTGAGTGACTCACTAACTTCTTATTAATGAAACTTGCTTGAACTTTGATGGAACTGTTTTCAGAGTATGCAACAATTGAACAGCTCTGTAGTGGCCACAGAGTTGTGTCCTTTCCCTATCCCCATCCAGGGGGTACAAAGCTACAAAATAAATATTCTCTTCATTTGGACTTCTGGAGGTCTCCAGACGAATTTCACACTTGGAGCAGTGCATCTGCGCCTGGGGTCCTCAGCACAGGAAGGACATGGATCTGTTGGACCGAGTCCAGAGGAGGCCACGGAGATGCTCTGAGGGCTGGAGCCCCTCTGCTCTGGGGCCAGGCTGGGAGAGCTGGGGGTGTTCAGCTGGAGAGGAGAAGGCTCCAGGGAGAGCTCAGAGCCCCTGGCAGGGCCTAAAGGGCTCCCGAAGAGCTGGAGAGGGACTGGGGACAAGGGATGGAGGGACAGGACACAGGGAATGGCTTCCCAGTGCCAGAGGGCAGGGACAGATGGGATATTGGGAAGGAATTGTTCCCTGTGAGGGTGGGGAGGCCCTGGCACAGAGAAGCTGTGGCTGCCCTGGCAGTTTCCAAGGGCAGTTTGGATGGGGCTTGGAGCAGCCTGGGACAGTGGAAGGTGTCCCTGCCCATGGCAGGGGCTGGAACAAGATGGGTTTTAAGGTCCCTCCCAACCCAAGCCATTCTGTGGCTCTGTGAGTAGGACTGGTGCCCTAATCACTGTGCTAGGTGGTGTGGATATTTTTGCAGCTTTAAAGACCTCCTGACTGGGGACCACATGACTGTAATAACATAACAGAGAACAGCTGACAGGGCAAAAGAAACCTCCTGAACTTCAACAAGACTGAAAAATTCTTCACCTGGGATAGATTAACCCCCATGCCAGAGAGTCCATGAAGCTCCTTAATGTTCTCTGTCTATATTAGTCCATTCCCGTGCTGTGATCAGGAAGAGGCAGCAGGCCAAGTGTTGCTGCTCAGATGGTTTTTCCTTTTATCCTTCACAAAAAAAGAGGACTTCCCTGCCCCACACAGAGGAAAACATGGAACATTTGAATGTCTGGGCTAGATGGGTATACACTAGCAGAGGATGCAGACATACATGACCATAACAAGGCTAAAGATCACAAGAACACATTGGTGCATGCCTGGGATGCTTTCCTAAAGGATCTACATTTTTATGGAAACTTGTTTTGCAGGAAAGAGTGACAGCTGTCCTGATCTAATACATTAACCCCAAAAAAAGATGCAACAGAGGCTTTCTGCTTCTGCTCCACTGCAGTTAACCAGTGAGGCATGTGAAAAAATCCCCAGTCCTTTAAAAGTATCAGAGAAAATTCCCCTGGAATTGAGGCCCTGGCTCTAGTTTTGTACCTGCTCAGGAGCATCTGTTGGGAACAGGATGATTCCTAGGAGCCACTGGAGACATGCAGCACACCTCTTCTCAAAGCTGTATGTCTTTCCAAGGAACTCTTCTAACAGAGCAGCATGCAGAGGTGATCTAGAGAGTCAAACCTATCTTGGAGGTGAGACTGAGAAACCATGAATCTCGGAATTGCATTTAAACAGAAAAAAAACAGATCAAAATATTGTATATGCCTCATTAAAGTTCCCACAAAAAGAAAAATAGGACAGATTTGCAGCACAGACAAGTCCTAGAGTCCCCAGGTGGTCCAAGAACTCCCCAGTTAATCACCTGCACCAGTGAGGCAATGAGCTGGTTTGAAATTCGGCAATTGACTGAGCAAAAGTATTTCAGTAATTGGCACAGGAGCTCTCCAGGTGGGAATTTCCATGTGCCCTGAAACCAACCTTCAGGCAGCACCAGTGCATGGAGGAATCCCTGTGCTTAGTGAGTCCTGGAAGGAGAATGTGGAGAATGCAGCCCTTCCTCCCCGAGCTGCCCGAGGGCCCTGCTGCAGGACTGAGCAAGGTGTGCAAGAGAAGCTGCTTGTGAATAGCTCACACAAACTGTCCCTGCAGACAGAAATGGTCACACGGGGCAGAACTTTAGAAAAGGCAGTTGGGAGAGGCTCGGAATGTCAAGACCTCACTGGTGGTGGATCTGCTCCTGTGGGAGAGCGGTGGGTCAGCTCCACCACAAGTGTTCAGTGGACTCAGTTCAGTCTGCCTCCTCCTGCTGGGATGGTATCATTCCCCACCAGAGCATTACTTTGTGCCGAGATGTATAATATGGGCTTTTTTTAAAAAAACCAAACCCAAACACCCACCCTGCAAAAAAACCCCAAAAGAAAACAGAAAACAAAACTAAACGACCAAAAAAACCCCCAAAACACCCACAACCCCCCCACAAACCTAAACAAAACAAAAACCAAAAACCAAACAGACAAAAACAAACAAACAAAAAAAAAGCAGGCAAGAAAAAAGCCCAAAACCAAACAAAACCAACCCAAACCCACAAAACCCCAAACAATAAATTCTCTGTCCTTGTCGATGCAACAGATACAGGAACAACCAAGTACAGGAATATAAAGGTCACACAATTTGTTCATTTTGCTTATTTTGTTCAGCAAGCAGGTATGTGTCTAAACCTAGAATACCAGGCACTGTTTCAACTAATATAGGCTGAGGTTTACAATACATTAGGATGAGCTTTGTGGCCAGATAGTATCTTAATATTTATTACCCTTTATTTAACACAAAACCAGTCTTTCTGGTTTTGAGCCCTCCTTGTCTGAATGGAAGCAGCTGTCTCTGGGCTCCCCAGTTACAGCCCAGACAGAAAGGCTGTCTTGCTGCAGCTAGTTTTTTTGGTGGATTGGTTTGGTTTGGGGTTTTTTTTGTTTGGTTTGGGGTTTTTTGGTTGGTTTTTTTTGTTTGTTTGTTTGTTTTGTTTTGTGTTTTGTTTTTGGTTTTTTTGGCTTTGTGGTTTTGGGGTTTTTTTTAAAGAGTAAATATCATAAGAAATTTCTCAATTTCTCTCTTCTCAGCTATATTGTGTATTTAAAAGTGAAATGCAGGACATACTAAACAGATACCCAGAGTGGAATTGTACCTGTTTCAGTTTCATTCAGTATTTCAGGTTTTTTGTGTTGTACCTGTTTTCAGTTTTCATTCATTCAGTATCATTCCTGGATACACCCCTGACTTGCCTTGCAATTCAGTAGACATTTAGCATTTTTTTAGAAAGAGGGACTGTTAGTAACACCTTTTTTCCTTAGCAACAGCACTACAACACGCAACAGAGCAGTCAAACCCCATTCCTTGGCACAACTGATCACATGGCTTTAAATGGTTGGAGAGACCCTGGCACAGGTGCCCAGAGCAGCTGTGGCTGCCCCTGGATCCCTGGCAGTGCCCAAGGCCAGGCTGGACAGGGCTTGGAGCAGCCTGGGACAGTGGAAGGTGTCCCTGCCCATGGCAGGGGTGGCACTGGATGGGCTTTAAGCTCCTTCCAACCCAAATTGTTCTGGGATTCTGTCAGGGTTGTAAAAGCTGGGGAAAGAGATTACTTGTGTGGACTGTGTGGGGATGTCAAACCGGTTCTGGTATTGGGCAAGTTTTAAGAATTTTGCATGGAATTGACCTCACAGCAGGAGCTGTACACAGTGCTCTTTAAATGCCAAAAGACATTTTACCCCATCCTGGTGCAAACAATAAAAAGAAGTGTTTCAAACTTAAGAGTGATATAAAATAGCAAAACTCAGTTCAAAAATTAAGTATCTTTATTTGACACTTTTAGAAAATTTTTACAGTTTTAAACTAAAACAGACTAAAGGGAATTCCAGTGTTTTTTAAAAGCAAAACAGAAGGAAAAAACCAAACAACAGCAATTTCAGTTGACCAGTCATTTTCAAGTTTGTTTTCTTTCATTGTATCTATATATGCCTGAAACAGGCTTCATTACTCCATGGAAAATTCACTCTGCAGAAACCCTTGGGATAGTTCTCATCTCTTTGTCCTAAGATTCTGCCATCCCCACTAATTTTGAAGTAGGGTTTTTTCCAAGTTACATCACAGAAGGAAAGCTAATCTACATTTGGTCACTGGAAATCCTATGTATTACAATGTATTTACATATATAAAAATATATATATTATGATATGCTGTGCAATTGGATACAAGGCTGTAATTCAGTCAGGGCTGGTATCAAAACCATAAAGTTCCGTAGAGACACAGGGTGGAAAAAGGCCACCCAGACTGAATTGTAAATCTGACGCATGTACTATGTAAGACCTACAGTTTTGGAAAACCAGAAATACTTGCCAAAAATGTCTTTTACTACTTGGAAACAAACTTGCGTTTTCCCTTGGTCTTTGCAATGGCTCTCTCCTAACTGTCAGCACAGGAAGGGATCAGTAAGGTGACACAGTCAGTTCTTTGTTATTACTGGCAAACAATAACAGCAAAAAAACCCCCTTGTACCATAGATATAAGATACTTGTTTCATGGACAAAAGTCACAGAGTTATCGATTTCTCTATCCCTGCAGATATCATGCAATATGCACAATTTTGCAAGTCATCAAGTATGAAATGCTACACCTTCCCCAGGCTGTGTGAGGGGAGAGGGACTCTCTTGGGGGGTCGAGAACCTCACACCAACTACAGCTGTGGAACTGATCCACACAGCGTACACCACTGACAGACAGACTGACATGGTAAAGGAATACAAGACAGGAACCAGGGAATCAGGGAAGGACATTCATTCTATCAGCATCACTGACTACATCCTTACAGAGAACTAAATTCCTCATTCTTTATGTCCCATCTGCACTTCATTTCCATAGCTTGTTTGTTTGGAAATAGCCTCATGCAGGAAAAATACTCCAACTAAGTTTTCACACCAGCCTTCCTATGCTGGCCAACTTTCTTAGCTGTTTCTTTTTTTTGGAGGGAGGGGTTGTTTTTTAGTGTGGTGGTTTTCTGGGTTTTTTTCTCTCTCTTTTTATATTTTATATTTTATTAAGGGACCAAACTGCATAGAAGATCTTAAAATAGCAAAAACATGTAACAGGTTGGATCAAGAGAAAATCTTTCCTTCAGTACCTGAAATGAGCTTAAAGTTTATTCTTCATGCATACATATGCAAAGAGATGCATTTGCAAGCGCTAAAATTAACAATCTTTTAGTTTGCACTCTTCATAACACTATCCTACATACTACTACTTGTACACCATTTCGAAGTCCTTCCACAAGACACCAGACATTTCAGACTCTTCTAATGATAATGTTACCTCCAAGAATCAACTTCCCCTCTAAAGGCAGCTACTGTCAAGCATCCAAGAAACAAGCATTAATGGGTTTTAACTCTTATCTTGTAAATCCTCTTTATACTGCTTGACATTTTGCTTCCAGCCTCCCACCAATCCACACCCAAAGCATTTCTGATTCCGTTTTAGTGAAGTAACACGAGCAGGAATCTCAGGGGGCTTGTGGGTTGCTGGCAAGTTTTCAGTTCCTCCAACCCTGGAGGAACATGATCAGCAATGAGCAGAGCATCCATGGGCAGGGCTGTAAATTCAGGTTTTTCTTAGGTTTTGCTTTGCTGTGTTGCTAGGCTGAAAGAACCAGAGCTCATGGCTCCTGTCAGTGGCTTTAGGATGAAAGGTTTCGTGTATTCAGCCCATGAGGAATGCAGCACATGGTCGCTCAATTCCCCTTTCATGCCTTCACACAGGATGAAGAGTGCCTTGTGACAAAGACTCCACAGTCAGTGCAGAGAGTTTGAGAGTCAAAAGGCCACTGGAGGAGACAAGTGGCAAAGAATGAGCTGAAGTCAAATGAGCAACATGCTCACTCTGCACTAAGTGGCCCTCAGAGCAATCAGCCTGTGTCCCACATGGGCTGCTGCCAGTTAGGCTCTGCTGGAACATCTCTGATAAACATTGTTTGAAGTCTCCACTACTGATTTTGAAAAAAAGAGATTATGACCCAAGCCAAATTAAACTGCCACTGTGGGTTCAATTTATTTTGTCAAACTAAACGTGAACCACTGTTCTGAAGGTTTTGTTCAACATAAATCGGAACAACTTCAGTCAGAGCAAAAAAATCCTCTCCTGATTTCTTGCTGGGGGATGCATGTAAAGGACTGTGCTCCTCCCCAAACATCACCAGCTTCTCACCATCCCAGCATTCAAAGCTTGGATGGACTATGGAGAACTCGCAGGTTTGTGGCAATTTCCTGAGTACAGATACGTTTCAGATGAAAAGAACTATTTCTATCCATTCCAAAACTCCGGCTTAAGGAAAAAGTTATTGTATTGGAAACAACATCAGCTGTGACTCTTGTGTGCAGCCCAAGCCCAAGGGTCAGGCTCCTCGTTCCTCGCTGGACTCAGCCCTGACTGCACAGTGCTGCTGCTTCAGTGTCACTCTCAGGGCCAGAAATCTTTCAGCAGCACTTGACTAGGAGCTGTTTGTTGTCTGCTACTGCAGGGCTCTTACCAGCCCTAGCCACCAATGTTTTTAGGAGCTATGACAAAACCCTAGGATCACAGAATGGGCTGGGTTGGAAGGGACCTTAAAGATAATCTCATTCCAGCCCCTGCCGTGGGTAGGGATGCCATCCACTAGTTTCAGGTTGCTCAGGGCTACATCCAACCTGGCCTTGAACTTCCCCGGATGGGGCATGAGCTGGTGATGAGCTGGTTTACTTTGAGACCATGTCTCTGCATATTTTCAGCTGACCAATATTTACATTAAACACTCAGAGTCAGTTCACAACATACAGCACATGTCTGTCAGCAGGAAGCAGTTTCTCAACCAAAAAAATCTAGCTTGCAGATCATCTCAGAATTTCTCAGAGATAAATACTTGGATGAAGTTTGCCATCTGGAGCTAAACTTGCATGCAGAAAAATATTATGAGAAAACTGGATAAACTCTAATGGCACCTTCACCTAAGGAAGGTGGCTCCAAACTATTTTAAGAGCATGTGTGCCTGTAACCTCTGGCTGCTGAACTTACCAACAGCTTCTGGGAAAAAGAACCAATCTTGAGCCCCTGCATCACATGAAGTTAAGTCCTCTGATAGTTCCTGAAATTATAAAGACATCCTGTACACTGATTGTGTACAGTATACTAGATCCCAATTCAAGAAAATCCAATTTAAACACATTATTCATCACCTTTCACTAATCTACACATGGTAAAATGTCTTTACTCCACATTACTTGAATATTTAACTGCAAAACCGGAAAAGGTGGAAGCCTCCCAGAAGAGCACATAATTGATAAACACAGATGACAGAAAGGAGCAGTGAAAAGAAAGTTCTTTTACACCAGTGCTCAAAGGAAGCTTCTGGTAGCACACAAAGCTGTCTTGTTCTGAAAATGTTCCAGGGTACCAGAAGCAATTCAACAAATTAAACATAGACAAAAAAGAATAAAATTGATGTGGTTTCTTTCCAGATGATTTATCACTTTTACGTAGCAGAAAACAGTCTTTGTATCACAAGAGCTGAGCTGTCCATCACAGTGGTTACAGAACCCCCTGACAACATTCATGAGACATAAATTGAGTACTCTATGATAAAGTTCACGATAGAACATCATTAAACCCCAGGAATGCTGACCCTCGACTATACCTGGACAGGGAGGCCAGGGCTGGTTGGCTGGCCCCAAATGCCAGTGGCATGAAATGGCTCTGCTTGGTGTGGTTCAGTTCTCTCCTCACAGAACCACAGCAGCTCATGCACTGGGCACTGCCCTGTCCTGCTGAGCTCTTCATCTGCCATTCTTAGATTTTCCTACTACCAGTGCCAAAACTTCCTTATTCTAATTTAAGTCTATTAATTCTAATGTCATCCCTACTTAAAAATGACAAATAGTTTTCCCAATTTGCAGCAGCATTTCAGATTTTTGGATGTTTATCATGCCCTTAGATCTTCTCTTTGGAATAAACTCTTCTACTGCATTTCTTGTTCAGTGGCTCCTCATGCTTTCTGAGTAATCTTCAGTTTTTTCTTATCCTCTCTCTCTCCACCCTACCCAGCACCACTGGCAAAAACCTAAACTGGAAAGCTCTGAGTGCAGCTCTGTTCTTCATGTCCTGTCCCAGCTGGAAAACCACACGCAAGATTAAAATACCTAAAGATTTATTGTTCCTTGTTGCTGATGTTTTCTGGACATCTGACCAGAGTTCCTGTCCTCATTTGCCTGAAGACATAGCCTGTACACAAATTTCTTTTTAAAATGCCAGAGATTATATTTGTCATGGAAAAACCACCATCTCTGCAGGCTTTGGATGAATATTTGGATCTGCTGATATGTCTGTATTTCACACTCGTGTCAATGTGCTATGTGCCAAGCACTGATAATCATTAGCTGTATACACTGCTGCTTAGTCAGCATATTTGGCCCTGAATGTACTACAATAACACCAAATGATGAAAGCATGCACAAAATACTCTGTTTTGTTCATGGACAGTCAATGAAGCTGCTGTTAAAAAGAATTATCATGGGCTTTACATCCTATACAGCCTGTGTAGTGCAGGAAACCAGAAACACATCCACAGCCATGGGGCTAAAGACAAGAACAAAACTGCCAGATCTTGCACCAGGACAGCTCATGTGAGCTTTAACTTCAAGGCAACACTGTTATCAAACACCCAATACTGGCTTTTTTACAGAGCTGCAGGTAAATTCACAGCACCTGGCAGAGGCAGATGAATGCTTTAATGACTGCAGGCAGTCTCTGCAAGCTGCCAACGCTGTTATTTCAGCACGGGCTGGGCTCCGTGTGCTCCACAGTCAGCGCCACTTTCCAGCACACTCAGAAGTCACCAGGCACTACCACGGTAGTTACGACCTGTTCCCAGCTGAACAATGCATTGGGAATGCAAAACCCAAAGCTGAAACAGAGAAATGTGCACGGCTGAAAAACATGGTCAAGACATTCTTAACAACAGCCATATTGAGGGGCACTGCAAGGAAAGAGCATCCTCTGAAGGAAAAGCTTGACCGATTATCCAAGACCAAGATGTCATGGAAAATGTTCTAGAAATCTGGAAACCAACAGTTTTCTAAACAAAGTGTTCTATGAAACATCTTAATAAACCTTTTGGAAAATAGGCCGTGCTGCAGATTTTCTGTTGTCTGCCATCTGTCCAAGTTTAGAGAAAACATTAAATATTTTCGCAAGTGTAATTCTTACATACATGGACGTGCTTTTATTAGTGCCACTGGTAAAAACAGAATATATTTTAAAATCTCTTCTTTTCTTTTTTATATATTTCATTTTAAATGCTCTTTCTTTGTGACAAGAAAAATGAAATCCACAAAATTTAAAGAGTGTTTGGGATACTTTTCTCTTGTCACCCTCAGGAAAGTCTTTCACATTCTATTCTACCTTCAGCTGCATTTGTGCAATCCTTCAGGAGTGAACAGTCCAAAACAAATACTTGAGGAAGGAATCTGATCCTCACTATTGTGATCCAAAGAGTCGGGTTTTTTCAAATGGATTTTTTTTTTAGTGGGGTTGGTGGTTGTTGGGGTTTTTGTATTTGGGGTTTTTTTAGACTAAAGGAAATGCTGCGCCTGTACACATACAAGTTCTCAGGAATAGAACCCTTACTGAATTTCTAGACAGATAAGGCTCAGTATGTGAAAGACATAAAGAAGAAGCCCATCAAGATTATTTTTAACATTTATATTACTTTCATTACTTTAAGTATTTTAACTCAAGTTTGATGTGGGACGTGTATCTGAAATCATCAAATAAAATCAGTCAGCCACATTGAACTGGTATGCATATTTTTCTATACAACATTACGTTTTAAATTAAGCTGATCAGGGAGGTTTTTGAAAGATAAAAAAATAAACTTGGTTTTTGATGGAAGTGATTGAACTGCCCAGGATCAGGGTCTGAACAGTCACAGCCAAACTGGAGCACCACGGTCACCTGATTTGTACAGTACTAGGATAGTCAAAATCTGTAAATTGTTGCCACTTCACATGCTTTAACTGGAGATACTGCACTGAGTAGCTATTGGCGGGTTTTTTCTGCATTCTTTCTTGTTTGGGGGAAAAAAAGTCACACTTAAAAAGAAATGGAAATGCCCCAAAACCTGAGGTGAAGCAGGAGCTCCTGAAGACCTGTCCAGAACACAACTGTGAAATGCCTACGAGTTCTGTGTGAGCAGTTCTTCTGTTTTAACTGACCTATAAACAATCTGAGAAATAAACTGTTTCCTAACCACACAGGAGAACAAATGCTAAAATATACTTCCAAGCAGATGATAGTACCCAATGCTTCATCATCAGAAAGTTACTGGCTTTTAAATATGCAGAAAGTTACTGCAAATAACATTATGACTAAGAGATGATCAAGGCAAAAACCAATAGAACTTTGAGTCAGTCTCCAACTTATCTTGCTATTTGTCAAGTTCATTATTTAAACACAAGATTGCTTTCTTAATTTAATAAACATTCTTACACAATGGCTTAAATTAAGGCATAATACAGCTGACTGAAATTTTCAGTAAAATGTGTTTGTTGCTTTTTATTAGTAATAACTGGTTCAGGTTACTGCTGGCCAAAGTAACAGTCCATTAAAGAGGAGATTGAAAACCAGATCACTTTAATACTATCTTCCATTAGGGTTATTTGTAAATTAAATGCAGTGTTGGCCATTGGACTCCAGGAGCCTTCCAAAAAACTCAATCATCCTATCAGACAAGGTTCAAGGCTTTAAGCAGAAGCTGGTAAAACTCTGGAGCCAGAGTGTGGTTTTAGAAAAAGCTGCTCACATTCTAGAAAAAAATAATACCACTGCCCACAGAAGTCATCATCCAAAAAGCACAGGGCAAACTTTTGGAAGACCTAGCCAAAAAGACAATGGCTGATATTTAACAGACACACTTGAAAAGAGATCCCTTCACCTCCAATTCAACATGCCAACTGGAGACTCTCAATTTAACAGCAATGCTGCTGATTGCATCACTGCGACAGTACCTTTTGTAAATGACATCTTGGGCTCTCAAATACTCGAGAGTATTTCTTCCATGAAATCTGCAATCATATCCAAGGATCCTATAATACTTCAATTTTCTACTTCAGTTGTCACGTGAAGTTTTTGAGGCTTTCTGGAATTGCAACTTAAGTGCAGAAGAGATTCCTCTGATAAAGCCAAATATAGTTACATGGAACAAGTAATACACAAATCCCATCATCTTTCTATGTACAAAAGCTGATGCACAGAAGACTCAATCATGTTATACAGGAAAACACATAATTTCAGGAACATGAAGTAAGACCAGCTGCACCCCAAAATTTTTAAATTCACAAATTCCTTCACAATGTAGCAAGAGACGCAAAATAATAGGTGAGATCGAAGGCTCATTTCAGAACCTGACAGACGATGCTTTGGCTACTCGTGGGACAAAGACAAAACATGACTTAGGCAGTTGGTAAGTGACTGAGCAGCAAGTAGCTTTAAATCGTAACTGTCTCTAGCACCATATGTGCTCTGTTGGGAATGAAAAAACACACTATCTTCTTCAGAATTAGAAATCACAGTCATATTCCTTGAATGAATAACAAAGAGAAGCTCAAAGCCCCAAACATAAGAACATTTGCACTTTACCATTTTCCCAATGAAAATACTGCCTCTTAAGCTTAGTATAGTGCTGCTACCTATTTGTTTTACCTATTCAGCTTGAATTTTACTTCTAAACATTCTTAATAAGCATTTGCTTCCAGGCAGCATTCTGTGACCAACCCTGTTTATTATCAGAGACAGCCCTTGGAGTTCACATGAATGCCTATGAAAGCTTCCTGGAGCTCTACTCATCCTGCCTTTTAAACTAGACTAGTAGCCCAGGTACCTAGAAGTAAAAACAAAGACAAAAAAGTTAAGAGATGCATTTAATGCACCACGGCAGTATAAATCCTTTTGGAGTAATGGTAATTTAACCATTATCTGCATTTCCTGAATGTCAGTTTATAATAATGCATTCCCTTACATCAACAGCTTTGACAAGTCAGGAGAAGTAAAATAAAAGGTGACAACAGGGAAAGTGCCCAANNNAAAAAAAAAAAAGGACCACATTTCTCTCAGGTAAGCATTGTAGCAGACTTGTTCAATGCTTTTCCTCCATGCTAACCTACATCCTGGTAAAGCAGTGAAACAGCCTCACAAGCACAGAGTACTGAGTAAATAAAGACTCCTAATGCTACCCCGCTATAATTAAATTGGAACAAATGGTCAAAGGCATTCACTAACAGTGATCATTGAAACCCACACATCAGAACTCCTGGAGAGCACCATATTTCAGAAAGGTGTTTGAATTGTAGAGCTGTACCAAAGCTGGACACAGAACATTCTTCGTTGGATTTGATGATCAGACCCCCAGTGAGGTTCCTCAATGAAAGTAAACCCTACTAAACCAGTCCTAAATACATACTGGTTTTTTATAGATATGTTTGTGAGCGAAAGTAAGGAGTTCTTATCACATCACTTATTCCGGCTGGTTTTGTTCTGCATTTAGGCATTTGCTTTCAAGGTCATCCTTATTCTGAGCAGTTGGTTCCTCGCTCTGGGCAATAGAGATTTCTGACTGGCTTGTCTTTGTGCTAGTATCAGCCAACTCCTCTTCAGCTGAGGAGGGGCCATGCAGCTCCTTCACGTGGAGGGTGGGATTGGTCATTTGCTCTGTATCTTGCTGAGAGGCTGGAACACTGCTGTCTTTGGGAAGCTGAGGGCAGTTGACAGGAGCTATCACCACAGGAGGCTGAGGTAGGTCTTTCTGTAAATGGAAGGTCACAGTCAGAATGACGGAAAACATGAACTATTGTGTCCAGTTATCCGAGGTAATGGTCATACAAGGTAAAGATTAAAGGTCCATCATCTATTATCATTCTCCAGCAGTGGACACACGCATACAGTTATCCTTTCTTTGTATTTCATAGGACACCAGGGGAATTTTCCCTTCCAGGAAAGTGTTTGCTTTCTGAGTGATTGTTCCCCAACAGTTTCAGATGTGCTTTGCTGATAAGGCAGCAATAGGCACTTGGTCCTTAGCCATTGTCCAGTTCTGCCCACCTTTACTATCAGTGCACAAGAACTGGCAACTTTTATATAACATTTCAGATGACTTCAAATATTTCTTCAACAATTAAATTCAGTTCTCTAGTGGAAACTTGTGAAGGTTATCACAAATAGTTGAGTAACAAAATAAAACTCACTGGGGGAACTTCTAGCTTATTTGGCCTTCTATCATGCATCATGATAGAAATTATTCCTTCTTGAACCAAGTTAATTTCACTTGCAGCACAGTGAAACGAAGTGATAATTTACTGTATTGAACAACATTTCCACTTTTGTAAACAGTAGGCTATGAAAAAATATGAAGAAAATATTTTAAGGGTGTATTTTATATAGTACTAAACCCACCATTATATGCAATATTGTAACCTTTTACTGATACTTCCAGGAAAGATCAAACAAGTAACATTATGGCAGAATCAAGGATAGACAAGGTGTACTTTACTTTTCACTAGTCTGACTTAAGTGGCCATAAACACTGTAAAACCCAGAAAACCTTACTGAGGCAAAAAAAGTATGCAAAAAAGCAAACGATCAAGCAAAACCAAAATCTTTGTGTTTGTGTGATAATACTGCAATATTTTACTCAACTTTAATTCTAGTTAGGTTTTTATAATATTAGTATTTCCTGAAGACACTCATATCAAACTGGTATTCACCGCAAAGCCGCTGCCCGTCCAGAACATGGCAAGCTCCCTTCTCCACAGGGCCACCGCGAAGCTGGTGAGCAGAGTACAGGGCACCAAGTAGAGGAGAGCAGGCTGGCCCATCTGCATCAGTGCCAAGGCAACAAAGGTCACAAGAAGGCCTATGCCATATGCTGGAAGAAAACAAACGCAGCAAAAAACAGCTACTCAGATATAACTTTGCTCAGGCACAACTAAGTAATTAGCTACAGGAACTCACAGGAACTTTTTTCAAGTAATATGTGAAACGTGTCCAGAAGTTTTTCAGGCCTCTTTAGAGAAAAGCATTATTTGCACCATGTAAACCTGGAATAGCACAGTTTTTCTATTGATAATAACATGTGAAATTAGTGTGATTGGCCTAATCCATACTGTGCAATTAAATAATTACCTTAAGCAACATAAATATATGAAATATTGTGCCTCATATCATATTTATTAATTCAGCAGATACAGACAAATATTTTGACTATTATAATGTGCTTTGTCTTTGGGTTGGCTTTGGCTGTTTCTTACTATCATGCCACACAGCTAAAAAAGAAAAGCCAGTGTGCTCTAGCTCTAGCTCTAGGTTTTTATTACTTTCTATTTAATTTCTGCATAAATGTAGGAAAATTTATTTAGTAGAACAGAAGCAGCTTGGATCTCATAATTATTTTCAATTACATTTTCAAGACAATGAAGTTAATCCAACTGATTTTTTCTTCAGAAGGTGAAGAAAGGCATTGAGGGGCTGGGGTGTGTCCAGAGAAGGGAATGGAACTGGGGCAGGGGCTGTGCCACAAGCCTGAGAGGAGCAGCTGAGGGAGCTGTGGGGGCTCAGCCTGGAGCACAGGCGGCTCAGGGGGACCTTCTCACTCCGCACAACTCCTGACAAGAGGGTACAGCCAGGTGGGCTCCCAGGGAACAAGAGACAGGACCAGAGGAAATGGTCTCAAGTTCTGCCAGGGGAGATTTAGATTGGGTATTAGGCAGAATTTCCTCTCCAAAAGGGTTTTCCAGTCCAGGCACAGCTGCCCAGAGCAGTGGTGGAGTCCCTGTCCCTGAAGGGATTTAAAAGATGTGTGGATGTGGCATCTGGGGACATGGTTAGTGGTGGGTTTGGCAGTGCTGGGTTAACAGCTGGACTTGAAGATCTCACATGGTTTAGAATAATATAAAGTGATTAGAATACTCAGTAACTCTTTATAGTTCTTGAAAATGCTTTTTTGGGGGGGGATGTTCTGTTATTATTGAGAGTTCCTTGTATCTAGTTAAAATATTTCTTATTGTGATTTAAGTCCATTGCCTCACTTCTTATGTGCACACCTGTAAGAAAAGTCTCTCTTGTCCTCTCTGCAGTCTCGCACTAGGTAACTGTGGACAGCAACAGAATCTCCTCTTTGCCTTCTCTTCTTTTACAGCCCTGTGCTCCAGCCCTCTGCCATCCTGATGGTCTCCACTGGATTTATTCCAGTACGTCAGTGTCTATCTGGCACCAGAGATCCTGGTTAAGACTCAGTCTTAATTGACAAATTGAGAGGAATAATCACTCCTCTCATAACTGCTGACTCCATCTTGCTAACTCAGCCCTGTATGTGGCTCATTTTCAGTGCTGCAGTAGCATACTGCTGACTCTATAAATACAACGTTTTCCTATTTCTGAAAACACATTTTGAAAGTACCAGATAAGACAACAATTTTGTTTAAGTATATATGAGAGGAAATTATTTGGAACATAGAAGTAAAAGCATCTCTCTACCCCTGCTAGAAGTGTCCATGTTCTAAAGAAGTTGTTCATGAAAATTTCTCATCAAATTTTCTGCAAGCATTGGAAGTCTTTACTGGGAGAGGTACATTGTGAGAAAGACAACAGGAATCTGTCAGATCCTATTCAACAGTAGTATTTAAGTTCGTGGCATGTAACTCTGGATTTTATAAACTAAAGAAGAAAACTTATGTAGAGGTGTTATAGTCATCATCATAAAATTCCCTGCTTCATAGGTCATGGATTTTTAGAATACACAAAAAGTTAAGAACAAAGTCAAAGGATGATATCCCTGAACCTGAATTCTCATGCACAATAAACTCAAAAATTCACGAATCAAGAAACCAGAATGAGTAGCTGAGCACATGTAAAGGTAGTGTAGCTACAAGTGTTAGAGTGAGACCCTTGGCAGCTGTGGTAGAAAGAAGCTCCCCTTACGTTAGGCAGATGAGACAGCTCAGGAAAGCAACATCAGCAGTTTGCTGATAGAAGATCTACCCTTGAGAGCACTTTGCTAAATATTTCTGTTTAATAATAAAAGGGGGAACAGGAGAAGAACCCTAAACTATGCCATGCAAGATTGATGACACGCTTTTAGAGTGAGCCACTCCTGTGGGTCTTGTGTTCAGGTGGCACTGTGGTACGTACCTATTGTGCAGGCTACAAAATAGACTCTGGATGACTGCACCTGAATATCAAATCTATGGCAATAGGCTACCAGTAAGCCTAGGAAAGGAAAGAACAGTTACAAAATGCTTTCAAACCTAGTCATGCACTACATCACAAAAACAAAACCATCAAACCAGCTAGGAACTTTCAAGAATTTTTTTCTCCCCCAACACTTCCTTGGCACCCTGTGTTTAAGCACCATGGCAGCATATCCAGGAGGCTGCACAACTTACAAACCAGTTACCTGATGGCACAAGCCCAGTGTATCAGAAACACTACAAAAGTAAAGTGAACAGCTACAAACATGCAGATCATAAATAAAAATGTCATCACATCCCTACCAAACATTTGTAAAAATTCAGTGCTCACCACAAGAGCATGAGTAAGTTCAGCCCTTCAAGATTCTACTGAAGACAGTAGAATTTTACAGTTAATGACTATGCCTGTTGCAGGCTGTGGGGAGGAGGGGACACTAATGGGGATGCCAGAGTTCATATTTCCAAAATACAAGAAAGTAAACAAATGATTTCCCAGAAGAAATCTGAAAGCCAGAAGGTGCATACCTTTTTCACCTACAGTGATGCCAGGGATACTTTGACATACTATCTAAAATCAAATTTGAGAGAAGGCGTGGCAGAAACACTGAATGCAGCATGACTAAAAAAATTAGGGAGGTTTGAGTGGTCAGGCATCTGTACTTGAACCATGTGCAAATGGACAAATAATTTCCTCTGTCACCACACTCTTAAAGATGCTTTATAATATAGAATCAGTTGCTAAATCAACTGCAATTACTCTACATTTCTTGACATCACTGCATGTGAAACTGAACCGTAAAATTAATGTGCATTTTTCTTGTTGAAAAGGTGAACAATGCACAAAAAACTCCTATACTTAAAATTTACCAGCTTTATAGTAGTCAAATCAAAGCTACCACTTGAAGCAGAAGTACAGGAGGAATAAACTATTATGACAATCCAACAAGTAAAATTCTTAACATGCTAGACAATACCTGGAACTAAAATGTCTCCAAATCCTAGGAGAGAAAAAGGCCTGTCACATAGAGCCAATGGTGAGGAATTCAGTCGCGGAACCTTCAGGACCATTGGGAGCTTGGAATGAAAGAGACACATGTCTGATGAAAAGCATAATGACAGTACCTACCAGAACTTGTTCCTGTTGTACTCAAACTGCAGGCTTCAAAAACAGCAAATGTATCTTTTTATACACTCATTACATACAATATTACTGACAACTAACAAAATGCATTTAAGATAGGAGTCATGAAATACTTTCTAATACTATACTAACTTCAAAGTCCTCACATACAATAGGGGATCAACTCTGCTTTAACTGCAGGTATGCAAAAAAATTTAGGTGAGCTGCTACACGCATAAGAAATAACCATTTATACAGTTCATTCACCTGGACGCAATAAAAGCCTCAAAAGAGCAAGACACAAATAATTTGAAAAAGTAATTTTCCAAATCACTTTAAAGCCTCTTCCCCACCCCCAGTGTTCCCATTTATTACATAATTTGCAAAGGTGAGGCACAGTATGCCAGTGTTCATTGCAAACCTGTATTCTCTTTATTATAGTACCTTAAAGAACTTTATTTTCTTTTTCTTATATTAGTGCCAAAATAATTTTATCTATCTATTTAAATAATTTTATCTTTCATTACTGTTTTATACAATTCATTCTGTGCATAAAGTTGAATCCAAAGGGGTACTAAAGGGGTACAGGAGAGAAGAACAGAAGAAGTCAAAGAAATTAGTATGGACTTTATGGATTGATCCACGTCCTGCAAAAAACTATTTTCTGTGCTATTTTCCCATGTGACGCTATTACATTCATTATTGAAATAGATCTAATTAATCCTGAAATTAACAAAACCAGGTTTTCCTACAGATTAATTTTTTTGTTTTGCTCACTGTATCTGTCTCCTACATCTCACATAATTTATTCTCTGAGTGTATCACATCGTGTAAGGTGTTCATGCAATTGGCTGCTGCCCAACAGTGCAAACCCACTGAACTCTGACTTCTCTTTTCTTCTGTCTACAATCTGTGTTTTTCTGCTTTACCCATAGTCTCAGCTTTTCATAAAGCAAATGTCAAAAAAAGGGAAGGAGGGGGAAGAGGCAGACTGATTACATGTTTTATCTCTTTAGGAAAAGATGCTTATGCTTAATTAGCAGTAAGTTAATATTTACAGATGTGGTCATGTTTTTGTGAAGCTGAGCCAATGAGCTTTCCTACATTGAAACCCTGTCAAAGAAAGATAAAGGAAAACCAAAGCCGGTGTGATGAACCACTACAAGCCTGCTTAGCCCCTCCAGAAGAAACATTTAGGAGCATTTATTCCCACACTAAGCTCTTTTCAGACTGGCATCTCCATTTCAGCTTTGTGGTCCTGAATTTTAGAGAAGTTAGAAGTGTAATAGTTGAAAATTAATGCCAGGTTTTCAGACTACAAGCAGTACCTTTTCATGAGTGGCAGAATCAGATGGGCCTGCAGCCACCTCCACCATTATACTCTCCCCAGTCTAAAGAAAAAAATGGGAAAATTGTAAATCATCACTTCACTCAGCAGCTCTGGGATCATTTAGGAACACACAGAGAAACAAGTCATTACACTTTGCTTTGTGGGCAGCAGGCAATAGAAAAGCTATTTACTTACCTTTGTTAGAAAAGGTGTGATAAATACGAAGAATACATCATACACAAAGAGAACCAGGAGAAGCAAGGTACAACCCTGAAGGAAGAAACAAGATGTTTGGTATTTACTCACTATGCATTAGCAAACAGCAAAGAATTAATAAGTAGACGGCTATTCAAGGAAAAAGCTAACAAAGACTAAAACAAGTCATTCATATATTTTTCTTAATTCCTAAATATTTTAGAGGAATAGGGTCTCACATGCACCATATAAAAGAAAGTAATTCTTAAACACAAAAATACACGTTAGTGCCCAAAATTCTTATAATGTAAAATAGGGAAATGGTGCCATTTCAATTTGCTAGGAAATACGAGGAAGCTCTGCACTGGAGGATGCCTGGCATAGCTTGAAACACTATACACCCATGTACTGTCAGTCTATACAGACTTAGAGGTGAAGATAATTTGAAACAAGAGTTTGAAGAGCTGCTTGAGGGGCAACTAAACGACTAATACTGATTTTTGTCTTAAGATAGCAACTAAGTTCAGAAAGACTTGAAAAAAACACTAGACCAATGCATTAGTTGTATGTCAATTTGTAAACAAAAAAAACCAAATCAATCAAAACAAAATAACAAACCGCAAAAAACTCCAAAACAACCAAAAAATCCAAACAACAACAAAAAAACTCAACAAAAAACCCCAAACAAAAAACAAACACAAAACCCCCCAACAAACACACAAAACAAAAAAACCCAACAAAAACAAAACAAAAAACCAAACCCCAAACCCGTAAATAAACGGGTGGTGTGTCAC
The DNA here is from genome assembly GCA_013397895.1 of Origma solitaria. Classification (NCBI taxonomy): domain Eukaryota; kingdom Metazoa; phylum Chordata; class Aves; order Passeriformes; family Acanthizidae; genus Origma; species Origma solitaria. The sequence goes on from VZRL01005239.1 coordinate 287,139, forward strand.
TTACTAGTGAGCACTCTATAGAACAATCACATGCCAGTGACTGGTCCACATTATACTCATTACATCCCTCTTTTCCAAGTTGCATATGAATGGAAGTACTTATATTCCACTATAAGTGATTCCTCTGTTCAAACACATACATGCAAACATCCTCTCTTTACACCTGTTTAACTTTCATACCTTAAATGTGGGGAGGCGAATTGTTTTCAACATGTAAAGACAGAAAGCAATTCCTAAAGCATCTTGCAGAACCCAGGCCCACCTTAAAAAGAGGAGAGGAATATTTTTGCAGGAAATGGCAGGAAAAGCAGACCAAGCCTTGTCCTCACTAAGGACCTGCTTGGGACAAAAAAAAAACCCCTTTATTCAAAGTACTTCTTGAAATCGACGCTGTTGTCAGCATGAATTCGCAAATGGGAAATTGCTCTTCATCAACCTGATAACCCTCCACAAAGAAGTGCTTGGGAGATGAGGGAAGAACAGTGCGATAGTGTCCATCCAGACTTCAGTAAGGCTTTCCACTGACAATGCTCCATAAAATCCTCACAGAGAAACTGATGAAGTACAAGCTGAATGAGCAGTGACGCAGATTGAGAACTGGCTGAATGAGGTTAGTGGATACCAAAATGAGAAGAGCTGGGGTCCTTTGTCCTGTATAGAGGTGTGCACCCTTGTGTGCGGAGGCAGATTTACAGCTGGGCCTGTTTCTCATTGCGTTTTGCAAGGTGAGTATCGAAGTGCTCCTTGCTTTACTCTCAACTGCTCGGGCCAAAGAGAATAGGAGCTGAGATAAACAACACTAAGGTTTCCCTAAAATTGCTAGGGTCTAGGTGCAATGAGAGATGATGCTGTTGGGTCAATACCTGTGCATTGCTGATGGAGCTTTGTGCAGGAGACACTCAGGCCCACTCCAAGCTCTGAGGCAGAAAATGCATTTTCTAGTCCTAAACATCATAGGTTGGAACATCTCTATAGCACTTTTGTACTCCTCAGTCTGACACTTATCTCTCTAAAAGGTGTTTCAGAGTTGATGAGTCCTGGATTTGAGTTCTGTCATTGAATGATCCACACAGAACACAGATCCCATGAAAACAATAATATGCATTCAAAGCACAAGTCAGACATCTTTGGTATCATCACCAGGAACACAAGCCAGCATTTCAGTTTCAATACTGAACCCCTGACAGAGGAACCAAGAAGATGAACACATCCTGTATACATGGGGAAATGGGAATATATGGGAGTGAGGTAAGAAGTAAAAAACTCCAAACAAATACCAAAACACAACACTCCATAAAAAAATCCATCTCTAACAAAAGTGCTAAGGACATGCTACAATTAGGTACCACAGCAACACTGGGAGTAGAGAATTATTGAGTCATACAAGAAAGTTGAGAGAAACTAAAGATCTGATAATCCTACCAGCTCTTATTCCCATGAAGAAATAAGTTAGACAACTTGTGTCCATACCACTTTCCATACCACTTCCGAAAAGCTGTCTTAAGTCAAAGAGATCAGAATACTGACTGGGACTCAAGAGAAATTCAAACTTAACAAGAGACAGTTTTCTGTAATTTACACGAACAAGAAAAAGTAAAGTACACAAGCATTAAGTACTAAGAATTTCTGCCTGTCTCTACTTTTTTTCCTGTCACTCCTAAATTCTGGACACATGTTGACTTCTATGGATGTCAGTTGCTTATACTTATAAAGCATATTACAGTTTTCAGCACAGAAACGAAAGTACACACTTACTGATCTTCGTTTCTGAAGATTCCCCAGACAACGCTGACAGCAATACAAAATACTGCCAAGAGCAACATCCGAACCTGGGGACGCTTGTGAAAATAAGGCAAGTTGTTGTCTGGGATTCTGAAAAAGAAACACACCAAAGCTACAGTTGTCTTTGTAGATACCCTCTTCCTTTATAAACATTTTGAAGCATGAAGGCACCTTTTGAATCCCACACCTATTGAACAGTATAAAAACATAAATTTCCCTATTAAAATTTTGAAAGTTGCTACATACCTACACTTTCCCAAGGGGAATCTTCTTACGAAGGGAGACAGACAACTGTAGAGACCAATCGAGGCAGCCAGGCAGAATATTCCTATGATAACATAGACTGAAGGGAAAAAAGTAGTAAGTCCAGGTAGGATAAGGCAAGAGACGCTTTTTTACGTACCCTGGTTGAACAAAGAACGGACAGTAAATAAGACTAAATGAGAAATAAGGCTTACATTTCAACAGTGAAAGGTAAATTCAGAGACTTCAAATGACTGCTGATTAGATTCATGCTCTTTAAATATCTAATTCTAGCTCCTTTTAGCCAGGTGTACTTTATGCAATACCTACTTCAACAAATCAAAACCTCTATACTAATCTTCGTAAAGTAAGTCATAAGCCTCAAAGGTGAATAATTTATTTTCTCTTTATGAGTATACAGGAGCATTATAAGGGAACATTAAAATTACTCAGTAGCAAAAGGAATTACTACAGATGGGATGCATATTTCACTACTTCCTCAGATATACGAAGATGGAAGTTCCAGTGCATTAGGCTCTCATGCTTTTTTTGTCAATCTGATGAGTGATCAATAGAAAATTACCATCTTTATAAAGATAAAAAAATTGATCCTTGATCTTGACTTCAAATTGAACAATAGAGAGAAAAGAATAGCTCTGAAAACACCTTTAACAAAATTAAAAGGTGGAAGATACTAAGTCTGTATCTACTTAATACGATACAATGTTTGAAAGAAGCTTTATGACCAACCTCACAAAGAGAAGTTATAGAAATTTACTCAGTGAGTTTTCTTACAGTATTTTAAATCATATTGGGATGAAGACACATGAAGAGAGATGTTTCATTATTATTTTCACAATAAACTGTTCTCTAGATGATGGCAGCCTTGTGATATTGAAGATGTATTAATACAAATACAACCTTAAGAGTACCTAAGTGGTCATAGAAGAAATAAAGGAGGACGAGCATTGAGCAGCACATCACTACAAACACACAGATCATTATGGGAGTCACATCCACTGTTTCATCATCATGTTTCTCTGCCCCATCATCACGCTTGTGCTTCATGTACCTCCTGAAAGAGTAACATGGCTACCATAAGTTCATTGCTTCTGCAACAAAATACACAAGGACGCTGAACCTTCAGTGAAAAACACATGGGTTGAAAAAACACATCACACCAACGCCTGCTTTGATTCCCACTCAAGTCAGTGGAACACCGAATTTCCCATGGATGTATGAACATCAGCTATAACACAATGCATAAACCAGTAAATGCTGCATTGACTTTATCTAGAGTACTATTTCGTTCACTAAAAACTCCACTGAATCCTGAAAATTACCACGGAATAATTTGCTGACTTCAGAAGAAATCCTTAAGTCAGGTTGTGTATACAAAGTAAATGCTAGAAATAAGTGTGGCACAATGACCTCCTCCAAACTGCACTTGCTGGCAAAAAGTAACCAAAAAATTTCATTTAAAAATTGGTAACAAATATAGCATATGTTAGCCATCTAATCAATTTGGTTCGGCCTACACCCGTAAAAGCAAATTTTATTATTTTTTTACTAAGTATTTTTGTGGTGAATTTTTGCAAAAGCCCAAACAGGAAGCCTATTACTTTACAATTTTCTTTCGGAGCTTTTCAAATGTTTGGCCTTTTGACGTGTCAAAACACTAAAATGCTCTACATGCAATTTATACTCTAATGATTTCCTACAGTGACCAAACCAATGCAAGGCTTAGGGCCTTTCAAACATCACATCAGCATTTCCCCATTCTGGCTACAGAGTCTCCTAACCTCACTAGCAGAGCTGCCAGCTCTGTTTACATAAACACCATCTATTTTCTTTTTTTTGGTGAAAAATAGAGGAAAACTGCTCTACCGCATTCAGTTACTCACTTTTTCACATCTCTGCTTCCTGCCCAGTAGCCTCCAATTGCAACAGTCCCCACAGCCATGACGAAGATAATCACCATGTTGTAGTCCAGCACGGGCTCATTTGGTGCATACATTGCTCCTTTCACTGAGCTGCCAAAACTCTGTGGAGGTAAATACAAGTTATGAAGGACATCCAAAAAGCTCCCTTAGCAAAGATTCACTTATTTAATTTTCACTATGCAACCTCAGAATCAGGCTTTATTAAAAACATTAAGAACCATCTATTGGCTCTTCTACTAGTGATATTTATTGCCAGCACCAGGTTCTATTTTGATTTTATTCCAAAGATGAGGAATAACCTCCCAAGAGATTTGATTTTTTTTCCAAAGACACAGTAATGCAATCTTCATGAGTACACTCTCCACATATTCAAACCTCTTAAGGTGGACATAATATTGTTGAGCAGTGACTCATTTTCATGAGATAATATAAATGAGAGCTTTTAGTATCGAGTTTACCTTGCCAATATCTAACATATCAGTATAGCTGAGCAGAGCCACAGGAATATCAATCTCTTCATACTGACTCCTATTACCTCCAGGAGGAACCTGAAAGACAGTTCAGACCAGGTAAGAACACATTTATTTCTGCAAATACTTCTACTCTTTCAAAAGGGTTAAAGTTGCAAGTTCTGTTCCTGCTAATTTGAAAAATATTCTAGAAGGGGACTTAATGACAGTAAACACTCAAAAATTGAAATATCTGCCTGTTCCCAATAAAATAAAAATTATGTAAGACTGTAACAGCAAAATGCAGCAACCAAAATTCAGGCAGTATCTTTGGCACATTTGGGTCATGGGTTTATGACTGATGTGTACCTCTAGTACTGACCAGAACTCAAACCTACTAATTTTATTTTCAAAACTACTAATTTTACAAAATACATGCTGTTGATGCTCCAGCTGAATCTAAAGCACTAGATTCTGTGTGGAAGTATGATGGAGTAACAAAACAACCTCTTTCTTTGACCCCAGTATTTCATTTGGAATAAGGGTAATTCTGAGCCCTTAACTTGAATGCCACATGAGCTCCATGCGGACTCTTCCGACTTGAATGCCTCTTGTTTCATTCCTTCTTCTTTTGGATGTATGACTTCCACACATAAATATGCAACGTATGTACATGCAGGAACACACATGCATTATTTACTTTAAAGAGAACATCAAATACCAGCAATGTGCACCAAAGACAGTATCTAGCATCAGAGAAGTATCAGCAGCATACAAAGATAAAAAGAGACTTACCAGTCTCTCTCTACTAACAATCAGCAGCCCACGAGCTCCATTTATCTGAGCAAGCCTCACTTTCTCATAGAAGGTGCAATTTCCTCGCATCACCATGGGGATTTGATTATTAAATCCCCCATCAGGTACATCAGAAGGAGAACACAACACAGATGCTGTCTGATCCTGAAGTTGCAAGAGTGACTGAGAAAAAGAAATTAGTTAAATACATATATATAGCATAAAATCATAAAAGAAGTCAAGAGCAGAAGCGAGAGTTTCTAAAGGGTAATTTAAAACTTTCAAGTAATGGAGTGGTATTCTCAGAGCAACATGAAAGCTGAAACAGTGCTGCCCTCTCTATGATGTAGGGTCCTGCCTCGCTTCACCTTATTGTACAGAATTCTGCTGGTAATAAAATTTGGGATTTGACCTCCACTTGCATTTGTTTTCTTCAGCATTGTTGCTGTTCTGATGCACACAGCCAGGATATCGGAGGAGTACAGCAAAGTTTTATCTTTGCTGGGGTGGCAGCGTGGCAGGCTGGGATGATGGAGGGTATGAACAGCTAGAAATCAAAACAAAGGCTGGGGAAAAATACAAAAGCATAGGCACTAAAAATAAACTTCCATGTTGAAGTTGTATCCAGTGAGCTGAGATTTTGCATCTCAAGTAATTGAATACTGGATTCTAAGCTACTTCTCTCACCACCTACAATCCAGAGATGTTGCAAGCCTGCCCCAATTCCTTAGTTTTGGCCCTCCTCAGACCCAAAGACATCTAATCTGGTGCGTTTCAACAGGAACATCCCAAAGACACTTCAAGGTTTTAAAAATAACACTAGCACAAACTGTTCCTCACAAAATCTAAACAAACACCAGCATCTTTACCCAGTTCTATTTGCAAGTCACCTGAAAACTGCAATTATCTACCAAATAACCAAGCTATGCTAAGAGAAGCAGGTCCCATTCCGTGCTGAGGTGAGCTGTTAGATTTGAGAAGAGTCAAGGCAAAGTTTTAAACTGAAAAACATGACACGTGGAACACTTTGTATTAGAAAGCCACAGGCACACGATATACAATACTTGTGTAAAAGACTCTATTATTTTAGAAAGGAAAGGGAAGTGTCAGGCTGTGAGAAGCTTCAACCTTATTCAGAAAACTTCTGTCTCCAACCTGACCTCTAGAGACAGTGAAATGCTCCTACCCACACTTCCTGCTTGTCCAAGTTTCAGGTAAGCTTATCCCTCTACCAGAGCACAACACAAATGCAGAGGGAGCTCAGAGCAGTGCACTGCATCGCCTCAGTTAATGAATTACACTGCTGGAGTACTGAAGAAGGAGGAGCAAGAATGTGAAAGAAGGGAAAGGCAGGAAAGAACCAAGGAAGGAGTCAGGGAGAGGCAAGGGATATAGCATACACTACCCAAGTGTCTGTGCAAGCTACTCTGGACTATTATTGGCTCCAGCAGAGCTACTGAGATATGACTCTACTGAGTTTTTATGAGACTGATTTAAACACAATGTCTACAGTACAGTCCCCTGTACAGTAACTCTCATAAATACTACAGTCAGTCATGCATGTGCTGATTTCACATCACATAGTCAGGGCAAGTGCAAGAGTTTATCAGTTGAGTCTATACAAAGCAAAGGCAATCCTTGGTGTATCTAGGGCCTAATCTACAGTTGCAATAAATCCACCAGAAGTAACTGAGACATGCCTATACATTGATAAGGACCTCTATTAATTCTGTGGAGCACTCAACTGGCTGAACAAAATTAGCCAAGTATCAGTCAACTACATCTTCCCCTATAATAGCTCATTCAAAGTGCATTTGCTGATTTCATCAGTCAGTAATTTTTTCTCACAGAAAAGAGTGGAGAATTGACTCAATCTTCAGCTCACACAGCTTTGGAAAATACAGCAAAAGCTTGACACAGTTTATGACTACTTAATCTTACACTTGAACCACTGATAAAGCACTAAAGGCCACAGTTCAGTATATAAGAAAAGCCATGTGGTACCTTTTTGTATCATGCTGGTGTACAAAATTTCCTTTGCAAGCCCAGGTATGCACCATTTTAATTTCATTGATCACATCATTGAAAAGGAAGATTTTTTTTTTGAACCAGCAATAGTCATTATCTCTGCACAATGCCTGGAAACGAATATTGCCATCTTAGCACTGCCTAGAGTGATCTTAATAGATAAAGTATTTTCTAAGCAGAGGAAACAAAGCAGTTGCTTCAAATTCTACTAATCCAAGGAAGAAATTAGAAGCTTCCTTGTAACTAAGGCATCTTTAATACATTCTTTTATCGGTTAGCTAGGTACTTACAGCTTTACCCAGATCATGTGGCAAATGGGCCCACTGAGAGTTGAAGAGAATACAGTAGTCTTTTCCTTTGCTGCTCCCCTTCTCTGAAAGGACATGTACCATCCCATACTCACAGTACACCTGAAAATGTAACAAAAATTTCACAAGAATTTTAGGTTACATAAAGTATCAGAAATGATGGGGGTAACTTGCTGTTGACTGGCCTGCTTTGTATTTTTAAAGAAAAACAAAAGAGTCTATTAAGTTTCCATATCTGTGCAGGGAATACAATGGAATTTGTTATTATTTCCAGCATGAGTCAAAGAAAAACTTCAGATACGTTAAGCAGATTCCCTCCTACACAGCAAATGGTCAAAGAATCAAATGAAATTATATTGGATGTGTTTAAAGGAAAAAACCAAACCCAACAAACCAAAAAGCCAACCTCAAACAACACAGCTAGACTGTTGCACGTATGTATATAACCAGGGCAAAGGAAAGAAGCTGGACTACTGCAGAACAGAGATGAGATCTGGAATACTGTGTTCAGATCTGGGGCTCCCAACACCAGGAGGATGTGGAGCTGCTGGAGTGAGTCCACGGGGATGCTCTGAGGGCTGGAGCCCCTCCGCTCTGGAGTCAGGCTGGGAGAGCTGGGGGTGTTCAGCTGGAGAAGGATCCAGGGAGATCTCAGAGCCCCTTCCAGTGCCTAAAGGGGCTCCAGGAGAGCTGGAGAGGGTTTTTGGACAAGTGTCTGGAATGACAAGACAAGGGGGAATGGCTTCCCAGTGCCACAGGGCAGGGATAGATGGGATATGGGGAAGGAATTGTTCCCTGTGAGGGTGGGGAGGCCCTGGCACAGGTGCCCAGAGCAGCTGTGGCTGCCCCTGGATCCCTGGAAGTGTTCAAGGCCAGGCTGGACAGGGCTTTCAACAGCCTGGCCTAGCCCAGCCCATGCCAAGGGCCTGGAACTAGATGATCTCTAAGGTCCGTTCCCAGTCAAACCATTCTGTGATTCTATGATTCTATGAATAAGACACCAACTCCTGAAAGTACAGCCTGAAATAATGATCAGTTCCAGACACACATCCCTCCAAAACTCAGCCTTGGACACCTTTGCTGAAGATGTGGCAAGACCCCACAGCAGCAGCAGCTCTTTTTCTGTCCTAGGTGGCACATGTAGACTCTGAAGTCTACCTACTGCATTTACTTATCACTGCTTCAATGATCAGTTGTCACTGTTGTCAAAACTCCAACAATATCTGCTGTAAGTAATGAAGATTACATATCTAAGATTTAAAATCAAAGGCCTGTCCTGGGTATGGCTGGGATGGAGTTAATTTTCTTCATAGCAGCTGGTATGGTGCAGTGTTTTAGATCTGTGCTCAAAACAATGCTGATAACAAACTAATGTTTTAGCTATTGCTGAACAATCTGCAGAGCATGAAGGCCTTCTCCATTTCTCACTCTGTTCACACAGTGAACAGATGCCCAAGAGGTTGGAAGGGGTCACAACCAGGCAGACGATTAAACAGAGATATTCTGTACCCATAGAACATCATGTTCATTTTTATAAGGAGGTTTGCTATGTTTTGCATCATGTACATGTTGAATTCTCCTGAATAACTCCTGGAAACTGAGATAACAGAACCCAGATCCTGTAGGAATGCAGAGAAAGAGAACAAGGACTACAGACAAAAATAAACATAGATACATGCAGCAAATCTACCAGTTTTAGACATTTCAGTTGTGATACACAGTATGTAACCTGCTTGTTCACTGAACTGCTCACACCACATCTAACTGCAAGATGTGCTGATTTTAACACAAGTATTTTCAGCTTCCCATCCATGCAAAATAATATAGAGCAAACACGGTACTTTCCTTGTTGTTTTGGTTATGTCAGATTGTACCAGGCCATTTCCCAGAAAAACTGAAAGACGAGGGGCCTGGCATAGGGTGACTGGCCATCACAAGCAGGTACTAGCAAACACTTCCTTAACACAGACCTTTTCACAAATTTTCTTATTCTTCATTATGAGCTCTGTTCTTTTAAATGTCTACTGCTCCCCTTCCCTGCATATAGTAACACAATTTTGTGAGTACTACATATATTCATCATCTTCCACCCGAAAAACTGAACAAAAATCACCTACAAGCATGTATATATATA
>VZRL01005239.1:310734-372401 GCA_013397895.1 Origma solitaria
GCCATCCCTGCCCAGCCCGTCCTGCTCGCGCCATCCCTGCCCAGCCTGTCCTGCTCATGCCATCCCTGCCCAGCCCGTCCTGCTCACACCATCCCTGCCGAGCCTGTCCTGCTGTGCCATCCCTGCCGAGCCTGTCCTGCTGTGCCATCCCTGCCCAGCCCTCTGTCTGCCATTCCCCACGTGACACAGCCCTGCCCTCGCCCCACAGCGCCCCCTGCAGCTCCATGGGAGTCACTGCACCTGCCCTGCCTGGCTGGGAGCCAACAGCGCCCCTGCTGGCTGTGACCGGGACTGCGCCAAAGGGACAGTGCCTGGCAGCCCAGGGACACCTGCCACCGGGTTTGGGTTTTGTTTGTTGTTACTGTTGTTGTTATTGATTGTTTACCTTGTTATAGATATTAGTAAAGAACTGTTATTCCTTTTCCCATATTTTGCCTGCAAGCCCTTGATTCCAAAGTTACAATATTTTGGGGGGGGGGGGGTCACATTCTCTAGTCTAAGGGAGGTTCTCACCTTCTGTAACAGACACCTGTCTTTCAAACCAAGGCACCTAGTTTCTTTATAATGCTCCAAAGCTTGTTTGTGCAAGTGCAAAATTCAAAAGAGTCTTTATTTAGAATGTAAGAAGCAGAATTTGCTTACCATCAGCCTGAGCAGAGTCTTGAATTGTCCTTTAGGCAGGAGAAAGAGTGCTGGTGTTGATGCCAGTAACATGCTGCACTATCTTTGCACTCTAAATGTAGCATCAGAAACAGACTTGCTGAGGCTCTCTGGGGTGGATTCTGGGCTCTCAGTGCAGGGAGATCTGCCTAAAGCCACAGGTCATGTTTGTAAACTCTGGAGAGGGGCACGTTCTCAACATTCCCTGCTCTGTTGATTAGTTGCTTGGTCTTCATTGCAAGCTGCATGGCTCTGCTTTTTTGTAGCACAGACTTAGGGGTTATACTTGGGAGATAAGTAGCTGAAAAGAAGAATATGAAAATAAAATGGGAAAGACATTTTGGCAGGACCTGTTGTGAGAGGGCAAAGAGAAATGGTTTAAGCTAAAAGAGAGGTGATCCAGACTAGAAATAAGGAAGAAAGTTTTTATGATGAAGGTGGTTAGGCAATGACACAGCTTCTGTTTGCTGAGCTCTGCCAAGAGCTGGGAGTGAGTCTTGCTGGTATGGGCTCTTCGGGTAAGGGGCTCTACTTCAAGGTCACTGTGCAAATCTCTTCACTTAATAGCTTTGGAAAAATTCACTGTGGCATCAGTGAGCTGTTGCTTGTCCTACATCTGTGTTTATTTAGTACTTGCAGATTGAGGATGACTGAACATGTGAAGCCATCTGGCTTTGAATGGGAGCTTACTCTTTCCTCTTCTCTCTTACTAAAGTATAAAGTTAGATACATAATAAAAACGGTAATCACATTGGTATTTGATTAAACTTGAACGAATGAAAGATGTGTTAATGGTTGCTTTTTTCCAAATGTGTTCCATGTTTTCTACAACTTCTTGATGTTTACTCAGTGCTTAGGAAGCTTTTGGTTTTTTCTCCTGTTTTTTCTTTCTAGCTCAGGCTGTTTGCTTGGCTAACAGCTCCTCTAATTTGCTGTGACCTTACCTGGTAAAAATAGATGCCAGTCAAGTCTGCATTTTTTTGGTTATACAGCTGTTCTGCTATTGCTGTTCAGAAAGCAGCAGGAAAGACAGAAGAGCAAAACAGGAGAGTAGAAGAAAACATTCTATTTTTAGGACAAGATTGGCTTATCTCATATTTATCCTAGCTAGGGGCGGGGGTAATGTTTCCAGAGATCTCACATGGGTGAGGGCTGCATAAGACTGAGTTAAAATTAACTGCCTGGCAGTCCACAAGCATGGAGCCTGCACAAGAGCCACAGGAGCTGGGACCTCAGACAGAAATGATTGCAGACACAATTCTTGAGGTTGGAGAGAGACTCTTCCAGGTCAGCCGTAGGGTGCTTTCAGTACACAGTCGATATTTTGAAGCCATGTTTTTTGGGGGAGCAAGAGAGAGCTCTGAACAGCACATAGTGATCAAAGGGATCGATGCAGTGCCTTTTCAGGCACTACTTGAGTTCACTCGCACAGCCCAAGTGCTCATAGGTCAAGAAAATGTGACCAGCTTACTGGAAACAGCCGATTTTTTTCAGTTTGATAGGGTGAAACTGTTGTGTGAGAAATTTCTGGAGAGAGAGCTGCATGTTTCCAACTGCCTGGGCCTGATGACCTACTCACAGCAATTTGCCTTTACAGAGTTGTATGTGTCTGCTATGAATGTGGCTCTCACTCACTGGGGGGATGTGATATGCCAGGAAGAATTTAAGGCACTACCCAAGGAAATGCTGATGCAGCTTCTGAAAAGTGATGACCTCTTCGTTTCACGAGAAGATGTGGTTTTTGACAGTATTACAATTTGGATAATGGAGGACCCAGCAACAAGAGAGGAAGAATTCCTGGATTTGGTGGGCGAAGTCAGGGTCACTTTTCTGAGTTTGTCCTTCCTCGATATCTTGGTGAAACGGAGCAAGCGTGCTGGAGAGACAGATATCTTTTCCAGACTGATAAAGAAGTTAGACAGCTGTCCTCCACCCAGCTGGCAAAATCCGAAACTGTGTCCTTATGCTGGTCGGAGCTATGACACCTTATATGTCCTGGGAGGAAAGCATGACAAGGAGCAGCAAGAATTATTTCTCTTTCAACCTAAAACAGGGACCTGGCAGGCTTGTTCTCCACTGCAGCGCAGGAACCTCACTCAGTATGCAGTGGCAGCAGTAGGTAACTTACAGAGAAGGGAGACTGAGCAAGTGCAAACAGAAGTTGAGACTGAGAGTCCCAAATGCAGGGAGTCCAGCTGCTGCTGTAAAACTGTTGTGCTCAGCATTGCTAAAACCTCATTGGTGTTCATATTTGTTCAAAGAATGGTTTTGTTTTCCTTAGTCCTGGTAGAATGCTAGACGACACTGAGTATTTCTTCTCACACAGCAGGTGACTTCTGATTTATAGTTGCCATTGTATTAAACTTATCCATGGATGTTGGGAAATCGTAACGCTTGGAGGCCTTCAAGGCCACTCAATACCATGGCTCGATACCATCATGGCTTCCTGTGTTAGTGTTGGCAGTAGTCCCATTTCTGGTAGGAGTTTGGGAGTGAGATCCCCAGAGGTTCTTTCCAACCAGTGTTTCCATGATTCTGTTCAAAAATGGGAGCAGGCTTGGAAAGACTGGGTGCATACTGTAGGCCCAGTGTATCTGTGTGGATGAGGAATTAAATACTGGAAACTGATTGACAGAGCAGGGATTTTCTCTGCTCATCTTGCACCTTATCAGTACAGCCCAGGGAGAAATGAGAACCTCACCTATCAGGAGCAATTTTTAGCCTCCATGTGACTAATATTTTCTTTGCTGTCTTTCCAGGGAGCTTCCTTTTTGTGACAGGAGGGTATTTCCGGGATGAGTTTGTGTGGTACAGTGTGGATTGGGTGCTTATCTACAACTGCTTGGACAATAGCTGGCTGGAAGGGCCAGCCATGAAGAAGTCCCGCCATAGCCACTGTGCAGTAGGAGTAGGGCTCTACCTGTATGTTCTCGGAGGGAGCACCGATGAAGGGATAATCCCAGCAGTGGAGCGCATGGCTCTGATGGAGTCCGAGTGGGAGAGCATGAGTCCTATGGCTCAGCCTGTGGAGAGGGGCGATGCAGTCAGCGTGGGAACCAGCATCTACGTGGTCTGTGGCCTGGATGAGAATGGACATGTGTATGATGGCGTGCAAAGGCTGAACACAGAGACAGACAGCTGGGATGTCATCTCATTCTCCCCTCTTCCACGGTAAGAAACAGTATTCTGGGACCTGGCAGACGATGAAAGGTTCTAGTGTTGGTCCTGCTGCAAGAAGAGGTTAGACTGTAGAAATTCAGAAGTCCAGTTCTGTGGTTCTCTGTTTAAGTGGGACTTCTGATTTGGGGACCAAGGTCACAGTGAATATTTCAGGGGCCATATCTTTCTGTGGATTCTGAAAAAGGGTTTCTTCCCTCTCAGGTATGACCTCTGCATCACATCCCTGAATGGGGCTGTGTACACCGTAGGAGGGGGAGCTTTTCGATTTGATGTGGAGACAGACGAATGGACACACGTGAATGAGGAATGCTTGACCCAGAAGTTCTTCATGGGATGTAGCACCTTGAATGGACAAATTTATCTCCTTGGACAGAGGAAGGGAAACAGTGCCCTCCCCACTGTAGTCCTCTTTGATCCCTACATTGATGTGTGCCAGGTCATAGATAACAAACTGCCTTGCCCTCTTCCTATTCATGGCTGTGTCTCTGTGCGAAGATTTGATACGTGGGCATGAGAGCAGAAGCTCATGTGTTTTACAGCTGAAGGGAGTTAGATTGCATCAAGTTTGGCCTGTGACATTTTTTAATTTTTGTTCCTTTATAATTTTACCTTTGTTTTTCTACTTGACAAATGAATTTGAAGCAAAAGCCAGTGAAGACTTTGTCTACACAAAGGCTGCAGGTCATTATTGAAAATGGTGATCAATATTGTTATGGTACATAAAATCCTTAGGGGTGAATGCTCAATAAAGGGCTGTTCTGACCTTTAACCTCTGAGGCTCTCTGTCCTTTAAACAGCTGGAAGAAACAGGAAAACAAGTGTTAGAAAACATCATAGGATTTAAATAATAAATCAAAGTGTCAAGGGACTTTTCAGCCGAATTTTATAAGCCCATAGTGCTGTAGGACAGAGCAAAAACCTAAACAGCAATTGCTGTCAAGCCATACCCAGTATCAGTATCACTTAAGCCTGAAATAAGCAAGCTTCACAGGTTATGTAATTATGGCTAAAATTACCTTTATTCCAGGCTGGAGAGCACCAGGGAAGGAGGGAGATTATTCTGGATTTATGCATTCAGGTGTGTGATGACAAACATTTGCACACTGAGTCTTAAGAATCTGGCTTCAGTTTCCTTAGTGCTATTTGTGTTCATGGCTGCAGAGACTCAGAACAAAAATGCCCATCCCAAAGCACTGAAATGAGGGTGCAAGGAGCAGGGTCCTGCGCCAAGCCAAAATTAAAGACTGTGTATGTGGAAGAGCGTTCCTGGGCAGGACTATGGACTTAGGGCAGTAGGGGATTGATCTCCAAGGGCACTCAGGCCTCCCAAGGGTGAAGCAGCTGAGAGAGTGACTGCACCACTGAGAAATGAGCTGCGAGGCTGCACTGCAACTGCTGCTGTCATCTGTGTTGGCAGAGTCTGTTCTCTGATGTGACACAGCAAGAGAGTTCCTGAGCTGAATGATTAACATCTCCAGAGAATGAGAGAGGCCTTAAAAACCAAGAGGTGTTGGTTAAAAGCAACCCTGCCCCTGTGAGGGCTCTGTTAGGATAGCAGCCCTGCAGACACAGAGCCCTCTGGGTCTGGTTTGCCTTCCCCTCCTTGCCAGCGCTCCCTGCAGAGCTGGGGGTCCCATGGTGGGGCTGCAGCAGTGAAGGCTGGCTCTGTTCTCTGGGCCCCGGGGCCACCTGTGCCTGGAGGCTGCATAAACCTTTTAAATGCTGTCATTCTCATGTATCATTTGGGGCTTTAAAAGAAAGCATGATACTCGAAGGAACAAGGTACAATAATTCCTGGGCAAACCCTTACACCGGGGATCCCAATGAAGGGTCTCATGCCCCCACCAAAGTGCAGCTAGTGGGGGTGAGGTGATGTCCTGCTCAAGGCTGGTGCTCCACAGAGAAAGGGTGGCTGCTTGCCTTCCAGCATTGCAGCCTGCAGACCAAATTCCAGAGTCTTTCAGGGGAAAGCTGGTTCATCCTCTGAGTTATGTGATGTCAGACTGCCAGCAAGTTTCAAAGAAGATTTTCCTACTGACACATGATCTGATATTCTAAAAAGTTTTCATGCAAAATTTACACTAAACAGACTTTTTTGTTTATGTGTAATTAATTTTTTACATTTACTTTAAATTTTATGTTATACTATAAATTCTGAAAATTAGATCTTATGCAAGAAATTACAAAGTGAAGCATTGTCCAACTCCTAAACCATCCCGTTAAAATGTTAGTGTTGTAACACTCCTGTTTTCCAATTTTGAAAATGAAATCTCAACAAAAGTAATACATCCATATGGAAAGTTTCCATTTATTGTGTATAATTTCTGGTGGAAAAACGTGCATTTGGAAGAGTTTCGGTTCCTTTCAATTTTAGGGGACTTCTCCCTGAGTAGGCATTCAGTAAGCAAAAGCTTTTAGATATTAGAGCTATCTTGTATAACTCATGCAGCAAATGCAGCTTGTATCATTTGGCCAGGCCTTAGTTACAGAAATGGTTTATCCCAGAGCCTGACCATTTTATACTACCCAAGTGAAAACTTATTTGCCATTTAAGCCAGTGCCTTCCACATGCAAGTCCTTTCATGGGGTGGCTGGCAATGATTGCCACTGTCTTCTGAAATTGCAAAATGGTTAAATCTTCCACAATTGCCACTTATTATCTCATGAACCTTTCAGGAAGGCTTAGAGATAATCACAGATAGTAGTCATAACTTCAGCAGCTTGTTCAACCCCTCTTCTTATACAGTCAGACTTTGCCTGGTAGACCCTTTTTTCCCTAGATGAATGTTTACAGAGTAGTAGTAAAAGAATAATCCTAACAGAAGAATTATAGAAAATATTTCCTGAAGTGACTTAACTGCCTATAGATGTGATGAAATTCCCCTCCACCTAGGCATTGTATGCTGCCTCAGGCAGACTGCAGTGAAGTCCTGTCCCACCTCTCCCCAGCTCCTGTTCAGCCTTGCCACATTCCAAAGACTGCCTGGATCCTGGTGTTTTGCAGCAAGCCCTGTGTTATTCTTTGCTCTTTGCCAGATCCTCTGCTTCGCTCATTTCACTCTCTTCAGTGTCACTTCTGGCATCTTGTCTTTTCTGAAGAAAAGAGAGTTTAAATGAGCTGCAATACCTGTATCATGGTATATATCAGAGAGGACTAGCCCTGTTTTCATTCACAGCCCTGGGGGCTTAACCTGGCAGCTAAAATAAAAATAACAGGTGTGATCATGTCCTTAAAGTCTGTGCTGCAATTATCTCTGCATTGGCAGATTGAATTAAGCTGACAGGGGTTGAATGCTATTCTGTTTCACCTAACTTTTGAAAGGTTTTTTTTTGTCACCCTGGTAATGCTCTTGTAATATGACTTTCTGAAAATAAGTTAGTATTTATTCTACATATAGTTATTCTGCATATTTTCCTGTGTAATTCATTACCATTGAAGCTGTGAAAGCCAACACATATTTGTCCAATAAGCATATGGACTTGGCTCCTTATTTTGCAATTGTCTGCAACCTCGAGTGTATCCTCCATAATTTCCTCAGAACTGCTTTTTCTTGTAATTTAGCTTTGATGAAGAGGTAATTCAAGATAAGTTGAAGGCATAGCACCAACATTGTGGAGAGGTTTTCTTGGCCATAGGTCCTCAAAGCTTTCACAAATCTTCTCAGATGCTCCCACAATGCCATCTGCCGACATTAGCAAGGCAGGCTAGGGAGCTGCCCTCTCTGATGGCATTTCTCCCAGTGCTCCCTCTACAAACTCTGGCATGCATCAAGAGCCTGTGGAAGGCACCCAAAACTCAGAGATGCAAATACACAGTGTGCTATCTACCCGGCTTAGCTGGTTGCTCCTTTCTTACTCCACTTTGGACATACCAACAGGTTCCTGCTCTCCAAAACTACCTAGTGAGGACAGGCAGTGAGGAGAAAGGCCTGCGGACAGCTCCCGTGTCACTCAGACACAGCTGCAAGCTAGCAGTGAGCTCCTGCTCTGATCTTCATGAAATAAGGTATCAATACATCCCCCAACATATGCCTTCAGAAGCTCTTGGGCTGTTTGTTGGGCAGTCCCATTTCTCTCCCCCTTCCCTGCAGGCAGGTAGGAGTCACCCTGAGCCCCATGGTCTCTCATGAGCAGTGGTGGCACAAAGGAGACAAAGACTTTTCATACCTCACCACGAAGGATGACATTGAAGATCATCTGGATGATCACATAGGACCAGAAAATGTGTAATAACAGCAGAACCATCAGGAAAGCATTTATGAGACAGCTTATGGGGAACAACGGAATTTTTGTCACAAAGTAATAATATACGCTGTGGGAAAGAGAGGGAGAGGCATATCAGAAGACACAAGACTAAAGCAGGCTAAGTATCTTCAGACTTACAAGAATCAGGTGTCTTTCTTGGCTGGTGTGTTCCCAGGGCAGAGCTGAGCTGAGCCAGGATGGCACCGCCAGGCTTCACGCTCTGCCCAGCTCTCACAAAGCAGCTCTCAGAGGACCTGCAGAAGCTCTGTATTAAAACCTCCAACTATGCAATAGGCTTTGCAGACAGGTCCGTTATCAGAAACCTGCAACGCTCCCTAGAAAAGGCAGGAACTGGCAACATTTCTCCTCTAGTAAGTCTTGAGAGGAACAATGGACAAAAGTGAAACCATAAGGGGACCTCTCCATTGGCACTTGAATAAAAAGATAATACATGGCTTTTTAAACTGAAGTTAGGGAAGAGTTAAGGGTTAAGAGATGGACATGGCATTTTTAGCAAAAGTCACAGAAAGTCTATATCCTCAGTGATGAGAAGAGAAAGGAGGACAGCACTGGTTTGGAAATGGAAAGCAGACAGGACAGAGAGCAGTTCAGCCCAGGAGAGAAATGATAAGTGAGTATGTGTCCTCCTCCACTTAGGACTCACCTAAGACACGAAATATGTGATATATTATAAGCTGGGACACCTTGTTGGACACAGTGGGTATTTGCTCTGCACTTGTTTTCCTAGACGGCTGCTGCTTGCTGTTGGTGCTGAGAGGTGCTGATCTCAGTGGACCCTTAGTCTGACCTGGGACACCTGTGACCTTCTTTGTCCTTTCATTATGGTACAGCAGGTTGGGACACTGGCGCTTCACACCTTGTGGTGGAGACAACTGAAGTCATGCTTGTTGTCAGGAAAGTTGCCTCAAGCTTTAATTGCTTTTCTCTCTGAGACAGCCATTTGACCACCAGAATGTGGGACTTGTCATGCAAAGTCAGCCTCATAGGCATCCAGACTAAATGGCAGCATGACCAAAAGTGAAAACTCAGCATCTTCAGTGGCTGTATGGAGAAAGGGCAGGGACATAAGACAGCAATGGAGACTTGTCCCTATGTGTGTATAGCATGTCCTATTTTTAAAATTCTTCTTGGTGTAACAAATTAAATGTTTGGTTTGAAAGAAAAGAGAAAGCTTAGACTATAACGCAAGTGTTGTGAAATGAACTTAAGGGAAGTTAGCCACTATCAGCTTTTCCAGGCAACTTGGCAGTGGTAAAGAAAGAGGAACAACTTCAGCCCAGTTAAAGGCTGGGAGGGTTGCCAGATGTGTGTACACAAAAGCCATTTTCCAAGGCTGGTACCTGTGCGTGGCTTCTGGAGGAATCATTGCCGATGCCCTCCCAGCATGTTGAGTATCCCACTTCCTGAATCCCTCATGATTTTCTTGTTTTGTTTCAGATACGTGGTGGGTCACCTTAAATTTACTGTGATGTCGTTTCTATACTAATTTTATCTTAATAGACCTTTAAGCTTTAAGACTTTTTTTAGTCTGCTAAGAATTTCTTGGGAAATTGCAATCAGAATGGTTTGCATCTTCTCTCTTAAGAACCAGTATTTATAACACAAGGAGTGGCAACAGAGGGGCAGAGGCTGCAGCTCTGAATTAATTAGTAGAATTAATTCATTAATATAGTTAAAACCCAGTTTTGGTTTGGTTTTTTTTCTGTGGGTTCTTCAGTTCCAATTGAATTAATCTTTGGCCTTACAGTGTCCTGTTCTCTGCCTTTACCCTCCCCTCAGCATGGAGGGTCATGTCTTCAGAAGCTCAAACAGTGCATAACACCCACAGTCAGAGGACAGCAAAATGTTACTCACATTAATGGGAAAATGACAAGCCGGGAGATGATGAAAACCACAGCGAAAACACTGAATACTGCGTCACAGACACGCTTCCATTTCAGGTAATGGAGTATCTTGGCAAGCTGTAGAGAAACAAATTTCCGTATGTCCCTTGTGCCTGTGTTCTCCTGCTAGGGCTGAGGGAGTTCCCACCTCCATCCTTCGAGGATGACCAGGCTTGTGAGGATGTGTCCCCGTCCCTTTGCATCCAATTCCTTTTCTACAAGAGCAGTAGAACTGCTGCTTCCTAAATGCACTGTCACTACCATGCGTGTGTGGCACTCACGGGCACCGCATTGACACGTGTCACATGTAGAACGTGCACAGCTGCCAGTGCTGCCCACGGGCACAAGCACAGGCCTGCAACTGGGAGAGCGACTTTTTACACAGGCAACAGTTTTAAACTAGGAGAGATTTAGATTAGGTGTTAGGAAAAAATTATTTTCTCAAAGGGTGGTGAGGCCCTGGCACAGGTTGGCCAGATAAGCTGTGGTTGCCCCATCTCTGGGGCAGGTTGAACGGGGCTTGGAGCAACCTGGGCTAGTAGAAAGTGTCCCTGCCCATGGCAGGGAGGTGGAATGAGATGGGCTTTAATGTCCCTTCCTACCCAAACCATTCTGTGATTCCATGATTTCCAGGTGAGGGTAACGCACCTCTAAAATGTAATCAGAGGCATCATGGACCAGCATGACTATCGTTCCAAGCCGTAGCATATTGGCACAGTAGGAGACAAAAATCAGGGTGATGGTAGCGATGTGGTGGATAATCTGTTCCTTAAAGTCCTGGCACAAGAAGAGAGATTGTCAGTCTTTCCTTGCCCTGGCAGCATCTCTTCCTGCGTGCTGCTGCCTCACTAGGACATGTCAAACACCTCCACAAAGCATCAGTGCTCCCCACCATACTACAGCCCTCTGAGGTCCTGCACAATCTCAGGAAGAGAATCTCATCCTTTATTCCCAGTTTATGGAAACCCAGATAGATACCAGTGAGATACACATAGGTGCAAATATGCTGGAACACAAATTTTTATGTTTTCTTTGACTCAATCTGCCCTTAGAAAATTGCTCTCTTAATATCCCATATTTACTTCCAGATCTCTCCTCTGTGTATTGAAGAGCCTTTTGTAATGACAGTAGATTGCCCTTGGTCTGGGGCAGGTCCTATGTAATGGAGGAGCTCTTCAATTGCCTGTGCCTCTTCAATTGCCCATGCTGCAAAAGTCACACATCCATTTACAGGACCCTCATCAGGCCAGGCCAGGTCCCTCCCATCAGGAGGACACAGCTCTCTGGTGCAGGCAGTGCCTGAGAGCTGGGAAAGGCTGTGATGCCATATTCACCCAGAGCATGTCCGTTGTGTCAGCCCCCAGCACTTCCCCAGCTGAGCAGGGCAGGGCCATGCCATGCACGAGCAGGGCCCAGGGCAAGGCACAATGGTGGCACACGAGAGCTGAAGGAGCTCACGTGCACAAGGGTCTTCACAGCAGCACCTGTGCCTTCTCCTTAGCACCTCTGTGGAGCTGAGAGCAGGACGGGGGCACAGCCTCATGGTGGGGCTGGCTGAGCCATCTGGCTGTGGTTGTGCTGCTGTCACTCACCTTCCTCTTCACATCGAAGCGCAGGGTGGCCACCAATGAGCAGTAGAAGGAGAGCTCCAGGAGGTAGAACCAGCCCAATGTGGGTGATAGAGGCTGCAAGAAAAGTGACAGGCACGGTGGGAGCCCTGCCTAGCCCTGGGCTCAGGAAAGGGGAGGAGTCTTCCTGGGCAAAGCCCCTTCATTCAACCTGTGCTTGGGACAGCAGGTGTTGGTCATGCCTAAATTTTCCTGTTCTCTCTGGCTGAACCATTTGCTGATGCACTGACAAGGCCAGTGCAAAGCCCTGGTGTGTCTGCAAAGGGACTGAGAACAGCTGGGGTCTCCCCTCTTCAGGGGCTCAGACACCTCATCTCTATCTGTGCTTTGAGATGTCAGATGTCCTGACCCCCTTTTGTGGCCACAGACAGCCACTTCCAGACATACTTGAGGGACAGAGAAACTTACTGAGACAAGGCACGTGCTCTGAGCAGAGCTCTCTGGGCTGCAGTGTGAGGAGCAGGTGTCAAACTGTTTGCCACATGCGTGATGTGAGGGTGAGAGACCAGAGGGGTGTTGAAATAAGAGACGTGGATATAAGTAGCTGTAAGTAGAAAGCATTTTGTCATAAGGTTGTGCTGTCTCCATGCTTGAAGGTTTTCAAGACTAAACTGGAAAAAACCTTAGGTAACCTGGTCTGATCTCACAACTAAGGGCTGCAAGCAGGAGGTTGGAGAAGAATCTTCCTGATCTCCCTTCCAGTGTGAATTATCCCGTGATTCCACGCATTTGCTGCTCACCTGTTGTGGAAATTTCAACCAGCACACGGTGTGGTCCCAAAACCAGGGCTTCTGTGCATAGAGAAGGCAGCAGTAAGAACCCCAAACCTTTTAATGACATGTGAAGACCCTGGGAAGAAACTCTCCAAGAACTCAGTGTGCCCATGCTAGATCCAATCTGGCTTTGAGCTTTGGAGAAAGCGGTTGGCAAAATGCATTTGTCATTAGTAGTGAATGTACAGAATATCATCCAGAGGGTCTTTGGAACAGTGGGCAGCAGCCACAGTCAGGACAGGGTCTGCTCTGGTCTGAGATGCAAGAGCTGTGTGTGAGCTTACACAGGGATCTGAGACAAGAACAGCAGGGTAATGTCACTGACACCTGGCCAGGTCCACCCAGGGAAAAGGGAATTGTTCTGCTGAATCAGGATTAGGGATGATTCTGCTCTGTACCCCTGAATTTGTCCTCCTTTGGCTTTGCACCCATAGTCATGACCACATACGGTCTTTGGATGGGCTCTTCAGAGTGGCCTGGGACTGTCAGCCTCATTTGCAATGAACAAAGGACCTTGAAAGTGTCACTTCACAGCCTGACCCTGCTCACATACTTACATCATACAGAAGAGCCAGGCCAGAGAAGAATGAGGTGAAATAGAATGTAAATCTCCAACTAAAAGAGAAAACAAGGAATTAAGACCTCCTCCAGAGTTGAAATAGCTCCCCAAGCTGTGCCCAGGATGTCCACGGGGGAACCTATGCTTGTATAGACAGAGATTTGCAGAATTTCAGCTCTGTTGGCACATTTTCAGCTCTGTTGGCACATGTAAGGTACCCACAGCCCAGCCAGGTTCTGCTGTGGTCCATGCTTTGCCCAAATTCCTTGGGCATTCTATCAGTGTTAAAGAGGATGCAGTAAGACTATCAAGAGACCTCTCCCTGTCTCCTTTTGTTGTGTGGATGTTTGTAGATCACCTATCGAATGCTTATACACCCCAGACAGTGGAAGGCACCTAATGCTTCTCAGTGATGGCACAGGAATACTGGCGAATTTTTTACTTTCTTCAGAGATGCTGCAGTAGAAAGCACTGAACAAGCTTTCAGGTGGAGAATATTATTTTTAAAACATAATAACACAATTCAAGCACTGAATAATTTCTTTTTCAGAGGGGGAAGGAGTTGATCTTTTACCTGAGGGGAATCTTTATGTACATACAGCATTAAACCCCAAGGTGAGAATCAGAGAACTTGATTCTCTTGATCAAGACACTTGGTGACTCCTCTCTCCATCCTGACTCCATGTATAACTGAGATATGCAGGAAGATTTAATATAAGAGAGCAAACAACTTGGGGAAAAGGAAAGCTGTGAAAATTTTGGTGCTTTCTTGTGTTTCTCAGTTTTTACCTCCCTCTTCCATGGCTTGCACTGCCTCCTCACTGCACTTCACGGATTTATTTTCTGCCCAACCATCCATGCTGACAATGCCTTAAAATTTTACTTTTGTATCAGGATCATCTTGAAAAGAAGTTTAATGCATTTTACAAGTGGCTTTGGTGTTCAAAATCCCTCTGAGCATCTGAGATTTAAACATTTCTCCATCAAGGGCAGTAGACTCTGTTGAGGCAAATTTAACTTTTCAAAGGTAAAAATGGGAATGAAGGAGGGAGGGAGGGAGCTGGCAGTGCTGCAGGGGGGCTCTGTTTTCGGGGTGTGCCTTGATGGGATCTAGCCTCATGGGACAGAGGCTCTGCTCGCAGCCACAGCAGCTCCCTGGGAGTGTGTTTGGGTAAGGACAGGGCAGAGGGTGGTGCTGATGTACAGACCTGTTAGAGGTCTCCATCACCAAATGCTGACCCACCTACCTGGCCTCACAGAACTTCTTCATCAGCCTGGGGTGGTCCTGGGCCTGCCGGTGCCGGAACCAGGTCTCCACCTTTCTGACTGGGAGGTCACTTTGCTTGGCCAGTGAAACCAGCTCCTCCTGGAAAACAGAGCAGGGAGGAAGGACTGAGCCTTTCGGAGGCTCTTGTTCCCTGTGAGGGAGGAAGAGCTGTGCTCCCTGGGGCTGCTTTGCCTGTCCACCTTTCCCCAAAGAACACCTTTCTTTGGACAAAAGTTGTATCCACTCTATTTGCATTTGTGAACTGACAGATTGTTTTGGCCATTTTAAACCTCCAATTCAGAAACATCTAAATGCAGGTTCAGAAGCAAGCACAGGCTCTCCCTGGTTAAGTTTTGCCAGCTGTACACAATGGGATGCAATGTCTGGCCATAAAGGTCTAAATACATTTTTTTTCACCTCTGATACAGTATTCACTGATAATTATTGTGGGAGGGACTGTTGGGTCTGCCCTGACACCTCCTGCACGAGGCAGTGATCGGTCAGCGAGACGCATGGACACTGCATGGTGATTGCATGGGAGGGCGTGACTGAAAAGCACACTGCCAATCTGTGCCCAGCGTGCCAAAAGGCAGAGTATTAGAAGGCTTTTTCTCTTGCAAATAAAGAGATTTTCTGCACACTATCTAGGAGATCGTATGCCTTTGTTCCCCAGTGCTACAAATTATCAGCTACAGATGGAAAACCTGAAAATAAAAGACGTATCAGCTTGTAAAGATAAAGAAACAGACACATAGTTCACTCCATAACGTCAGTAAACCATTCAGCTGTTGAAGTGGCACAGTCACAGGCTCAAAGGCATCAATTCCATAGTCCTCATTTTCTGCATGAATTCCAAATAACATGACAAGAGTTAAAGTTTATAAACTGTGATTAAAATGAACGTAAAGATGAGCTCATAAGCATTTTATAATTAATCTGACAAAGCTTCATACAGATTAAGTAAATTATTTTTTAAAATCTATGCACCAGTGTGAGTCATGATCCAGGCCCAGAGAGTGGTGGTGAATGCAGCTAATCCACCTGGAGACAGGTGACCAATGGTTTTCCTCTGGCTCAGTTTTGGGGCCAGTCCCATTTAATATCTTCATCAATGATCTGGATGAGGGGATCAAGGACACCCTCAGTCAGTTCACAGATAACACCAGGCTGGGTGGGATGTTGATCTGTTGGAGGGCAGGAGTACTCAGGACAGGCTGGATCAATGGGCCAAGGCCAATGGGGTGAGGTTCAACAAGGCAAAGGGCCAGGCCCTGCCCTTGGGTCACAAGAACCGCATGGAACACTGCAGGTTTTGTGGCTGGAAAGCTGCCAGCAGAGAAGGGCCTGGGAGTGCTGGTCAGCAGCAGCTGAACATGAGCCCAGGTGTGCCCAGGTGGCCAAGAAGGCCAATGGCACCTGACCTGTACCAGCAATAGTGTGGCCAGCAGGACCAGGGCAGTGACCCCCTGTGCTGGGCCCTGGTGAGGGATTTCAGATCCTGGGCCCTGGTGAGGGATTTCAAATCCTAGGTTCAATTTTAGGCTCCTCATGACAAGAAAGTCATTGTGGAGCATGTCCAGAGAAGGGCCACAGAGCTGGGGAAGGGTTGGAGCACAAGTCTGATAAGGAGCAGCTGAGGGAGCTGGGGGGGTTCAGCCTGGAGAAAAGGAGGCTCAGGGGGGACCTTCTGGCCCTCTACAACTCCGTGACAGAAGGTAGAACAAGATGAAGTGGCCTCAAGTTGTGCCACAGGAGGTTTAGATTGGAAAAACTTCAAGCCCTGGCACAGCTGCCCAGGACAGTGGTGGAGTCCTCAGCCTTGAAAAGATTTAAAAGATGTGTAGATGTGGTACATGGGGATGTGGTTATTGGTGGCCTTGGCAGTGCTGGGAGAATGGTTGGACTTGATGATCTCAGAGAGCTTTTGCAACTGAAATGATTCTGTGATTCTGAAGGACTTGCAGTTCTGCCAAAAATAAACAGCCTTAGACTCTACCCAAAGGGGTGGTGGCTGCCTTCTTGCCAGAGCCAGCAGCTCTCACAGCAGCTGCTGTGTTTGACATGCAGCAGGTCAGGAGGGGCTCAGATTTCAGCTGTTGAACATGTTGGAAGCTGCTGCAATATCTGCTTATATATCTCTTTCCCTGGAAGGGTGTTTTACAGTGACTGCCTTGCCTTTGAAGCTGCTTTGCCTGGCCTGGGATAGAGACAAAGTGTTGCTTACCTGGGCTCTTGGGACAGTGGGACTCAGGGGACACTCACCTTTTTTGGGGCTCTGCCCAGCAGAATGTAGAAGCCTTCCAGCGTGGCATTGGTCTCAACTTTGGGCCTCCGCTTGTCACTCACCCCCAGTGCCTTGCCCAAGGGCAGAGCCACGGCTCTACGAGAGGAAAGAGTTCTGGCAGGAGAGGACCTGTGTGCCCACACTGGCAGCCAGGGTCAGCCAGCAGGAAGATGTGCCAGCGCTGTGCTCTGTGCTGGGTGCACTGCCCATGGCTCCAGCACTGCCAGAACGCTCACACCCAGCCCAAGGCACAGCCCAGGCTCCCAGTACTGCACACAAGGCTTGGTGCCTCTCTCAGGTCAGTGCTATTTCTTCAGAAATACAATGGCACCAAAGCAAAGGTGAGGCTGTGCAGTGGAGACAACCGTTACAATGGCTAAATAAACAATAATTAATTTTGCTGAGGCAACAGGACACAGAGCATGTGAGTGCATGCTGGTCCTCTTTACAGTGCTCCCGAGCAATCCAGAGAATGCCACTAAAACCAGCCTGCAAATGTCTGAGTGTCCATGGGCTCCGTGCCCAGGGCACCTGACCATTGGCTGCAGCAGGAGCCAAGGACAGAATATGTGGGGATTTGCTGGTTCCTGCAGGAAACCCCAGCAAAGCTCTAGTGGGAGGCTTTGCTTTCTAAATCATGCTGTTTCTTGGAAGCCAAGCAAGTGCAACTTGCCTTCCCTTCTTTGAGGGAAAACCTGATGACCCTGGAATTAACTCTGGCTCTTCCTGCAGCCCTTATCTGCCACATCTTCTCACATAGCTGTGTACTGCAGGCAGGAGTCAGCACTCAGGGCAGATGGGTCAGTGCTTCCCCAGCTCCTCCAGGAGAGACCCTCTATTCCAGCTTAGGGCAGGTTTGCTGAGCACAGCTTGGCAGCTTCATGTTCTCCCCTCTTCCCCCCCGAAGCTGTGCTCTGCCTGGTGGGAAGTATCGCAGCAGTTCTGCCCACGCTGGCACCCGGCCCTGCTTTAACTGACCACTTCCAATTTCCCGTGCATGAGGGCTGGTCTGTGCCTCCCCATGTGTCCGTCCTTGTCCCTGGAAAAGGGGCTCAAAGCCCTGTCTGAATCCATCTCATGGGATGAGCGATGTGGACCTGCCTCGTTTCCATGCACAAGTTCTGGGGAGATGCCAGCCGGGCCTCAGGCTCCCCTGGGGTGACGTGTCTGCAGCTGGGACACTGATGTGCCTCATCACCCCTGATGGAACTGGGGCTCTCTGGTGTCAGAGGAGAAAGCAGGGCAGAGCTGGGCAAAGAGTGGTGTGAGCGAAGTGGTCCCACAGCAGCTCTAGGAGCTCTGGGGCAGGGAGCTCACACAGCACCTTCAGGACCATCCTCTAGGATCAGGCTGAACGCTGGCTCAGATGGGGACTCCCAGCACTGACACACCCAGAAAATCCCTGTGCTGCAAGCTCCCTCATCTGTGTCTCCAGAGGGACCCTCCAAGCACAGCTCAGGTGTGACTGAGTGATGGGCTTGTCTTTTCACACCTACAGATACAGGAGAGTGGGAGGGAAAAGAGCTGCCACAAAAATACCATATGCTGTGAAAAGCAGAGAGATCAGTTATTCTTGGGAACAATCCCACGTACACTTTGTAGAGGTCAGGAAGCAGGTAAAGATTATTCTGGAGCAGCCCTGCAAGACACTGGTGGCAACCAGAGCAGGAGAAACCAGAGGTATTGCACTCACCTTTCAAAGATGCATCGGACAAAGATCAATAGCAGGGCACCAGGGATGCAGAGCAGGAGGTGCTGAGGCTGTGGGTAGTGTGTGTCTGCAGAGTCCTTCAAGTCTTCCCAGGTAGCTCCAGGTGGCAGCCAGTATTCATGGTGCCAGAACCCCTCCAACACTCCCATTCTGCTCAAGACAGTGGGCACAGAAAGCAGAGGCTGCCTGCAGGTATCAGCAAGGCATAAAGCTCACTGCTAAATCAGAATTCCCAACTCAAAAGCTAATCACTCGCTTTTCCACCTCTTGCTCAATCCCATCAGTATGTCAGACTAGTTGAAATAGCATTACTTGTTTTGACCTGCCTGTGAGCTTGGAGGTGGGGTAAGATGTCCTAGTACAAGAAAGTAATTTAGTGGGTGTCAAGGAGGTGGCTGATATCAATTTCATTCTGCTTCACAGATGACTAAAGTCCCTACCTGGTGACACTATCAGCAGGGGCATCTCTCTTGCCCCGTTTCTGCCAGGCTTTTCCTTCTCAGGCTGCAAAGCCCTCATCTCTTAATCAGCTCTGACACCTGGCAGAGGGTGTGGATGGAGGTCCCAGGGTAGACTGTCCACAGCCATTAACATCTTCTGGCATCTTCAGAGCCCCAGCAGCCTCAGCTTTGGTTCCTTCATCTTGGCCAGCAACATCCCACATCCTGTTTGCATTTTGAGCTGTCACGTACTGAGCACAAAGCTGCACTGCACTGATGCACTGCTCCCCAGAGCAGTTCTGGAGTGCTCACACACAGCCCAGCACTTCAGGACCCTTTCTCTCATGCACCGCCTTGCTCTGCTCCACTCAGCTTCAGCTGTGTTCTGTCAGTCTCAGTACTGTGAACTGCAGCAGCCAATCTGCAACACCATCACGAGGAGCCTTCGTTATGAGCTGATTTTGCCATCTGCCTTTCCCACCACCTTTTCGGGCACCTGCAACAATACACAGCTACAAACAAACCGTGTTGGTCTCTCATAGTCACCTCTGGTGGGTTTCCTCAGGATGGTGAGGGACCTTTCTTGAGTGTCTTTGCAAAGCTGAGCAGGGTGAAGGTTCTCTCCACTACAGGTACTCACGAATTCTTTGGGGTAACTCCAGCAGAGTGAGACATAAACTTCCCCACAGACCACCCCATGGGGACTCTTTCCTATTGTATTCCCATCTGTTTCCAGAAATTTCATCACATATTATACTTTCTACTGCTCTAGACCAGTCTGCATGTGAGACTACAGAGGGCTGTAGCTCTCACATTCCCACTTGGAACCTTCTTAAATTTTTCTGGTAAGAAGATGATTTGAAACAAAAAATGGCATTCCACAGCTGGCAGCTGAAATCCTCTAAGAACAAATTTCCTCCCGCCAGTGGCTTTGAAGGTTTGTTGTTACTCAGTTAGTCTGTGTGCTAGGTGACATCTTCCCACCCATTGGTTTGAAGTGGATTCTCTTGTAATGTGGCCTCAGTGAGATGTCAGGTACTGGACCCTCTCTCCCTCAGCTGAGGAGCCATACAGGGCAGCTCACTGCGTTCCTTGGCTCTAGCCTGACCTATATCCCCGTGTTTCTGCTGTCTGCCACCATTATCTCTGAGTCCAGCAGTCTTGTCAATGTCTCAGAGACTGGAATTGCCTTTCAAGTTGTTTCTCAGGATATTTCTTGGCCTGCTTTATGACATGCTCACATTCATCTGCTGAAGTTATAGGTCCTTTCCCTTGTTTGACATGACTTCAGCTTTTTAAACAAGGCCTTGCCCTTACCTGCAGGCACTGTGTCTACTGTACCTGTGAGAATGAGAAAAGCAATGTTGTTCCAAGTGCAGCCATCCAAGAAAAGGTTCCCTTGGGAATACATTTCTAAATGAAAAAATGTGATGTATGCAGATCTTTGAAATTTACTGTGTGCAGGAGGAAGGAAACAACTGTGTTAAACTATTACTAAAACAAGATCCAAAAATGTCACTAGATGTCCATGTCTACTGGAGTCATCAGATTCACGTCAGCCACAGTTTTGGGCTAGGACAGCCCGGGGGCCACACTGTGCCAGCCTTGACTCACGCACCTCACAGCAGCCTGAAGCAGGCTCTTTTTCTCATGGCTCACCTGCAGCTGGATGCCTCAGCTCCCACAGTTGCTCACTAACATTTTGTGGTGCACATACTGTGTGATGCAAATCTCGTCTGTGCACATGGGGGATAAAAGTGTGGGGGAAAGAGTCAGACGCTGCTGTGGTGCCCAGCGCTCCATCTGGAGATGGAAGTCTCCATTAGAGAGATAAGTCCTTTGGGGAGAAGCTGAGGGAGCTTGAGGGGTCAGCCTGGAGAAAAGGAGGCTCAGGGCGATCTTCTCACTCTCTGCAATTCCCTTACAGGAGGGTGCAGCCAGGTGGGGGTCAGGCTCTGCTCCCAGGGAGCAAGGGACAGGAACAGAGGAAATGGACTCAAGCCATGCCAGGGGAGGTATGGGTTGGACATCAAGAAGGATTTCTTCATGGAAACGGTTGTTAAAAATTGGAATGGGCTATCCAGGGAGGTGGTGGAATCACCAACCCTGGAGCTATTTAAGAAATTACTGGACCCAGTGCTCTGCTCTGGTTGGCAAAGTGGTGATTGATCACAGGTTGTACTTGATGCTTTCAAAGGCCTTCCCCAACCTAATGGATTTGGTGGTTCTGTGATCTGCTCTGCTGCGTTTCTCAGCAGAAAGTGCCAGACTTGCTGCAGGTTTTCTACAACAGCTGCTCTGTGGAGGGAGCTGTGATGCCCATGTGCGAAGAGAGGAAAGGATGGATATACTAAATTCTTAAACACTATCACACTACTCAGAAGCTTCCCAGCCCTGGAGCAGACATAAAGAGAGAAGGTGGGGCAGTGCAGGGAGGGAGCTTAATGCTTCTTTAAGCCGTAGCAAGTTGATGGCAAGAGAACAAATTCAGCAGCTGATCTGCCTCAGTGACTCACCACTGTCATGCTCAGCTCTTCGGCTAAGGGCCTCAGTAGTTCTTGCTCAATCCAACAGGTCTCCTGTATCCTTGATGTAGCCTTTCACAAGAACCAGATTTGCCTCCTAATGAGCTTATCTCAATCTTCAGGGACACAACAAAGCCCTGAGGATCAAATCCAGTAGGCATTAATATACGCTGGGCTCCACTGAGCATTGTGCAGACTCTGGGAAGCATTCTGCTCCTCAGATGAGAGGTGGTGTGATTTTACAGCAGGGATCCTCCCTAGCATCCTAAAACCTCACAAAAAAGAATAGATATTAATTTCTCTCCTCCTATCTTGGCAAGGCTAAAGCACCCCCCCAGTGTTGCCATCTTGGACTTGCCACTGTCCTGGCAGTACCAAGAAACCTGGCCTGCCCCCAGGTCCAGGGTAGGGGTGTCCCAAATGGTCCCTCGCTCCAGGGCCAAACACAGTATTACTGAGCAGGAGACAAACTCAGCAGCTGCAGTTCTTTACTGGCACAGCTCAGGGTGGCTGTGTATCTTGTGTGTGCAACATCTTCCCCTTGGCAATGGCACCCACATGGGTGTCCCTCATCACATGTCCACCTGTAAGGTGCAGCCAGCCAGGTTTACCTCCTGGTGGTTAAAGAAGCAGAAAAGAGACGTGACAATCAAAGCTTTAAAAGTAATTTATAAAGAACATTTACATTCAGTAGTACAAAATGATATATAACCATCCCTCCTGAGCACACCACTTGCAGAGAGGTGAGACCGCACACTCAGATCACAGTGTACAGAACATGTGCTTCCAACTTCCAATTATCACAGAATTACAGAATATTCTGCATTGGAAGGGACCCACAAAGATCATTGAGTCCAACTCTTAAGTGAATGGCCCAAAAAGAGATCAAACCCACAACCTCGGCATCATTAAAACCATGCTCTCACCAACGAAGCAAAGGTTCCAGAGACAAACTATCTTCAGCAAATAAAGTTTTAAATGACAATGCAGCAGCAGATGCTCTCCTCCCACAGCATGTTATTGCCCTGGACTCATGCATGCTGGAACCACTTTTTCCCTTCTGAAATTATCCAATTCCAGTTTAGAAATCCAATTATCCAAATGTATTTTGACTGAAACCAAAGATGAGAACACACAGCTCAGATCAAAGCTTCTCAGTCACATCACAGGTGACCTGAGTGGATTGATGAAAACCCTCTTGTCTTTCTATGCTGTCACTTGCTTTATAACTTAAACATGTGCACCACCCCCTCAAATAAGGCATTTCCTTGGTCCATGTCCCATCCCTGCCCAGTTAGCACTAGGTACATAGACAGAAGTTTCTGCATGGCCTCAGCAGTCCAAGTCCCTGCACTCATTACAGTGAATCTGTTAATACTTCAGTTTCATAGATTAAGTGACCTGTAAAACAGAAATTCACATAACACTAAATTAAATGTTTTAAGAGATTGCGCAATCAAAAAATCTAAGACTACATATGATGCAAGATATGGCAACTAAACAAACTGAATCAGCACTGCATCATGACTTCATGGACCACTGCATTATATTTGCTGTTCTTGACACACCTAGGCAAAGGCCCTAGAGTTAGAAGGCCTTGCTAAAGCATTATTCCATAAGGTTCAGCAGATCATCTCTGGATCCTTTTTCCTCTGAGGGCAGGGGAGATGTATTTCCTTCTTGCTACAAGCTGACTCTGTAAACATTTCCCACTGTGCCACTCACACTAATTGAAAACATGAGCATGTTAATCAGTGTTGTCTTCTAGACGATAGAGTTCCTTGTCACCTCCCTTCTCCTGACTACTTCCTTCCAAGACAGGTTTAGAGGATTACCTGACAGTTGAGAAACAGCTGTCTGGATTTTCCAGCTCTTCTGACTATGATTTGGATGGGTACTCCTCCAGCCTGGGCTTTGGAGTTTCCCCCTTAAGGGCAATAAGTAGGAACTGAGATCCATACCATTACAAAAATGGCCACTGGCACAAAGAGTACTTCCTTTGAAAAAAACATATTTCCTCTTATGCCTTTCCAAAGCTTTCATTTCACTATGCTCAGTTTTAATTTTGCAAGTGTGTACAGGGCACCTATTTTCTCAGAAGAGGTATCCCAGTGATAAGATTTGTCACTTGTCAGCCATAATAATTACTGGTAATAGGCCAGAGCCTCCAGAGGCTGATCCAGGCTAAACAGATTCCTATCAAACAACATTAGATGGGTAAAACTTGACACTGCCCAGAGTTTATCCACCTTTTTATTTTTAAAGTATTTTTCAAGATTAATACATTTGACAATTATGGTACAGTCTAATATAAGTCAAACCACTTTGATCCCTTGCTATCTGTTTTGAGTCTACAATCTACAGTAAGCTTTTACTGAAGGAAGACAAAAAACTTCCTTTAAATATCACTGACTATAAACACTTCTGTTTATGGGAAGCAGGAATTCAGCTACAATACTGCAATTGCATTCCATTTTATCTACACGGTGAGCAAAACTGTTTCTACAGATGGTGGCCTGGGTTTGCTGGAGGCCAGAGCAGCAGCACATAGCAGCAGCTATCTCTCCTTGGCGTGGCCATTGGCAAGGTGGGCTCTGTTGTTCAGGGGCTCAGAGCCATTCCTCTGGATGTACCCATTGCTTGTGACGTTGCTGAAATACGTGATCCCATTTTTCTCCTTTTCCCTAATTTTTTCTCGTTCTTCATCCTTGTCGCTTTCTTCTGTGTCACTTCTCATGTCCTTCTCCATCTACAAGAACAGGTAAGTGAGAAGCCAGACAAACACAGCGGCTGCACGAGCAGCAGTGCTGCCTCAGCCACTCACCCTCAGCACAGTCCTGCTCTTGTCCCCTCAGCTTTCACACCACCCTTGGGAACAGATCCTCCCTGCCTCTTTGATTTCAGTCTCAGTAGAATCCCATCTGTGATCCTGATAAACATCAGGAATTATGGGCTGAGAAGCAGAACAAAACCACAAATGCTCAGGACTGAGGATAACTATGCAAGCCTAGACCCACATTGCTGCCCTGGTCATCAGCATGTGAGAGAAGGACGGGGCAGGCAATTAATTAAGCTCTTTTACACTTTCCAAAAGGGACAAGGAGCTAACTTCTGCCCACAAATGGCCTGGGTGGCTGCAGGCTAACAACATTGCTTGGGACAGCCTGGAAACATGTGCTTTCAAACAAACCAAAGGCTCAACACAAAGCTACTCCACTCCGACTACATTCAGTTTTATGGTCAGGCTTTTCCTCTTGCTGTTTATTGACTGAGAGACATGTAATCCACTTCTGTAAGTATTTAATTCATTCCCTTAGAAGGAAGGCAAAAAAGAAATAATGGGATGACAGTTTAGAAAAAGCAGCTCAGCACCTCCTGGCTTCTCAGGCTCTCTGCTCTGCCATACAAGATGCCAAAACTGGGGACAAATTCACAGGGTCACATTCCTTGTCGGGCAGAGGGAAATCTGCAAACCCCTTCTGTGACCTGAGCTTTAGAAACTGTTCAGGGGCATATCAGATGCTGCCCACAAACTTAGTCTCCATTTATGGCTGTCCATTCTTCTTGAGATCTCTCAGATCATATTGAGAACTCTGTTTGGACTCATGCTCTTTCCAGAGATCACTACAACCAGATGCAGACAGGATTTGTAAGAGTCTAAACTTGCACTGAATTCAATCTGCCTCCAAGGACAATATGGGTGAGAGATGCTATCTGCTGTGAACAACCTGCACCTCGGATCACTCTGGAACTGACAGTTCAGGAAATATGCAGGAGTCTGCATCTGCAGTATAAGGACAAATTGTAGTCAATATTTCTAGAGTTTACCTATTTATAGCCAGAGAATGTGGCTGAGGCCTTAAATCTGGTAAGATTCCCAAAGGAACTATAAAGATGCTCCTTCTGCGAGGGAATGAAACTTGTACTTCAGGATCTAGACTGAGTTCTAACTACTGGGGATTAGGGTACATCATGTGAGAAGGTGGTAAAGATTATCCTGTAGCCAGAGAGGAAAACCTTGGAGACCAGAAAGACTCACAAGAAGAACATGAACTGATTGTAGCAAGAGTTTCAAGGCTCTCAAAAAAGACAGAATGTCCTGTGTTGTTGCTGATACTGCTTTGGGCTACTAAATATTGTCATTGAAACAGATCTGTTTAGGACAATTTTTTAAAATTTTTTTTTTTTTTTTTGCTACTCACTGCTCAATACAGGAAGTACTCAAATATATTTTTACATCAAATCTGGCAGATCGACTTAGATAAAATAGGAAAAATTCTGGATATGCTTCAGGATCTTCCTCCCTGATGGTTCTTTTCTTTCTAATAAGACTATTTATTACCTCACCATTTTACACTACAGTAACTGCAGTGGTAATTCAGCCCCACAGAAAAACTAGAAAAACAATAAAAGGCTGTCTTTAGTTGTGTCTTCATTTCCTGATTTGCAAATAATTTGCTCTGTGCTACCTTAAGGGAAGGCAGATAAAGAAAATGGGGACACTATGGATAAAGGGGGGCCTTTAATGCTTGCTCTCAGCTCCTGTAAGACAGAATTCCTCAGTTGGATACTAATAAAACAAATCATCCTGGGCTCTGAGGTCAGCTCCCACGAGGTGCTGACTCGTCACTTTTGACCACATCCTTGGCATGGGGCCAGTCATGGCTTTGATTTTGGGAAGAATTTCATGCTGAGCAGCAGTTCGGTCTCGCAGTAAATACTACAGGCCAGAAAGAGTGGGATGTGGGATGCATTTCACTTCAGTTTACACAGCTGCACCCCAGATATTCATCTCAGGTTGGTCTGTGCCTGTTGGGCAGCACTGCCAGGTGCAGGATGGAATGGATCACGATTTGGGCCATGCCTGTTGCCCTCCACGGCTGCACCAAGAGCCCAGGCAGCTGGTTTAGACAGAAATACCTTCTGTGTAGAAATCCACAGCACTGTAACACAACTGTAATTAAAAATCCTGTACAGTAAGGGAAGCACTTTTGCACTGGCCTCACCGACCATGACAATTATCCCTGTCTTGATTCGTAGTTGTGTTACCAATGCAAATCACACTGCACCAAGTGTTGGGATTTTTACTCAGATGTCACTGGCCTTGTTCACAGACATCTCTCCTAGAGTCCAATCCACATTTTCATTAAATACAAGCATCAGAAGTGGACCCCATATCATAGTGACTCACAAAAATTTTTTGGGTCACCTTTCCCTAATATTACTGAGTTTCCTTCCATCTCACTGTTGGTAATGCACATGCATAATTTCAATAGAACAACAGAACAATTTTAGAAATAGAACAATAAGGAATCCATACCAGATGGACCCCGATGTTCTCAAGCAGTCTAGGTGGACCCTCCCACCCCGTGTGATGTAAAAGATAGTACAAACTGATCCATACCGTGCCCTGGAGGATGAACTTGTAGACCATGTGAATAATTAGGCAGGACCAGAAGATGTGGAGCAACTGCAGAATTATCAGGAGAGCATTCACAAAGTAGTATCCAAAGAAGGGCTGGAATATCTCCATGGAGTAATAGTAGGTGTTATAAAGCACTCTGCAAAACAGAGGGAATTGCAGTGGAGGGAAAGCAAGTTGTTAGCAGGGCCACAATGAAGCCCTAGAAATTTGCAGTCACAGGGGAAGTTTCAGATCCACTTCCATCTTTACCTATCACTGGTGAGCCAACTATCAATCAGTTCCCCACCCGAAGCACAGAGCACTGGCCCAGGGCTCCTCTCTTTCAGGGCTTCAGGACTGCTCTATAAACTCCAGGCAGAGCACCCCTGTTTACCCCAAGGCAGGAGCAGCAGCCATGTGGCACTTCAGCCTGTGCAAAGGGCAGAGCACGTGCTCCAGGACTGAAAAGCAAAGGCTGCGGCACCCAACTAATGTTGTGCCTCTCAGAAAGCAGCTTTTCCATGTCCCCTGACTGCGGCAGACTCACGTGTAGGGGTAAATGACTAGGCGGCTGATGAGGAAAACGGCTGAGAAGATCATAAAGAGGCTGTCACAAGTTCTTTTCCACTTCATGTAATTGAATATCTTAGTTGGCTGGAAGAAGAAAGAACAATAAAACAGCAGCCAAGACAGCATCTGCACATTGCAGGGGGCTGATGAGGCAGGTAGGACACAAACTGCATGCAGGTGATCACAGCTCTGCCCAGCTCTCAGCTGGCCACCCCCAGCTGGGTCAGTAGAGCAGCATGAGGGATCTGTGGAACACCCCAGTGCTTGGCCCACCTTGTGTTAGATCAAAAATCACTCTGTGACTGAAAAGCACCACTTCTAATGAGGCTTGGCCTGGCTCACCTCTAGGAAGCAATCAGAGGCATCATGAATCACCATCACCAGTGTCCCAATGCGGATGTAGTTGGCACAGTACGAAAAACTGATCAGGAAGATGGTTGCAGCATGATGGACTATCTGCTCCTTGAAATCCTGATGGCAGAGGGAACAGCAAAGAATAAAATACATAATGCACCTCCTGCCCTGGTCCAAGCATGGCTCCTGCAGGTAGCAATGATATCTCTCCACACAGTGACTAAAAAACCTCCCACTACAAAGTCTTACCCACGTAATTCTTTTACCAAACATATTTTAGAAATGTAGGCAACCAAGAGACCCAGGAATGAAGAGCTTATGGTGTAAAATGAGGATCTCACAATACAGAACATTCTCTCTCTCCAGCAGCCCAGTCTGATGCTGCGCCCTGTCTGATGGGACGCTGGCACCAAGAACAAATGCAGCTTTACTGGCAGAGAACCACCTCTTTTCCTGTCTCTATGATCAGTGCAGCCTACAAGAGTAGCGGAAGAGCAATTTTTGTGTTTGGATTTTAAGTTTGGATTGAGAACTTTGCAGTACTATGCCCCTTTCTGTGTCAGGGTTGGTGTTCTCCACTTCCCAAAGGAGAGAAAGCCAGTGCCTGGGAATGAAAACTCCTGTGACTGAGCAAGGAGAGAGTCCCATGAAACCTTGACTAGCACTATACACCATGTTCCTAGAGATCACTCTCCCGAGTGTTCAGGTTGTGTCCTGCTTGTACTTGATTCTCTCCTGACACTGCCACTCACCTTCCTCTTCACGTCGAAGGGCAAGGTGAAGACCAGGGACCAGTAGAAGGAGAGCTCCAGCATGTAGTACCAGAACAGGGAGGGCTGAAGAGGCTGTGAGACAGGGAGAGACAGGGAAATACTCATCAGATACATCAGAGCAAGAGCTGCGAGTGAAAACGCCTTTCAAGGCAAAAGACTTAGACAACTATAGAGGGTTGACACTGACTGGATGCCAGGCAGCCATCAAAGCCTCTCCCACTCCCCTGCACAGCTGGACAGAGGGCAGAAAGTATAACAAAGGGTCCATGAGTTGAGATAAGGACTGAGAGATTGCTCATCAAACACAGTCACGGGCAAAACAGACTCTAATTAGAGATATGAATTAAGTTCCTTGCTAACAAAATCAGAGCACAATCATGAGAAATAGAATGAACCCCTAAAAGCACCTTTTCCCCTGCCCCTCTCTCCTTCCCAGCTCTACCTCCCACCCCGGCAGTGCAAGGAGAGGGGAATGGGGGTTATGGTCACTTCATCCCCCGTGGCTGCTCCTGCTGCTCAGGAGAGGAACTGTTCCCCTGCTGCACTGTGGGGTCCCTCCCACGTTCTCCAGGAACTTCTCCAACGTGAGTCCATCCCACAGAAAACAGTCCTCCCCAAACTGCTGCAGCGTGGGTCACTCTTCCACGGTGTGCAGTCCTTCAAGGACAGGCTGTTCCAGCCTGGGAGCAGGGCCCCTCTCTCCATGGGTCTCTCACAGGCTCACAGTCTCCTCTCAGGCATCCCTGCTCTGGCGCAGGGCTCCTCCATGGGCTGAGTGGATCCCTGCATCCTCGTGGATCTCCACGGGCTGCAGGGGCACAGCTGCCTCACCATGGTGCTCACCACGGGCTGCAGAGGAATCTCAGCTCTGGTGCCTGGAGCAGCTCCTGCCCCTCCTTCTCTACTGCCCTTGCTGTCTGCATGTTGCTCCTCTCACATGTTCTCACCCCGCTCTTCTCTGGCTGCAAATACAACTGTGCAATAACTTTCCCTTTTTTTTTCTTTCTTCTTGAACCTGTTACCACAGAAGCATTACCACTATTTCTAACTGGCCCAGCCTTGGCTAGCAGCACATCCATCCTTGGAGTCGCCAGGGATTGGCTTTGGCAGACATGGACGAAGCTTCTGGAAGCCTCTCACACTCCTGTAGCCCCCCGCTACCAAAACCAGCCCATGAAAACCCAATACAACAACCAAATCAACAAAGCTGGCTCCTGTAGCTGCAGGGGGAAATAATTCCACTGAACAACATGCTTGCTAACTAAATGTCATCTGGGCCAAGATGAAATCAAACAGCTGGGGAAATTCCACTTTACCAAACCATGTCAAATACTTAGGGAACCACTGTGAAGATTCTGAATATTTTTAGGATTTCCTCAGGTTCCTGAGCAGACAGTACAGAGCTTTAAAAACTACATAAACCAATTCACAATGGTGGAAAAGGAGTAGCTGAATAAATCACTCCCTTTTTAGGCCTGAAGATGCTTCTGATACCCTGCACTCTATCACAGATTTTCCAGTTTAATCAAACTAAATGGGGGGGGGAATTCAATCCCAGCAGGAAAAGTAATCTACATTCTTCTGGGTAAATTATCTGGGCTTTTACAGCTGGGAAACCAGAAGCTTAGACCCACTCAGCAAGATCTTGTTATTTAATAAGCAATTTTTGCTATTGTGGCACTATATGGCCTCCTTAAACCTGAATCTATTCAATAAATAATTACTATGACTAAATGGGCTTTGCAACCATTTCCAAAAAAACATGGAGTATTGTGCTCCCAAATACCAACTGGTTACTTATGGCCTTCATAAATTTTAGTTTTCCTTTGTAGCACCAGCAATTGGCCACAAGAGGAAGCACAGCTGGATGCCCTGGGGCTTCCAGGGAGGATATGAACATATCCCTAGCTGGTATGTGCTGGTCACACTCCAGGTTATCCAAACAGGAGCTCTGGATCAGAAGCTATTTATTTTTTCCCCAAAAGATAAGACTGTTTGGGAGAACTGATGTTCCTTTTGTCATTGTCTGTAGCCCAAGTCATGGTCTGTTTAGTAGAAATTGTAATTAATACATTTGCTGTTCCTGCTAATACACAGGTTTGTCCTTGACTTGCTCCTTGTCACTGGGACATGACCAGCTCTGGTTTTGGCCATTTCTGTTTGTAACAGATGTTGAGAAATGGGTGTGTGTTGGGTTTTCGTGGAAAGGTTTTGGTAGCAGGGTGGGGGCAAGGGTGGCTTCTATGAGATGCCAGAAGCTGTCCCTATCCAACAGAGGCAGTTCCAGACACCTCCAAGCCAGATCGGCAACTGGCCCCATGAACGACAGTGGCAGTGCCTTGAGGACAATGTATTTAAGAACGGAAAAAACTGCTGCACAAGAGTGGTGTGGAGAGAGGAGTGAAAATAGGAGATACAACACTGCAGACCCTTGGGTCAGTGCAGGAGGAGGAGGAGCTCCAGGTGCTGGAGCAGAGATCCCCCAGCAGCCCATGGTGACACAGGCTGTGCCCCTGCAGCCCATGGAGGTCCACAGGGAGCAGAAACCCACCTGCAGTCCCTGGAGGACCCTGACCAGAGCAGGGGATGTGCCCTAAGGACGCTCTGACCCTGTGGAATGGCTGTGCTGGGCCAGGCTCCTGTGGAGGACCCACAATGCAGCAGTCTGTTCCTAAGGGACAGCACCCTGTGGAAAGGACCCACAGTGGAGAGGCTCATGGAGAGCTGTCCCCCACTGGAGAGCCCTGCTGCTGGAGCAGGGGAAGAGCTGGAGCAGGAGGAAGGAGCAGCAGAGACAAGGTGTGATGGACTGACCACAACCCCCATTCCACATTCCACTGTGCCATTGCAGGGGAGGAGGTGGAGAATGTGGGACTGAAGTTAAGCCCAGAAAGAAGGGAGGGGTGCAGGAAGGTGTTTTTAAGATTTGGGTTTATTTCTTATTAAACTACTCTTACTTGATTAATAGTAAATTAAATTAATTTTTCCACAAGTTAAGCCTGTTTTGCCTGTGATGGTAACTGGGGAGTGCTCTCTCCCTGTACTTAGCTTGACCCATGAGCCTTTGCTCTTTTTTCTCCCCCCTTTCCATTTGAGGAATGGGGAGAAAAATGGGCTTGGTGGGCACACTGTGCCAGCCAGGGACAGTCCATCACAGTGTGCCATTAGGGAGGCTGATTGTTTTTGACATGTACTGCTCAAGTGTACAGGGCAGAGACAGAGAGACCCGGGTGATCCTTTCAGTCTCACATTCCTATTCAAGGCCCACTTGTTTGTACGGTTTAATTTTTACACAGAACTATAGATTTGCCCCTAAAATTTTGGCCTTTGAGCAATACGGGATTGTGCAGAGACTCGGCTTGAAGGCACTACCTCACTCTTCAGTCATTTGTCCCGTTACATTTCCTGTGGCTCACACTACCAGAATTGGGCACTGCTTTTCCCTTTATGAGTTTGCAATCTCCACATACAGTCAAGGGGTCTTGCTCCAGCTTTGACTTTCAGACAAAAAACCCTGGAACACACATCTTCACTTTCTCTTAGGAGTGACAAAGTGCTCTCCCAATTCATCTCTTGTGTTTAGATGACACTGGGTATAGAGGTGTTCTCCCTAGATGAGGGTCTGGCTTTGAATTCTTAGGTCTTCTGAGTCTGAATTTAATTCAGTGTCCTCTTTTTGTCATTAATATGATCTGCTTTAAAAAAAACACAGAAACACAATACAAGAATTGTAACAGCAGTTTTCCCTCTCGTGTGACTCACCTGTTGAGGATATCCTGTCCAGCACTCTCTATGGTCCCAAAGCCAAGGCTTCTGCAACGAAAATGCAACAAGAATGAAGAATATCAGAGGAGTTCTTTTCTTATCAATTGTCTAATTCCTTTAGTTTGTTACCACTAAAGACTTTGTTGTTTTTTATTACAGACAGAGCTGGTCACATTGTCTGAAATCCAGCTGCCAAGAAATTTCCACTACAAGGACTTGCTTGTGACATTTCCAAATTGTGGCTATTTGCCTGAAATCTCACACACTCTTTAGCCATTCCAAATAAAATAGCTCAGAGAAGACTCCTCCCAGCTTTTTGCAGTCTTCTACAAGTTTCAGGTGGTGGTGGTGTTTTGAGCATTTAAAAAAATCATACAACTATTTCATTAAGAATATCTGTGATTTAGACAGTAACACTTAAATGTGGTAAGAAGGCTGAAAACTGGTGTGTCAGGTATGTGGTTTTTCCTCTGACAGTGAAGGTTATGCTGTAGTCTGTTAAGTAATGAACCTCTGAAAGGATCCCACTCTGTTCAATAGAAAATTGGTAGTTTAGAACTTGGCAGTTTAGAAACTTTCATAGAAACATAGCAGCTAAAGTCCCCAAGAGTTCTCACTGCATGGAGAGTGCTGTGCCCAGACTGGATCAGAGCTCACAGAACACAGCAATGCCTCACACCTGCAAGGGTAATTTTCTCTAAGTTCTACAGGGCTCCAGGTATCAGAGCTGAGGCAAGAAAGCATTTCTTCTTACACACTGCTGGTGTGTGGGCAATACAGAGGGCAAGCAGGAGGCAGTGGTTTTAGGTGCCATGGTAATGAGGAGCAGACACAGTCCCTGCTGACTGGGAGTGGGGTTGGGAGTAGAATTTACAGCAAATACACGTGCAGAACCAGGAGAGATGTGTGATATAGAACCACAAGGACAGAGCAAAAACTATGAAACAACTATGGCATACTGTTTACCTAAGCTAGAAAGGAACTCTGGATCTCTGAATTTCATCATTCCTCTACTCTCAGCAAATACAGCTGATTTCTGGTGGCCGACTGGGAGATCACTTTCCTTTGCTACAGGCTGTTTCACTGACTCATGGACAGACATTTTTGCTATCAGTCTAAAACTACTAATATAGAATTTAAGCATTTGCTTTTTTTCCTAAAGAAAGAAGGGTATTTCACAAAAACAAATGATACTCAGGTTACAAAGCAAATGTCAAAGTCAGGAAATCTCACATGTATATATGCCCTGTGATGTTTGGTCTCTGTCCTTCTTTTTAATGCAGTCATTTTAGTACAATTTAGGTACCAGAATAATATGATATTTGCTACAGGATCTAGAGGTACTATCTGTAGGATGGCTGTCTCCCTTTTTTTGTGAAAATTGTAAGATGTGTGTTGAATAAAGACAAGAGTCACAAAAAGTGAAAATGGTATTTCATCCATATAATGGACAGATAATTGGCAGAAGAATATGATTTTGCCCCTTGTTGCCACAAGGCTCTTATACAATGCTGAGCAGGTCATCCATACCAAATTTCAACAGCTGGTCTCAAGGAACAGCCTTCCATTTTGATGTACAGAGCCACAAAACACTGCAGCTGGGATTCAGATACTTGCATTCCTCAGCTAGCTTATCCTATAATCCTCATACTCCTGAGTACCTCAAAATCTGCCTTGAAAGTCTGTGCAAATTTGGAAGACCTTCACTTGTGACAATAATGAGAGGTTACAAGGAGAGTTTGTGCCTGCTGTCTCGGGATGTGCATGTTTTTCATCACTTAACCCATCAGACCATACCAGAAGACTTTTGCAAAGCTCACCTATGGAATCAGATGCAGCAAAAGAGTCAGGGGAACCTTTAAAACACAGGCAGAGGATGGGCACTGCCCCAGTCCCAGCTCAGTGACCACAGCTCAGGGACCCATGGCTTCTTGTTACCACTTCTGCCTGGGGAGGCAGTTCAATTTGTATCAAGAGAATTCATTATTTACCAAATTGGAGAACAGGCAGAAGCATGAGCCTGAACCAATCACACCATGGGTAAGGAAAAGAAAATGAACAGATAAAATTATTAAGTTGCAGTCCACTTTCCAAAGGAAGCCTGAATTTTTTACCTTAAAGAGGTATTGGATACAACACACAAGCAGGCCCTGCAGCTTCCAGCTTAGATAAGTGCTCTATCTCCTACCCTGCAGAAATGTACTTTTACACAATCCCAACTGTCTTCTGCTTTGCCAGAAGAAGAGAAAACATCTTGGTTCTGAGCTGGAGTTCTTAAAATTAGCATGGTCCAGTATGTCTGTGGTCTCCTAAGTGTGCTAGGCAGGGAATACACACCAACGTGGATGGAAAAGCTCTAGAAGAAGGTCTGAAAAGACATATTTGACAACAAACTCTGCCATTCTTGCAGGCACTGGCGGGGTAGAACAGCACGTGACTGCTTGTGTACTCACATCGTACAGGACAGCGAGTCCGGTGAAGAAAGAAATGATGTAAAATGTAAATCTCCAGCTACAAAAAACCAAAACAAAGTGCGTTAAAATCCCACTCATTAAGCCCTGAGCTGCAAGTCTGTGTATCCTCACACACATCCAAAGAACAACACTATTAAGGCAAAGACAAGTTAGCATGTTTAAGGTTTGCCCAGAATAGAAGCAGCTCTTTGCATGTTACCAGCACATTTCACAGACCTCACAAAGAGCAATTCCTCTGCTGTAGAGACGGCAGAAAACACAAGAATCTTGCTGACTAAAATCACTCAGAAAATAATCCCAAAGCTTCCCAGCACTAGCAGATGCATTTGTAAAAGTCAAACAATGCCAATCTCTCTCCTAGGCCTTTGGAGATCAGGCATGCTAAATTTGTTATCACATACAGTAACAAATTACTGTTGTGTTTGGCCCAGTCAGGAGCCAGTAATGATTTACTGACATTAAACTCACACAGAAGTACATACAAACTGTTCACCCCATTCAGTGGGCAGAGGCAGGTCACCTGAATACACACACAGAAAGTAAGGAATGGGGGGAATTTCACCCCAACAGAATAA
This sequence comes from Origma solitaria, assembly GCA_013397895.1. Classification (NCBI taxonomy): domain Eukaryota; kingdom Metazoa; phylum Chordata; class Aves; order Passeriformes; family Acanthizidae; genus Origma; species Origma solitaria. The sequence goes on from VZRL01005239.1 coordinate 345,826, forward strand.
ACTAGTTATTAATAAATGAACGACAGGAAATATTCAAAGGAGCAAAACTGTCTAAACCAGTCCTTTAGTTTCCAAAAATCTCCATAACAATACAGATGTAACTGCATTTTGACAGACTCCACCAGTCAATGAAACCCCCAGGAATTCCAAGACAAAAATAAACTCTACAGAGCTGCTACTTCACATCAGAGAGACACTCTGTCTACAGACTGCACATGGTGACAGTGGGCTGAAGCAGAAAAGGATTTACTGTTTCCTTTTTAGTGTTACTATTTATTACAAGTCATCAGAGTGCAGAGAGAGCTGAGATTTCATTTGGATGGAGGCAGAATAAACATCATTGCTTTACAGCTCCTTATTCACTGTTTCTGTAAATATTTGTAACTATCTGGAATATTATAAATAAATAATACACATACTTTTCTTCTTTTTGAATTAGGGTTTTTAGACAGGGGTTTTGAATTAGAGGTGGAGTGTTAAATGGAGCACAAGCTGATGAGCTCAAAGGTCATGCCTACCCTATGGATACAGACTTTTAGAAAGATGAATAGTACTCCAGGTATTTAATGTTTTCTTTTGTCTTTGTGGCTTTCCTGGGAGAACCCACTTCCTTACACAAATAGCAGAGCAGCCTCTCATAAATAAGGCATTCCAACAAAGCTGTGGAGAATCCTCCTCTTCCGTGGAAAGCTGAGCCAGAGCTGATACTCAGATCTGTCTGACCTGACATTTATTTTGAGCCTCCACAAAACAAGGAGGATTTCCACACAGCTATTTCCAAGGCAATTTTTGTTCTTTGCTCACAAGCTTCCAGCCCTGTGGAAGCGTGCTGGTTTGTGACTTTCCGGATGCTGCAGACAAATGACAGCAGAATCCAAGCCAGCCTGCTGCCTGTGGCTTTTGAAAGCAACAGTGTGCAAAATAGCTGCAGAAAGGTGCAGCAGAAGGAATCTGCTTGCAGAGAGGCAAAGGGAAACCATGGGAAAGGCAATAGAAAGGATGACTTTTTAGTAGGTTCTGAAATAACAGCAAAGCAGTAAGATGCAAACAGCAGAGTTTTTCATGTATAAATGTGTGTCAGAGCAGAACGCCAGTCTGACAGAGTCAGGAAAAGTCAGAAACAAGGGCACAGTAAGGAATAAAGATACAGCAGTAAAAGGAGACTTTGCGAGTGCAAATAAGGAGGAAAAGCAAGAAGTGTTTCTGTTAGAGAGAAGCAGCAGAGAGTTACAGAAGAGCCAAGAGGATCAGGGAAGACCCAAGATACTCTCTGCATAGGGATGGAAGGAGACAGGGAGCTGGGATCTCTGACTAGGGATGGAGGGCAGGGGGAGGCAGTGAGCTGTCTGTGGAGCTCAACTCTCATGAAACACTGCCATTCATGGCTTGTGCTCCTGCTCACCAGGCCTCGCTGAACTTTTTTGACAGGCTGGGCCGGTCCATGTTCCTCCGGCGCCGGAACCACTTCTCCACCTTCCTCACTGGCAGGTCACATTTCTTGGCTAAACTGAGCAGCTCACCCTGGAAAATACACGAGGCAGCAGGTTCAGACCCAAATTCAAAGGTCAGACAGAGCAATATCTCATCTGACCCACCACAGACCCCTGCTGGAGCTCCTGACAAGCCCAAGTCTACTTAGGCTAAGGCATCTTTATGAAAGCTGTCCATTCCTAGCGTAAAGATCTTGGATAGCAGAAAATCTTTCCATTCCCCTCTAATCAATTGGTTATTAATACTAATGTTGAAACATCTCATTTTTTATGTGAACTTCCCCAGTTTCAAACTGGTCTTGTCTCCTCATGTGAGTTTGTTGTCAAATCACTTCTTCACCCTGTCTTTGGGGACCAAATCCCTTAAATCTGACACTCCAAGAAAGATCACTGGAGCTTAAATAAAATTTTAAAATTCTGCACTGAATCTTGCCACGCCTTGCAGCATTCTGATGCAGTATCATGATCGATGTCATGAGCAGAGGCAGTATCATTCTCCTACTGGATATTCTCCTGTTGTGGTAAACCTTTAGGGGTAATTCTTCAAGAGATTACTCACAGAAATTCTGCAATTACCTTCCTTCTTGTCCTTAGGCTGTTAAGAGTTTGGCATATGACATGAAAGAAGTTTGTCATGTTTTATATTCCTACTTGGAAGTGTCATCACGGATAGCCTTATTTTTTAAGTAAAGCAATAGTTTTTCATGGAATGCATTTACCTTAATGGTATCATGTGAGAGTGACCTACACAGTGTGAGCATGCTGTACAAAAATAAGTTCATAACCAATTTTCAGATATGCTGCTTTCAGATGTGCTGTCTTAGGACTTCTGGTGATGGAGACAAATGGAGATGCTAATGTATGTCCTCCAACTGCTTCATCATGTGGAATTCCTCCCAAGAAAAGGCTGCCAAGAACTGCAAAATCTCATCTCGTATTGGACACATAAAAGCTGCCTCTAAGCAGCCCTTTGAGAGCCCATGGGAGAGGAAGAAAGGCAGCAGAGTGGCTGAGGTGTACCTGCTGGGTGGACAGAGGCAGGCAGCAGTTCCTGCCTGCTCTCGCTGCTGTCAGATCCTCTGGTGAGGATCTGTTCCAGGATCACAGATCCACTGGGAGAAAGGTACCGCTTCAGTGTAATGGGGTGCAGGGAGAGCTGTGGGAAAAACCTGCTGGCAAAGCCAGGTGTTGAGTTAGAGCTCTGCCACAGAAACAGTTTTGCTGAGAAATGTTTGGATTTTGGGGACAGAAAGGCAAGTGGAAGGTCAGGGACCACCACACTGACAAATGTCCCTGAGAACACTCCTTTCCACTGCTGCAGAGATGGGCTGGCTGCACTACCCAGATCAATGCCTACATTTTTATTTTAGCCTCTTTTCCTTTACTTCTAACCTGGTCCTGAATGTCCTGGGGCTCCTCATGCCCCACTGCAGCACCAACCATGCTGCAACAGCCTTTCTGAAGCAATGTGTTTGGAGTGGGATTGTCTCTTGGGACTGGAACCCACGGTGAGCCCCCTGCTCACCCATCCTTGGTAAGAGTTCATAGCTAAGACAAAACCTACAGAAACAAGCCGAAAGAAAATCAGACTCCCTTCCCTACCACAGGGTTCATACCCAGGGACTTCACTGGCCAGGTTAAATTCTAATATTGCCTGACAATTCACAACCCTGCAGTGGTTTTTCCCATCAGCAGCAGCCATTGTAACTCTGGATCATCTTGCCAATTGCTTGAAAATCACTCCTCTTATCTCTCAGGGGAAAACTACCCACCAGTTGTGTTTGCAGGTTCTGATGCTCCTCACAATCTCTGTGATGATCATCAAGATTCTGGCTTGTTGCAAGGCCAATTTCAAACTCATGGCTTGCAGAGCAACAGAATGACCCAGTCTAAGACTAGGAGATCAAGCAAGACACATTCACTGACCTGCAGGGACTTGCAATGTGGGAGTCCGCTCAAGGCAGCTAATGTGACTAATTTTCTACAGGATTTGCTAGTATATGAAAAGAAGTCATCACAGAATGGCTGGGGCTGGAAGGGACCATGGAGATCACCTCATCCAATGGGCTCTGCTCAAACAGAGCTACCCAGAGCCAGGTGTCAAGGACCATGTCCAGAGAGCTTTGAGTTTTCCCAAGGGTAGAAATTCCACAACCTCTCTGGGCACTCTCGGCACCCTCACAGTAAGAAAGTGTCACTGATGCTCAGGCAGGGGCCCCTGTGGTACAGTTTGTGCTGTGTATGAGGTAAGCACTGGAGGGAACAGGAGTTGTCACTATTCCTTGCGAGCACAGTTTTCCCCAGGAATTTGGAAACAGAGCTGAGCGCTGCTGGCATTGCAGGAGGACCCTCGTGGCTGCTGCTCTCAAGCAACAGTGCTACAGTGCTTCTGCTGCTTTCTGGGGCTTCCACATGTGAGTGGCATTGCTAAACTTCAGGATTCCAAATGGCATTTTCTTTGGCTAAAGATACTAAATCCACAGGAAAGCAAAGGAAGAAGGGACTCACCTCTTCAGGGTTCTTGCGGCGTGTACTATAGAATGTTTCCAGTGTGGGGTTGGGCTGAGCTTTTGGTTTCTGCTTGTCTCTCACACCCAGTTTGGTACTGAGGGGCAGGGCTATGGCTCTGCAAAAGAAAACATAAAGGGTCAGCCAAAAACAGAACAGTGATTTCTGATTTTGCAGTACTGTTAAAATGTGATGCACTACATAACAGCTGCCCCCCACATGTGAATCTAAACACATGTTGAGCAGGCAAAATCACAAACTTACAGTAGGAACTATCAGACTTGTACCCTACTGTTCTGAACTCTGTGCTGTGATATTCAAAATTACACGAGGCTGGCAAATGCTATATCCTGCTTTGTCCTGAATCACCAACCATGGATCTCTGGTTGCTTGTAGCTGATGGGAGTACCACACTGGAGGTAAGGCCTAAATGCTCCCTGCTTGATCTAGAACATGGAGCATACATGGCATCCACCTGAACGAAGGCCTTGGCTCAGGATCAAGAGGAAAGCTCTGCCAGAGGTGTACTATTAATCCAGAAGAAATGTCCTGCTGAAACAGGAGGCTATTTTGTCTTTCCTGGAGTAACTTACCTCCATGTTTCCTAATATAAATCAAACACAGCTGCAAAATAAGGACATGACAAGTAGAAACCTTGTCACAAGGACTGGATGCTTGCACTTGCTATACATCTTCAGTCTTTCACAGTGAAATAAAGCAAAGAAGATCTGCATAAATAGAAAAAAGTTATCCAAGGACAACTGCTCTGAGAATTCCTGTGCTCAACAATTCAACTCCTCCACTACACTTTTCGACACTCAAACACTCACTTTTCAACATTCAAAGAGAATGTTTCTGTCAGGAGTCAACACAGCTTGCCAACAAATTAATTTTACTAAAAATCCATTTAAAGTATCCTGATAAATTTATTGATTTTGTTTAATCCCTAAGTTCTCTATATTTCCTGCTGATTTCTTATGGTCATTGCATAAAATCTCACTCTAACTCAAATAAACCAGTTGCAGTGGATGAAGACAGGGTGTAACCAAAGTTACAATTACTTTGTTGTTGAGGTTTTGCGTTTACCCATGATTTATGGAACCAATCCAACTTTTATGAACATCATTGGGAAATCAAGGCCTGAAATTCTTCCTAAGGGATGTTTTCACATGCTGGCTGTGTACTCTGACTCAGTTCTCAGTTAAGCCCTGTTCCAAGCACAACCCTAAGAGAATGATGCTTGTACTGATTTCGACATCACAGATATGTCAACTCAGTGGCAGAGATGGTCTCATCATGGCATTTTATCAGCTCTCTGCAAGACAAAAGGGAAAATGTGGGGACTAAACTGTGCCCCTCTTCAAGTCAGACACAGAGAAATGATTCTCATCACCAGCCTAATTCTCCACCAGTGAGCATCTCTCACTCCATGGTTTACATGGCAAAAGTCTCATCAAAGCATTTTATTCAGTAATCACAGAATAAACTCTCTTGTGCAAAACTTGCGGAAATTGAAACTAAATGGATTTATCACGAAGGGGCTTAAACTGCTACTCCCCCACCTTTTAAAAGTGGGCTACACTCCTTCTGCAGAGGCTTTCAGAGTTAGTGAGAGATACAAGAAATAATTTAACTTTGGGGGTGGATTCATTTTTTATTTATTTATAAGGGTCCCCCTTTGCGAATACCTTCAAGTACTAACAAATGCAGAACCAGTGACAGCAGCAATCAGAACTTCTATTCTTTGAAGAGCACAATCTCTTTTAGCCTCCTGCTTTCCTTTGGCAGAGTCGCCGTGCTCCTGGAGTAGTCTCTGCCTTCTCCCGCTTGCAGGAGGAGTGTTTCTCATCACTTAAACTGAATGTTCTGTTTGATACAAGGTCTGGAGTCACTACAGTGCTGATCTCCAAACTGAGTCAGCTCTGTTTTCAATTAAATGCTGCAATGTGTCCCTAAGCTTTACACCAAGCCCCACCTGTAAGACCTTATCAACATACTGTTTCCAGATCCTTCTTGATTCTTGATCAACAACAAAAGTCTGTGCAAAATGAACTTTAGAAAGGTACATTTCTAAATAAAATACTCAAAATTGGTGTCCTTTCTTTCTCCTGGTTCTGAGTTCAAGTATCTGTTCCTGGCAGATCAAAAACGTCTATTTCTTTAAATGTACAACATATGGCCCACATACTGTCATAACCCTCCACAAAAAGACCTAATATTTCTGACTAAAATCCTCTTCTAGTGAAATCTGGGAGCTATGTGGATTCAAATTCACTGACATTTCCTCTCAACTGCCCAACATCCAAAAATCCCTGGACAAGTCCAAAATCAAACAAATCAAAAACTGTATGTAAATTCTGTTTTTCAAAGGCTTTACTATCCCTCAAAGCACTTTAGTTGCCACATTTTACTAACCATGCAGGCAAGAAACACTTTACAATATTCCTTCAGAATCATAGCACTCCAAGAATTTGATTTTTACAGAAATGGTCTTAAACATCACATAACCAGAAGAGAAGCCAACATCCTGTAGGACTATGTCCAGGGAAAAGTTCTAAGGTATATAGGCGCTGAAAATCAAGCTCCAAGTTATGGGTGTAGGATATATCTCCTGCTAACAAGTGCAATCTGGAAACATTAAGGGAACAGGGGAGGTTCCCAAATTCTAGGTTGTCTCTTTTCTCAGGTCATCATTAATTTCTGCCCGGAGCTCCTGCCTCAGTACTATGCCACAGGCCAGCACTGCAGCAGTAATGGGCTTTCTATCTCCAGCACTGAATCCACCTTTTCCCACCTTCCCCAGCACTAACCAGCTCACGAGGGAGTTGCTTCATGACCTGTGAGCTATTTCTTCTCCCCCAGGGCTGCACCCACAACCTCCTCAGTTCCCCCAGGCCACACCCAGACACCGCAGATCCTCTTCCCACAGCCACCACCTAATCCCCAGCACAGCTGGCTCTTAGAAGGATGTTGCTGTCTCAGTTTTCCCCAGTTCAGCCAGCCAGTGCAAAGGAGAGGAAAATCCATCCTTGAGGAAGTAGGTTCTTTCACAAGTTTAATGCCCAAACAAAGGATGAAACAATTGGTTTCAGCACAGTGGTTGATGCAGCTGCTGGATAAGAAATTGCAAAAAATCCTCCAGACTTCCCTGCCTCTTATTATTTACCTGGAGTTCTGACAGCTGAATCACATTAACATATTAGAACACCTCTGAAATGCCAAAGAAGGCACCAGCAGGAGCTATCTAGAGAGAGAAACACTTGGCACCAGATGCACAGTTGCAAGTAATAGCTGGTGGTGGCTGAGGGTAGAATTAATTGCCAGAGGCCAAACTACAGCCACCAAACCCAAACTTGTCTGCTAGTTACAGCCACTCATTTTTATCTGCAGACCAGGTGTACAAAGATATACAGTTAGGGTTATCTACAAAGAAAATGAGAAATAACATACATATCATTTCCTTCTGCAATTCTCAAACTTGGTGTAAATTATTTCAATCGGGGCCAGTGCCACTGTACAGATAAGGCAATGGAGAAACTGAGGGCTGGATTCACACCTCACCTTCCCAGGGGAAGCTTTCCTCTCCAAGATGAACTGGATATGAAACAGTAATGATTCAGAAAGAGAAAAAGTCATGCTGAAATAAATGACTGCAGAGTTAGGACAAACAAGAATACAGCTCAGAACACTGGCTTGTAATTTGCATAGGTAAAATAGTGCTATGATTACAGGTTTCCTGGACCTGTGAAATGGGCTTGTGATGTTATCTTTTTCAAGGGTGTGACATGCAACTTTTATTTAATGAAGTTCGTGAATCAAAACAGCTTTAAAATTAATGAGCAGGACCAAGCCTGTAGAAACACTCCCAGCTGAGGCAGTGCTTGGATGGGAAAGGAAAAAATCTTTTTACCTGGCCATTGACATCTAAAAGCAGATGGAAAAGATATTTAGATTGACTGGGAGTGGTGTGGCAGGACGAAGGCGGATAAAGGGACAGTCACAGAAGCACAGAATCGATGCTGAAAGGGACCTCTGGAGATCACCCAGCCCAACTGTGCTGCCTGAGCAGGGCCAGCCCAGCAGGCTGAATGGGCTATGAGCAGCTGGGTATCGTATCTCTGCAGGGGCAGACTCCCTCCCCCTCTGGGGAAACCGCTCCAGTGTTCGACCACCCTCACAGTAAAAAAGAGAGTTTTTGAATGCACAGATGGAGCATCACTTTGTGATGTTTCTGTTTGTGCCCATTGCCTCGTGTCCTGTCACAAGCCACCCCAGGGAAGAGTTTCGCTCCTCACTCTTCCTGGCCATGTCTTGCACTGGGAGCCATAAATTGGCCAAGTGCCACTCAGTGCAGGACATGGGCCCAGTTTCCACTCCACACCACAAACACATCCGTGTCACCGTCCAGCAGTGCCTACCTGAAGGAGTCGGAGTCCAGCCAGGTCTCGAGCATCAGCAAGGAAGAAATGTGAGTCACTCACGTTTTAATGGCTACCTAGAGCACCTTGGTTTCCACATGAGTAGGGGTAACCAAGATGCCTACGTCCCCAGGAAAGTGCAGGATAGGAACCATGGAATTTATGGAATGCACACCAAGTATATTGTTTACAAAGAAGACATTTGAATTCCAATTTTGCATCATCCTAAAATGATTATTTCAATAAATATTCACACATTTGGTTTTAAGAAAACACTCCAAATTACAGCCAGTATTTTTACATAAAAACATTCTTACAGGAGAGCTTTGAATCATTTAAATGTCTATAAGCTTTTCCAAGCTACCCTTGTGTCACAGAGAATCTGCAGAAGAACCATCTTTTTCGTCTACAGAAAGGTCCATTTCGACTTTGTTGTGCAGCCACTTTTCAAAAGAGAATGATAAAATGTTTTTTAAATTGTCATTTTCCTCCTCTTTCAGAAATTAAAACCATTGTAGATTTCAAAAGATTACCTCTTCAGAGAGCTGCTAGGAATACTGGGTTTTGAACACATCGAAAACCACTTTAAAGTGTATTCAAAATCACAAAAGGGGACTTGCTTGGCAGTCTTGCTCTGCAGACAATGGTTAATGCTGTAGTAGAACTCAATTTTCCACCAGCAAATCAGGTTGTATCACCAACCACATTAACTACTGACCGAACTGCATAAAGCAATGGCACCAGTTCAGGACTTTAATGAAACTCAATGAGCCCTGCAGGATTTCTTGCTTTACATTTGTCAGAATCCCCAAATTTTCTGTCCTGAAGTGTAATGTGTAAAACACTCAAATGATTCTGACCACAAAGATCCTCGAGTCAGAGTAACTTCTGTGCCAGCCCTGGAAGACATCACAGAGTTTGCAAAAAGCAGCCCCAAAAGCAGATCTGGTAGCGGAAGGAGAGGAGCAGAAACCCTGGCAGCCCAGCACTGAAGGGTCTGCAGCAACTTCAAGCCAGAGGAAGCAGCTACAAATGTCTGTCCATGGCAGTGGGACAGTGGCACCGCCTAGCCCGAGGGGCGGTCAGTGCCACGCACAGCCCTGTGCTAGGCAAGGCCGATGCTGAGGACACAGGCTCAGCCCAATCGGATGCACTTCATTCAGGCTTGTCTGTCAGGGACGATATCCAGATCCCCACCACCCAAGATAAAGGTGTATGATGGAGTGCAAACATTTAACTGTATGATGGAGCATAAACATTAACTGTATGATGGAGCATAAACATTAACTGTATGATGGAGTCTAAACATTAACTGTATGATGGAGTGTAAACATTTAACTGTATGATGGAGTGTAAACATTTAACTGTATGATGGAGTGTAAACATTTAACTGTATGATGGAGCCTAAACATTAACTGTATGATGGAGCCTGAACATTAACTGTATGATGGAGCCTAAACATTAACTGTATGATGGAGTCTCAATATTGACTGTATGATGGAGCCTGAACATTAACTGTATGATGGAGTCTAAACACAATTTCTGCTGCACTCGACCCTGAAACAGCAAGTAATGTGCAACACACACAAGCCAGCAGGTCTGCCTTCAAAAACACACACATAAACCTCATCTAGACTGACCTGGTTTTTGTGCAGGAAGTCACAATGCTTGCAATTAGACCTTAAGGGTAGGGTTTGTGCTCTACATTCAACACACTTCTTTAGCCAATACACAGGGCTGAAAAGAAGGAGTTGAAAAACGTATAAATCTGAGCAGACTTTGTGACATAGAGTCTCTGTGGACCTCTTCAGTCATGCACTGGCACAGACAATAAAACCAGCTTTTGGACCCAAACTGCTCCCATAGTACCTAAGAAACCCACAAGAGCATCAAAAAATTTACCTTTCAAAGGCACATCGAATGACGACCAAGATTAAAGCAAAAGGGATACTGAGCAGGAGATCACGAGGCTGAGGGTAATGAGTGTCTTCAGATTCTTGCATGTCCTCCCAGGTGATTCCTGGGGGCAGCCAGAACTCATGCTGCCACAGCCACTCATACAGAGAGCGAACCATCCTGGAAGGAAGAGAGAGCAGAATAAAGTGAGGGCAGCCCTGCACACGAGCAGACCTGTCAGCACAAGCTGGTGAAGCCAAGGAAGGATTACACCCTTGCTGAGGCTGCATCTGCCTGTCAAGGCAGAACAGCTGTGCGACGCAGCACTGCCCAAAAAACTGATAACCTACTCACAGATTCTTATCGTATGCTTGGTGAATGCTGACTCCTGGCACAGACCCAAAAAAAAAGGGTTAAAATGGAGAGAAGTGCCGCAGAATACAACAGAATAGTAGTGCCAAACTTCTCAGGTTCACAGGTTCCTCTCTACAGCTTGGTATTATGGGGTTGCAACAAGTCTGCTCCAGGGCTGGCTGACTGCTCTATTTTCCTATGTATATAGCATTATTTTTCAGGTTTTGATCTTTTGTATTTATTTCTATTACAAATTGTAATTTTTTTACAAATTCCATTATTTGTGTGTGTACATTTGCATTATAATTAATACTATTCTGAGACTTCATCTTATAAAAGAAAAAAAAAAAAAATCAACCTTTTGCTTTGAATTAATAAGGAAAACACTTCCAGGTAAGAATTTTTATGCTAGGTGGATTTTGTGCTGGATTCTTAACATTATTTTAAAGACCATGCTTGAATGTGGATCTACTTACATGAGCAGCAAATTTAGCAGCAAAAAGGACAGCAGAATGTTGTTGTGAAGCATTCAACACACACACACTGTTGCTAGATAACTCTACCTCATCCACAAATAAGAGCTGCACCACCCTCCAATACAGGCTGCTCGTTCCTAGCTGGTAACAACAAACATCCCAGACACAGCTCTGAAGTCAAACAGACTGTGCAGGCACAGAAGAAGGAAATGGGAATGAGATGCCCATTGAGATCACAAGAAGAGTGCACAGGAAATGCCACCTTAGGAAACCAAGGGAAAAAGCATACAATTTAAGGTTCTGACCCAAGTATTACAAAGCTTCCCTTCAAGCGAAGTCCCAAGACCTGGCCCATTTTCTGCAAGAACTACCTAACAGATCAAAAATGAATAAGTCATTTTATTTCAAAGATATCTTTAATTCAGATGCAGTTTCTTTCTTAGTTAAACTCATTCCAGAATTTTGCAGTCTGACGGATATTTTTTGAATTACAACCATGGAGTCAGAGAATGGGTTGGGTTAGACAGGACCTTGAATCCCATCCCACCCCTGCCATGGGCAGGGACACCTTCCACCATCCCAGGCTGCTCCAAGCCCTGTCCAACCTGGCCTTGGACACTGCCAGGGATCCAGGGGCAGCCACAGCTGCTCTGGGCACCTGTGCCAGGGCATCCCCACCCTCACAGGGAAGAATTTCTTCCCAGTATCTAATCTAAATCTACTGCCTTTCAGTTTGAAGCCATTCCTCCATGTCCTGTCACTCCAGGCCCTTGTAAAAAGGTTCTCTCCATCTTTCTTGTAGGCTCCCTTCAGGAACTGGAAAGAATTTTAACATCTCTTCTTGATTTGTTCTTTACTATTCATCTCAATGTGTCTTTTGATCTGACTACAACAGGAAAGAAGAGGATGCTATTTCTTCATATCTGTCTCCTTTCTCCTGACACATGCACAGCCAATTTGGTTTGAGGACAAAGCTGATTACAAATATATGTGTAATTGATAGCAAGTAAATGCAAATTTTCTGATCACTTACAGAAAAATATATATCATATATAAAAAGCAGAAAAACATTTCCGTTTTTCCCCAAAGAAAAAGGAGAACCATCTTATGAAGAATGAATACTTCTCCATTGTGCACTGCCTGATTCCGGCTTTTCGTACCAAAACCCACAACATAAAAATACGTCCTAAAAATCAAGAGCCTGATATAGTGAAGAACTGTAACCAAAAGGAGTGGAAGTATGGCTTCACTAGCACTGAAAAGAACATCCAGGTCTTTTACCAGAGTTCAATCTGACAATAAGCAACAGTATTTTCTTTCTGGTGTATTTTCTGGGCCTTTGGAAATTGCAGTTTTGATCCCACTTCCAGGCTGCTCTGCATTCCTACTTCCAGCTGTCCTTCCAGACAATGCCTGGACAAAAATTACTGGCACAGAACAGGAAGATAAACAGGGTTTATAGACTCCTCAAATCCTGTTTTAAGAGTCTGACAAGCAACATTCAACAGTTTTTGAATTGCCTGCCAAATCTCACGTCTCTACAACTCTTTGGGGCCTAGAGTATAACCTACCTGCCCCCACCAAGGTGGTGGGAACATCTGCTACCGACCACCTGTGCCTCTGGCAGGGCTGTAGGATCCTTTAGCAGGAACACCTGAGGCCAGGAGCACTGAGGTTGGTGACAGGGCTCGCTGGTGGCAGGGCTCGCTGGTGGCAGGGCTCGCTGGTGGCAGGGCTAGCTGAAGCACACATGCTAGAAAAAGCTTTTCAGACTACTCAATAAATAGGCTGCTGATTTGGGTGACACAGCCCTGTGCCCATGGGACAGGGGACTGAGCTGAGCTCCCAAGCTTCGGTGAACCATTTTTACAAGATGTGCCCGAACTCCCTGCAAACTGTGTGAACCCAGATTTCTCCATAAAAATGCACACTTTTAGAGCAGGAAGTGTCTGTGTAGAAGCAAATTGTACTAGAATGGGCTTAGCCTATGATGAATTCAACACCTTGTCACCATGAAACATGGTGACACCACACCAGAACAGCTTCTGCACTTCAGACAGTACTGGACACCAGCTTAGAAGAGCCAGATAGCCTAAGGGAGTTGCCTGAATTACAAAGAACTTTACTGGCATTAAACATATCAACTTCAGAAGTGCTGGTAAACTTTCTCAGCTGTTAAAAATCCCAGCTCTAGTCAGGAAAAGCATTAGGAATACCTAGGAGAATTCCAGGGAGAAATTACACTTCCTCCCTGCTTCAGCTCTTCAAAAAACAACTCTTCAGTGGGTTCTCCCACTGTGCAGACAGAAGGCATGCTGGGGAAAGCTGCCATCACAGACAGCTTTGCAGCCACACAATCCCACATTCTCCCTCCAGAACTGTATATATCTGGCAGCAACACAAAACCACACTTGGTAGAGAACAGCAGCTGAACTCCACTGGGGGCTCTCTGTGGGAGAATACAAAATAGATTGTCCAATTTGCTTAGGGGGAATACATAGATTCAAAGTGCTAAGGAAGCAAACAGCCATTATCTCATCTACTCTCATGTGCAAAATACAGATAGTCAGGATCACCCTCATGGAATATTTCTTCATCTTTGCAGCTGTCTTTACACATTGCAAAAATACAGAACAGGGCACGAGATGAAGCAACCTATGTATGTTTTGCAATTTATACAAGTTAAGCTCTCAAGTCAAGGCTGCTGGAAAGCTGAAGACAATGGTGTGTCTAAAAGGCCCTTTGAGCACCCACAGAAAAGCGTAAGTGGGACCATTTCTTTCTCAGAAGTTCTTTACACCACCACAGCATCCATCCTCCACTGTAGCTTTGTAATATGCAGAACAAAGCCCTTCAGCTCTGAGCACAGGTCTAACAGAGAAGACACCCCTCACACAGAGTTCAGCAAGAACAGAGATCAAAAACAGCAGTGGGAAACACCAGACAGATCAACATAAGGACTTCACAAACAGCCAACAAAATAGTAAATGCTGAAAGAACAGCTTTAAGTTGGTGTTCGAAGGTACAAGAAAGGATGAAATCCAAATCAGAGAAGTATCACAGCTCTGCCATGAGGACAGGGAGGGCAAGGCTTTGGTGCTTCCCAAGCCCACAGTGCACCAAGAGAAGACAGGCAAAGTGGAATCCACAGAGCTTCTCTGAGGTGACAGAGCCAGAAGGTCTTGAAGCAATTGGACTGCAGCCCAGTAACTCCATCCACTGTATTTACTTTGTTAAATATTGCCTTTTCTGGTGTTGATTGGTTTTTTTGTTTTTATGAACATGGTGGTTTTATCTGAATCATCAGCATTACTAAGGTCTCTGCCGTTGGGCTTACGGAGCTGCTCCAAGAACAGGAATTGCTGCATCCGCAGTTCCTGCAGCAGAGCAGCACTGCAGGGCTCCCCACCCTGAGCCACACAACACCACTGTACTTAACCCCTCGGGGCCAGGTTTATACTGGTTTCGCTTTCAAAGCAGAACTGTTTGAGAAGGAGCAGGGCATCCAGCTAAAGAGGTTACTCCTTGTCTCACAGGTAAAATGGCTAAGCAGGTTTACCCAGAAAATGTTAACTGTTGCTTACATCTTCAAAGAGTTACTCTGCTGCTTCACTTACAGACTCAATTCCCAAGCTAAACATTAATATATAGGTACACAAATATTCATGTAAATTTACGTATGTGAATACAGCAGGTAAGGGTGGAGACAAAACAGAAAGAAACAGCACACACATCTTGGAAAGAACTGGCTACAAAGGCCTTCGAGTGCTCAATTACAGCAGACATGGCCCACTGTCTGCAGGTGGATTACACAGGTTTGTGGGTGAACAATGCCACAGGTACAAACATCCCTGCGGTGGCTCTGGGCCAAGCCATTCAGGTCAGCCAAGTCTTATTAGCTTAAGTGCAGCATGATGTTAATGAGCTGGCTGCCGGAGCAGCGCAGGGATTCCTGCAGCAGCCAGCTATTCCTGGTGCAACCAGTTCTCCCAGGATGCAATTAGCCACGGCAGCACAGTACTGCCACAGGGGAAATTACAAGTTAATGGGGAAGCATCCACCACCACAAGGATGCAGCTATGCTGCTTCTCGAGTCAAGTTGCTTTATTTTTCCATGGAGTTAAGTCTAAATAAAACTTTAAAAGCCTCTTCATTCTTGATATGCTGGAGACAAAAATGGAGAGGCTTGTCCTATCTTCTTGAGAAAGTGGGGTCAAGAAACAAAGTCCTCCATGTAAAGGTTCCTTTTATTACAAACGGGAAGGAGCCATTATGCTCCTGTCCTACTCTGGTCCATACTGCCTGAATTTGAGTTTCCACCGCCGATTGCGCATTTGAACCTTTAGCTCATTTTCCTAAGAAATCAATTAGTCAAGAACTCCATGGGTAAATTCTCTCCTGATAGCTTTTCTAGTTTCTTATTTGATACTTCCCATAATCCTGATGTCTTCAACTAAAACTGCTTGTTAGAGCTACTCAAGAGAAGTTATTAGTTCAGACATGGAACTTACTGCTTCTCTTTTAGGCAGAAATAAATAATTTTAACAAATAAAGCTCTGACTAACATGGCACAGGCTATCTTTTGAACACCCATATTATATTTAATCTCTTAATCTCCATCTCCAAGGTTTTTTGTTTTTTTTTTTAAACTTTCACACTAATGATCACAACACTGGGATTATAGTTGCTAGGATAATTTTTGCTTTAAAAAAATATTTGGTAAAATCTTTTATACATTTCATCTGATATATATCAAGTATCATTACTAAAGATCTGGTGAAATTTATATATATAAAATCCTTGCTCCAAAATTCTTAATTATATGTAGCATTATGTTCAGCATGCCAAGATGGAGATTAGTTAGTTACAGTCTGCTGCCTGAAGGAAATACATTAAGCTTTTCAAATTTCACTTCAGCTTTGATATGTTCATTTCCATTTCCTCATCTCTGTTAGCCATCCTGGCACCATACCCGCTTTCTGATATCGCCTTATTCATAACAACATTTCCCTTGCCTGAGATCCCTTTTTAAAACTATCTTTCTCTTGATTCTTCACCATTTTAAGGCTTTTCTTATAATGCAAATTTAACCATGGATGGACAGTGTCCAAGGGACTCAACTGAAATTTAACAACTGAGAAAAATGCCTAAGAAGGTCCTCCCATAGTAACGAAAAGATATTTAAACCTTTCCATATAGTTCTAGTCCATGTACTACATATTGACCTTAACTCTCCTAGCATGCCTCCTAACCCTGTCAAAGCAACATTCCAACAAAACTCATCACCCTCTACACCTCCATTTCTTTGAACTGCTTTTGCAGGTTTTTACAAGCCTGCCTGCTCCGGCAGAATCTCCAATCACATGGACAGATTTTGGTATAAATCTCTTCTTACATGAAGCTAATTCTGCCTTATTTCTCCAGTTCCCCAGCATTCTCATCTCTTTCTCTTGTGACTCTACACACCCTTTTCCTTAAAACTACAGCTTCTGGCAGAACCTCCATTTGTTTTTGCATGAAACAAGATCTTTCAACTCTGACTGGTAGCAAGAGGAATTAAACCACAATCTCCTTATCTTTGTAATCACCAACACCATGTTCTCCAGGCTCACCCTCCTCGCCCAGACTTTATACTCCATATCCTCTTCTTTGGAAGCTAGTTGAAAATTTGAAATTATTTGTGCAGCCTTGTTTCTCCACCAATGTCCAATCATCCTCAACTTCCTAGCTTTCAGATGATCTCACTTAGACCTACCAGGTGACATTTCTTACCAAATTATATCATGTCTGCTGTTCACACAGGAATAAATCCATTTTGCAAGACATGTTCTGCTCTGTTCAAAGGCAATGATTTTCATGAACACCAACTTTTGGGAGAGCTCTGTTCCAGAAAAACCATAAAATGCCCAAACAAACATCTGAAATTGCAAATAAAAGTTCCACAATAGACAAACTTGCTTATCTAGATCTACAGAGAACATCTTCCTCACCCAGCATAAATTACAGACTAATTCCCATACCTTGTGCTCCTCTTGCCAGCTCCTTCCTTGCTGGGCTGCTGTGCCTGCGAGTGCCTGGCGCCCGAGCAGACTGCAGGTATGACCCACAGCACGGCTTCCAGCTGATGTCACTCACCACGTCAGAATGCAAATCAGACAGCTCTTCTCATTTGATCATCCCTCTTTGAGGGGGATGAGTACAACTCCCTGGTTTTGCTCAATGAAAAACAAGCATTAGTTTATTCGGTTAAAAACAAGGCCAGAAAAGGCCCTAAAAACCTCTGGCTCCACCACGTCTTTGGTCAGAAGGTGCTCAGAGCAGTGAGCCCAGACTTTTCTTAGCCTCCTTCTTGCTACCAATGTGCTTTCAGAAGCCATTCTGTGTGCCCCTTCACATCCCTCACTCCAGCTGGGCTTTAGCTTTCCTATCTGCATCCTTTCATGCCCCAGCAACACTTCTCTATTCCTCCTGGCCATTCATACCACTTCCACCTTCCTGATGCTTCCTTCTTGTGTTTAAGCTCAAACAACAGTCCCATGCTCATGCCTGCTTGCCTCCTACCATTTTTGTTTGTCTTCTTGCATGCTGGGATGGACTACACATGCTTGGAGCTGGCTGTCCTGGAAGATCAGCCCCTTTACCTGCCAGGAGAGTCTCCCATTAGATCTGGCCAAGTAGATTCCTGAAGAAGCCAAAATCTCCCCTCCCGAAACGTAACAAAAACCCAGGAAGGTACATTCAAATTTTGAAATACCACAGCTGTTTCTGCTTATTCTTCCTCCAAGAACCTGGGGATACTTCCCTACTAATATTGCAAAAAACCTGGGCTGAACTGCAGCACTCGTCAAACTAGTCTGAAAAATAAAAGGCAGTATTAAGTTATCAGGGTAATACAACAGAGAAAAAGGCTGAAGACCTTTGCTGTCTGGCTGGTACTTACTCTGTGGCCGAATTATTAAATGAAGTAACATTCCTGTGTTACTTCCAGGGCAGAGCGAAGTAACATAAACCTTGCTGCCCTGACACTTGGGAACAGTGTTCTGCTACTGAACGTTAACCATACAAACAAAAAAAAAATTCAGCGAGAAACCACCGGAGACTGCATGTGGTAAGGCCAAGAACAGCAAGTTCTACCATCACTGCACAGAAAGCTACAGACCATACCACGGCTTAGTAAGAACATCAGACATCGCTGGGGTCCAAGTAAAGCACCTAAGGCACTCAGAGCACCAACGACAGCATCTCCAGAAAACACACAGACACGCAGTCCCAGACCTATGTGTGTTTCTCAAGAGTGCAAAAGTAAAATGTAAGAAGGAGGCACCTATAAACCCCAAATGAGCTACTGGTCAATTCCTTTGCATTTTTTTCTTCATTCTTTCTCCTAACACCTACTATTTCCTCCAGTCTCACTGTAGAAACAGCAGTCACTGTCTGACATCACTTGACAGAATTGAGGAAGAAAATCAAGTTATTGGCCTCAGGCCACACTGAGCTAAGAATTCAGGCTGGAAGATCACTCAAAGAATCAAGAGGGAGATTACTTCTCCTAGAACTGCTCACCTGTTCTTTCTCTAAATTCATCAGTACCAAAGAAAGAGTCAGGCAGTCTTAATGAGATCGTGTCCTTCAGTCTGAGTTAAGAGACAGTAAAAACTGGCAAAAAGCCTCTAAAGAGAAATGCTATTTATCCTCAAAGATTTACTAACACAGTTCATACACCAATAGAAGTCTTTTCACAGATTTTAGAAGGAGAAAGGTACAAAAAGGCATTACACACTTTGAGAATACACACTGAATAAGGCTCAAGACTTTGAGCCTGGGCAGCAATAACTTTGTGAGAAATGCTTCCAAAGGCAAGTTCTGGCCTTACAACCCAGTTTACATGCATGGATGTTTAGATGCTACAAGAGCAGAAAATACTTGCCCAGATCATTCATGGCAATATACATACCCCCGACATTTTTTCTGTTGCCAACTGAAATCACTTCAACTGATTATCATTAACCCTGCTACTCAAAAATCACATATCAGGCCTCAAAAAGTTTAATTCTAACTTAAAAACTGGGAATAATCAAAAGCAGGTAGTAGCTTTGAGCTTCCAAACCATACTCGAGTCACATTAAAATACCAACAGAGCTCTCAATAAAGCCTCTTTCTTACGAGTTCATGGGACAGTGCAATGCTTCTCCAATGCATTACCTGACTCTCCAGCCCTTTTGAACTACAAACATTCCTAAACAGTTGTACTGTTGTGGTTTGATGGCCCTCTCCTAACCTGTCCTCTAAGAATCACCCTTGGCAAGCCCTTCTGGTCCCTTCCACGACAGCTCCTCCTCTTCTGTCCTTCCACCTTCAGCCACACACTCAGTTCTGCAGTTTGTAGCAGCCCTCAGAAGCTCTTCATCCCTGATTTCACCTCCAGTTCCTACTCCCTGCAGTCCAAAGCTTCACCATTGCTCTAATTCATACAGTCAATACAGCGAATCAAGCACTCTTATCCCTCTTTCTCCCCCAACGAGGCCATTCCCTCAAAGACAAGTATTCAAATTCATCACACCAGACCCTGTGAGCATCCACCTCAGTGAAGCACTGAACTCCTGAGCAGCTGTTCTTGGGTCAGAACGAGAGAATCTGTTGTGTTAAATAAAGAGGCCTAAGGGACACATGTGTGTGACCTCTGCCACAGACCTGGCACAGATGAAACAGCAAAGCGGAATTGGATCGTCTTGAATGCCAATGCAGATTAGGAAAGTGCTTACCTATCACTTGGGATTGATCTGTTGCATGAAGTTGAGGGAGACATCCTGTATTACAATGCAGTACACCTACACATGCAGCAAATGACTTTTCACACAACCCTCTCTCTCCTTCCTAATGAAGGAAACACACAGGCTTTAATTACTTTCTATGAGCTGGCTTTAAATTTCAGTATCGACAGTACCATCAGTTTCCCAGGTATTTGTTCCCGCAAATTCCCCAGCCTGTTCCAAAGATTAAAAAAAAATTAATTAGTCTAAAATTAGGATTCTTTTAAATTATACTCCTACCTGTAAAACTAGAACGTGTTTTCACGATTTTTCATTTCAAAAAACAAAACTTAAAACCTTATCTGAGAACATCTACATTCCCAACATTACTGCAAAAGCAAAATATGTTGAAAACATTGAGAAAGAGAGTGCAACTGATAGAAAGATTTCCCTTTCCTCCAAGATTAAAAGCATTGAGACTCACTTTTCACAAGAATTACTGCTTAATGAGTAATGCAATATTATATTATATTATGATGTTCATTTACAAGCAAATGTGAATATGAATTATTCTTCATTAGCAGAGGTAACTTAAAAGCTCTGTGATAGGGGCATGTTATAAAGCAGAATATAAAACTCTAGTTGTTTCCATAGGCATTGTACTCTTTTCTTCACTGGAGTAGCGCCTAACATGAAGAGAACCTGCCTCCAATGGAGCTTTACCTATTACATAAATCACTATACGACGGGGTATTCCTTGTCAGGACTCGAAGGCTGCAACCACGCAGTGCTATTTTATCCGGCGTTTGGGTGTTATGGGATGGCTTAACATGCAATTCGACCCTTTGAATGAGCAATCACTCCAGCCACAGACAGGGCTTATTCAGATTGCTTAGCTCTGGTGCTCCTCTTGGTCTTCTGATGAACACGGTCGCTCCTTAAGCCGAATTCCTCCTGCTCTGCTGCTGAGGAGCCCTGTGCTTGCTGCAGGCAGAGCAGATCCCAGAGAGAACTCTGACACCACATTTGATCCTCACTGGGCAATTCCCCTGCAGAACAGACACTAATTTACCTCAGTGCAGCCAGGTGTTCTGCCTGCCTGAGCCGACACCATCCTGCCTGCAGCAGCGGTGGAGGGACAAGATCCCAGCCAGGCCAGTGCCAGCCTCAGCCATTTGGATCCCCAGCATCACTGGCTCCTGCAGCATAGCCCTGATTCATGCTGGCTGAGCTCAGTGTTTATTTTTAAAATACAGATACTGAGAACCACTTTCTTCTTTCTTCAATTCACCACAAGTAACTTTACAAGAAAAGTCACACAGGAATGATTATTTGGGGAACTCTGCTTTCATGCTTTTAATTCACTATCCTCTCTAAACAGAAAAATTCCTCTGATCTTTTCTTTGAAAACATAAAACACAAACTCTGACAATTCATCTTTCAAACCCTGCAGAAGGATCTTTCACATATATATGAAGAAAGACAGATGAACAATAGGGAAGCCATTGCCCCAAAAGCTCTTATAGTACCTCAGGGGTAAAAATAACACAGCTTATTACAAACAAAATAATCTGAACACAGCCTGTAGCTTACCTCTTTCACAATTTATTTTTCCTTATCTGTTTTGATTCAAAGCTTTGGCACTTGTTGGGTTGGAAGGCATATGCCATACCTGTGGCTACCAGTGCAGCAATCTCACAAAGAAAAGTATTTGAAGAATTGCTTTATTTTTGGAACTGACTTTTAAAACAAAGAAACAAGTTGTTATCAAAATCAGTTTCGGTAAAAGCTGAATCAGTCTTGAAGTTTATGGAAGTACTGCAGTCCTCAGTTAACATATTTCCTATTTTTCCAAATAAAAGCTACTCCTGAATTAATTAAAACTAAAGCATATTGGAAAAGGAATGGGGAACATGCATTGGGTTCTTGACATTGTTACTTAATTCTGGACAAACATGCTGAGGTGTACTCATCAATAAAGGTGAAAAAACTGCAAAAATTACCCCCGACAGAACAGCCTGAAGTGGACTTTCACCAATGGGAAAATTATGACATTTGTTTCCTTTTCACTTAATAAGAACCCACCATAGAGTGTCAGTAGAATTAAATATGAAACCTTCAATGCAGGTATACTAAAGCTGAATACATGCATATGGCAGAGACCCAAAATAAAATGTAAACCTTTATTTGAATGAGGAGGGTGGCCAAGGGCACGGAACAGAGACTTGCAGACACCTAATTAAGGGGCAAAACACCCCACAGCCAGGTCAGAGTGCAAGAGCAGGAGCACTAACCCAGGCCCAAGGAGAGGAGCTCTGCCTACAGCTGTGGTGGCCACGATGTACCAGTGGAGAAGAACACTTTGCACCCTCAGCCCTTCACAGCAGCTTCACAGCAGGCCCAGTGTGGGCTGGTCCAGATCTGGACCTGATCCAGGACCAGAGCCTGCACTGGCCATGCCATGCCAGGGCTGTCCACGCTGCTGGGCAGGGGACAGTGTCCCAGCTCCAGATTCCTGTACACCTCCTGTCAGGTGTGCTCCAGGTCTAGGGACTCCGTAAGCTGCAGTTTTTACAACAGAACCTGCAGTGTGTGGAACTGCAATGAAACAGTGCTATAAATTCTGCACCTGTGACATATTCCATTGAAGTGTTCAATTACTCAGTTAATATTAACTAGAATAAGGATAATTAGTTTTACTTGTAAGAAATAATTACAAGATTTTGGCTTTCTAAAGAGCAATCTATTTATAAGTAAGACTTTTGACTTCCCCTTTTCCTTTACGTGAAAGTTTGTCTTTTCTCCTACAGGGAAGGAACCTGGAACAGACATTAGAAATAAGAGCAGGATATAAAACACAGAGCACAATAAGCAATTCTGACTCCAGAAATCTCATTACCCTTTTGTTCTTATCAACAGGCTGTAAATTCACAACTAAAGTGGAGTCAATTTGAAACTGCATGCCCTTCAGTTCAACTGCATCTCCATTGGATTTTAATGTGTACTTGTTATGTCCCAGTAATGTCTGGGTACATACAATGAGTCAAAATTTATTAAACAAATGTGATTTTTCAGATAATGCTGTGAGATAATGATTGAATTTTCAGCATTTCAGAGAACAAGTACACGTTACTTACACCCTACAGTACAGAAAATCAAGCTGGACAATTTGTTCTGACTTGTGCACGTTAGTCCTTTGAGATTCTATAATCTCCTATCTTCTATGTTTGCTTTCACCTGAACAAAGCCGAAAACTGGAGGACCACAGTGGGAAAAGAAACAGATGTGTGTTTCCTTTAAGAATCCATCAGTGGGTGGAGAGATCCACTACAACCCTTAAAATTAAACTGCTGCTCTTTCCAGCAGTGAAGATTCCCCTGGCTGAGACAGGTTCCTTACAACCGAGAGCCAGTGTAAACCAGAGTCATCACAGACTGGACCCTGGCCTCCACCCGTCCCTGGCCAGCTCTCCCACTTCACTGGCCATGCTCAGTACAGGAATTTGTCAGGTTTCACAGAGAACCAGCTTGAGAAAAAGGTTTGGGTGTAAACCAAACTTCTTTCATTTTTACTTGGGGGTGATTTTACCCCTCCCCAGTTCCTCAGTGCAATTCACTTCCTGGCTTCAAAATCATTCGTGCAGACTTAATGCAAGGTATAGGGAGGAAATGACAAGTGGCCTGGGCCCGGCAAGGTGACACTACTCTCTAGAGAAGTGCAACTCAAGCTGATGAAACTGTACCTCCACTGAGCTCCAAGTGCCCATCTGCTACATCATACCTGGGAATATCTGGATTAATGGCATCAAGTCCTTACTGGCCTCTGAAAAAGGAACCTAAATAAAAACCCCAACAAAACAAAACAGAAAAATAAGCCTAAATATATGATAGATGCAGCCCCAAGCAATTTCTGTGTGTACATACATAGCTAACTTGCAAGGACCCTCTGCATAACATCACACCAAACACCACAACTGCATTTTTCCCGTTTCTCTCAGGAGAGAGTGGCAAGCTTATAGAACCATCCCCTACTCATCTTAAACCTGAAAAAGTAACATACAATAACATTCTAGCTGCATTTTACCCTCTGGCAGAGAAATTGGCTACGAATTAGAATCTGAAGATTCCCTGAGGGATCTTTAATTTACAACCACTCTTTCAAAGCATGGACAAATCACCACAGCCTTGGCAGGTGACAGCCCAGTCACTGCAGCACGGCTGAGGTGCCTTGATCTGCTGCAAGCACTGGCCACAAACCCAACTCTGTGCACAGTGCACTCTACAAAGAGAAGTCCCATGGACTTCTGCCTTGGAAGAAAATGAGATGGTGACAAGCCCAGATGGTTGGAGCTTTGTCACCTGTAGCTGTATTGATGGAACACTCCTTTACCATAATCACTATTCACAAGCGACTGTTCTCAGAGTTAGCAGGTTTGTAGTTTGATTTTTGTGTATTGAGCCCACATAAGCTGCTTCCTAGAATAACACTAAAATAAGTGACCTACAGAGGGTTTCACTTCCTTCCCTGCCCTGTAAAGTATTGTTCTCTGCCATAAACATGTCAGAAAAGAAAAATTAGGATAAATCTATGAACCTAAAAGCAATTTTTCCCCCAAAAGCTCTGCAGGGAAGAGTCTAGGATATTACAGAAGCTAGAGTTATAATACAGAATAAAAATTTAGAAAAATAGTATGATTTTGTTGTTATTTATCTCAAAGGACTGTAAGCAATCAGACCTTTCTGACACCTTTTTGCTTCTTGAGCCCTCTTGGGCTCATGAATATCATCAAAGATCCTCATCAGCTGCCTTTCAGAAAAATTCTAAATTGCAGGAATGCCTGATAGAGTAATTTTTGTGTTTACTGGACGCTGCCAGTTTTATAAAAGGTTGGCTGTTGTCAAGATATTGACTTCCCAGAGAGCCCATGCTCTCCTTCAGATCAGACATCATTAAAGTTCTGCACTCAAAAGGATGTCAGAAACTGTAAGCAGTGTTCAAAAACCCAATAAAAATGTCCTCCACCAATCTAGTGACCTCATGAAGTGAGGAAAAGGAGCTCTATCATGAGGAGTTTTAAAAAGAAGTCTTCTTTAGCTCTATTTCTGCCCAAAAAGCATATACCAGGAAACGGAACTTTTAAGCCTGTGATGATGCCTGCACAAGTACACAACCTCAGGGCTTCGGAGTTCAGACAGGTTGGTGTCCCCAAACAGGCACAGGAGGCAAGAGCAGACCGTTTAGACATCCTCGGCCATCAAGCACCACCAGTCTCTCTTCTGGCAATGCAGGGTCTCCCCAGACACTGTCCAACAACGTGGGAAAAGGACACCAACTCAGAAGAGATTTTATTTAGAGCTGAAATACAGAATTAGTTCCTTAACCACATGTAGAGTTGGCAGCAGAAATCTAATCTTTGCCACATGTGAACAGAGAAGACAAGTCTCTCATAGTTACTGGTGTGACAGCAAAAATAAATCTGCTTCTGTGAATTTTGGTAGACTATAACAGAAGGACAGGAAAATAATAATTTTTCATTGCAGGTATTTGTTCTCCTTCCTGCCTGGAAGCAGTTCTCAAGCTGTGAAGTCTCTACTCTCTGTTTTATCTCCTTAACATAACTCTGACATGAGATGGGAATTAGATTAAGAAAATTAATATTATAGACGAATTTCAACAGATTTTAACAGCTAATAACCCAGATCAAATATTCTTCCCTCAGCAGCTTTGATTCTCAGTAAAAAGCACTTTTGGCTTAACATAAGATGCACTTTTCAATTTTGGCAGCTTCTTTGCTGCTCTGAACACAAGCATCTCACAAAGTCCATTATCTGCCAGTGTACAAGCCCCATGTTAACAAAAGCTTTGCCTTTTTTTTTTTTCTTTTACAGAAATACAGACAAAAATCCTCTGCATTTTCAAGTCTCATGGCTATCTTGATAAACCTGAGCTGATAGATTCATCAATTAGCAGCGGAGTCTCACATCTCACCCGAGTTCTCACTGTTGGCTGAAGGAGAGGTTTGGTTCCTTCAGAGGACAAACTTCACCACGTGTGTCCTTTCACACACACCTTCCATCCGACTTTGGCAAAACTCATCTTACAAAACTCCACATCACACTTGCAAAAAACATAATTACCTTTAGAGGATGATAAACTGGTGTAGATAAAGGTGCATTTTCCAATCTGGCGAGCTAAAATTCAGCTGCTGGACTGCAAATTAACACCAGTCTGTTCCAGAAACACTCACCTCATGCCCTGACACCTGACTTCCCTCTTATCCTACTGCCATTAGCTCCTAAAACCCACCAGCTGCTCTGGCTTTGAACGATTCCAGAAGTGCAATTTGCAGTCAAGTATCTGATTTGAGGTTTTCAGAAACTCCAACCTAAAATTAAGGTTGGTTGGTTTGTTTGTTTTTTGCCTTTATCCTGCTTGAATTTTGATCACTACACAAACCTCTCTAAAAACAATTCAAATCCCAAACGGAATCCCTCAGCCTGCCGCCCAGCTTTGCCGTCCTTTTCTCTGGGAACAGTTTTCATTGCCAGCAAGAAAATCTTCCCTCAGTTCCATCGTTTGACATGCCGAGGGGTAAAAGCGACACGCCCGGGCCGGGCTGAACGGACCCGCGCCCCGCGGCCGCGCTCAGGCCCCCTCAGCCCCCGGGGCTCCCCCGAGGCTCCC
>VZRL01005239.1:372503-389906 GCA_013397895.1 Origma solitaria
CCGCTCCCGCCGGGGCCCTGCTCCGCCCCGCGCTGCCCGCCCGGGCCCCGGCTGAGGGCAGCCGCGCGGGGCTCCGTCAGCAAACTGCAGCTGTTCTTTACGCGGAAAAACAGTGGTTAAAGTACTACATAGCATTTCAGTCAAAACGAGGAGAAATTGCTCCTTCTGGGGACCGCGGCTTTGGAATCGGTACAGTACAGCTGTGTAGATTTTAAGGCCAGAAAAAACCACTCTTAAGATGATCTGTTCTGTCCTCTGTTACGCAGGCCAAAAAAAACTTCCACGCCGTCATTCTTGCTCTCAAGCCTTGGGAGCATAGATCCTGTTTGCTGTGCTGTAATGCATTCTTGGAGCACTTAAGGCTGTTCCCTCGTCTCATTGAAATGCTGTCCATCAGCTCTTTCTTGCCAGACTTTTGTAAAGCAGTAGTCAGCATGGTTATGATGACCCTGGTTATAAATACCTTTGCAGACAGAAATGTGAACAATTTTTAAAGCAAATACAGTGACTTGTTAACAGTTTCCTCACTTCCACATTTGAGTCCACCTGCTCCATTCCAACCAAGCAGTGCACAATCCAGCTCCTGGCAAAGGGATGGCTTGTAGACAGTCCCTGTTAGAGCAGCCAGGTTGCCAGACTGTATCAGGGAATATATTTGTAGGCAGTACCGGGGCCCTTCAGTTGCAATCCTGTCAGGAAAATCTGGCCCTGTCGTAGCCTCAGGGGATCCCGGTGTTCCCACAAGCAGGTGATTGTCCAGTATTTCCTCATGTGCCATCACTGAAACCAACTTAAAACAGTGCTTGATCTGCAGTGCCTGTATTTATAAAACCAGCTTTTCTGGGTCTGATCTGAAGTCCACTGATGTCAATGAAAACTTCTACTGACTGCCAAAGGATGGGATTGGGCTTTCCATGAGCAAAAGTCTGCTTATTTCAGCATGTGCAATAGGTGAAACAAAAACATCTAAGACCCCTGGAGCAAAGGAAGGTGCTCAGGTGTTGTTCACCTTTTATTTCCCTTGGGTTCACTGTGACTCAGTTACAGAAGCGTGACCCAAGTACTCCCACTCAGGAGGACCCACCTCTGTGTCCTCACCAGAGGGTCCCCAGCACACAGACCCACAGCAGCACGACAACACAGCACAAATCACAGCAAAGCAGCTCAGAGCCTTGGTGGGAAATCATAACCCTGCGTGCCTCAGCAGTCCATAATTGTAAATCGTGGTGAGTTCAGAATTACGAGTGCTGAATACTGCCACTCAATCCCTCTGCAGAGAATTGCCTTGAAGCCATAAAAGATACCAATCTTCTTGGGATCTGTACTTTGAGACATCCAAAGGGGTCTGAAGGACAAAGATGGACACACAGTCTCTTAACTATCAGGTTTCTTCAAGAAGTTCATGAAACAATTAGGATATGAGGTACTTGAAAATGACTTATCATTTTTGAATATGGGCTGCTGAACTCCTGGTGGGTTGGTACTTGTATGACAATATATTTATGAGTATACACAGGTTTATAAAAATGTAATCATTTATCCAGCAGATGCCCACTGTGAACAGAACGATATTGTGTTCAGAGGTCAAACAAGTCCTTTAGTTATAGTCCATGAGAGTGTTACCCTCTGAAACCCTGTTCAGTGAGTCCAAATGAAGATCTGAGCGAGCCTGTTGGCCATTTTGTCTGTGAGCTCTGGGATGTGATGCTGGGCACTGGAAGAGCTAAAGGGTGGCCTTTGCCAATGGGAACAGCACCCTCGAGTGGGAAAATGGAGTCACTCCCAGCCAGCAGGACTTGATGTATAACAAAATTAGTTCAGTCTGGAGAAGAGAAGACTCTAGGGAGACCTCAGAGCCCCTTTTAGTGCCTTTAAGGGCTCCAAGGGAGCTTGGGAGGGACTTTAGACAAGGGCCTGGAGGGACAGGACAAGGGGGAATGGCTTCCTGCTGCCAGAGGGCAGGGTTAGATAGGATACTGAGGAGAAATTCTTCCCTGTGAGGGTGGGGATGCCCTGGCACAGGTGCCCAGAGCAGCTGTGGCTGCCCCTGGAGCCTTGGCAGTGTCCAAGGCCAGGCTGGACAGGGCTTGGAGCAGCCTGGGATGGTGGAAGGTGTCCCTGAATGTGGCAGGAGTTGGAATGAGGTGGACTTTAAGGTCCCTCCCAATCCAAGCCATTCTGTGATTCTCTGAAACTCAAATGCAATTGAGCTCTGGTAAACCCAGAGCTGGATGTGCCCAGAGCTGGCAATGGTGAGCAAATGCTCGTGCCTGCTGTGGCACATAATGTTGGGCAGAGCTGCTGGGCACTGCAGCCTTACTGATCCATCTGCACATCAACAAATCTCACCTCATGAGGATTCTTGCATTTAAGTCACTCTTGAGTTATGACTCTCATGACACTTCATTCTACTGTCTTATTTGTGCACCTCTCAATCCTAAGGACAATCCCAAAGCCATTATAATTCAAGACCAGGGCACAGCATTTTCATGGGATTAGTTCATCTACTCTTGAAATAGATCCTGTTTATGAAGAAAGGGGGAGGCTTGTCTTCAGTAGACATTGCTATTCTTCAGGCCTTAAGAGATGATGCTATGAGAGAAGTTAGTTCATGGAAGTTCATGGAAGAATGTACCATTATTTACACCTGAAATTTGACAAGATGCTGTTGCTAACAGGACTATCCTTTTGAACATACCTTTCCAATTATCACTTTGTCGGAGCACATGAAGTTGGGAATTTGGAAGGAGTCATCAGTAGCAAACAAACTCAGAAACTGACTTTCCTGTAGATCATGCTGAGGCATATGTTTATGATCAGGCAGTGAGGGTGTCAGAGAGTAGGTACTATGGCTGACACATCACATGCTTCTCAAGAGGAGCCCAACCATGATTAACTGCACCAAACCTCCTTTCTAGAAATGCTCTTGTTCTGAATCAGTGACATTACTCATGCCAACACTCCTAACCCTAACAGTCTGAGGAGTCTTAAAGTCTTCATGTCATCAGCTAAGCCAGGTCATTAAAATAAATCCTTATTGTCTTCACAGAAAGCAGTTATCTCTTTTCCAAGTCTGCTGTCAATTCCTTCCGTAGAGTCTATGAATTCCAGCTCCACTTGGGCACCTCCACATCACTTGCTCATTGCACTGGACGTGGCAGAGTTTTGGCACAGGCTGTGGCCAGGGGGGTACTGAGTGTTAGATGACTAGGGCAGAAAGAGTCCAGCAGTTCAACATTTGCAGTTCAACAACATGTACTTCATAATGTGATGGACTGCACGTGCCAATGGTGCAGAGCCTTGACCTCTGAACGCCATCAGAGCCTGCACATTACAGCAGCAAGAGCTTAGTTTTATGTACAAGACCTTTATAAATGACATGGTCTCCTAGAGAATGTGCTCAGAGTGCTTTGAACAGGTTTCTGCCATCTGAGTTACCCTGAAATGCAGAATAGCTGGTGGGATTTAAAGAAGGTCTGGATTAGGAAAATTTGAAAATCTTCTCGGTCTTTTTCCATCCACCAATGGCTATTCCTGTAAAAGCAGTATCTTCTATGAATTTTCTGGAATAATGGCTCCTCTATGAGGTTCAATGCCATCTCAAGACATTCCTTTACTGTTTATCACACTATTCCTTAGGAAGATAATGTGCAGCTCCCTGTTACCACCATTGTATGGATATTTTGGTTTATGTACTTTCCTTTTTCCCACTTAGATCATCCTCAACTCTATGCCATTCAGTTTCTTCATTTGTTTCAAGCCTAATGCAGAATTTTTTGTTTGGGGGCATCGGGTCCCCCTTATCTGTGTCTCAGCAGCTGTTTGCTACCTGGACTCTGCCCTAAATCCTGCAGCGACAGGTGATGCCCATTGACACGGCTCCACTTCCTCTCTTTCCCATGGCCACCCCCACCCCAATATTCTGACACTGCTGTCTGCCCTTACTGTGCCGTTTGGTTTCTGAACTCTAATGTTCTGCATCACAGAGGGACCTCCGATGATCCGTGCAGACAGCACATCCCAGTGCTTATTGCAGTTCACTTACCTGCTCCTGCTGCTGGCGTCTGCTGCACTGCCTTACTCGCACATTTTTCCTGCCGTGTATCAGCCTGAAATTGGTTGTCCTTGGGGATCCTTACAACCTTGGGTACGCAGAGAAGGAGGTCTGTTGCCTGGTGCTGAAGTTCAGTATCTCGAGAGAAAGGCACAACTTTGTGATTGTAGTGGAAAGAAGAGAGATGCAGACACCATGGACACTCTCAGATGCCGTGCAAGCCCCTCCCCCTGGCTCTCTGGGGAGGCACATGGGAGCAGCTCTGTTCCTATTTTAAGTACAGCCCAAAGTATCCAAGAGCCATTTGTCCTCTCTGTGCAGCCTGGCAGGATTTGGGTTACAAGCCTCAAAGACCTGCTATTGAGTGTGCTGTTCCAGGGGATTACAGACAGGAAAGCTGTCCCAGGATCCCTGTCCTTCTTGAAAGGACTTCTAAAGTATATGACCTGTGGCTAATATTAGACACTGCAACTTCAGCAAACAATCCAGTGCCCTTTCTGTACTGCTTGGCTCTGCCCATTCCTGCTGTGATCTCATCCCGCAGCACCATTTTCAGGGTGAATGTCAGGACCTCAGAACTCATGTCACTGGACACTTAAGGGTCCCTTGCTAATATTCTTGTTGAAGAGAGTAAAGTGTCCCTAGCAAGCCTAGAGTGTCAGAACATCCTCCCCTTCCTTTGCACAGCCAGTGCAGCAAACCTAAAGATGATATACTAAATAGCTGATTTTATTAGAAACAAAACTGATTTCATTCCCATTCATTCACTTTTGAGTTTCATTCACTGGTTCTCTGACACTCCTACAGAAGCACTGAGATAGATGTGTGTGAGTGGTTCAGGCAGAGTCAGTTGAGGTAACACTGAGAACAGGCAGCACTGCCTGCTGAGTCCTCATCATTTCTCTCAGCTCTTTATGAGTTGGTGGCCATGTGCTGTATTTTGTATACACCTTTCATACCCATCGCGAGGCTCATGCTCCAGAGAGTGCCAGGGCTTCACCAAGCCTTGCCATGGCATAGGTGGAGCCCTGCAGCCCTGCGGCCAGCCCCAGGACCTGAACAGACTAAAATATTTCAGTTGGAGAGAACCTACAATGACCACCTCATCCAACTGCCTGAGCCCTTTCAGGTCTGACCAAAAGTTAAAGCTTATTCTTGAGAGCGTTGTCCAAATGCCTCTTTAACACTGACAGGCCTGGGGCATTGTCTGCTTCTCAAGGAAGCTCATTCCAGGGTTTGACTACCCTCTTCAAAAGGAAATGCTCCCTCATGTCCAGTCTGAACCTTCCCTGGAAAAGCTTTGAACTCTTCCCAGGAGTGCTGTCCCTGGATCCCAGGGAGAAGAGCTCAGCACCTCCCTCTTCACATCCCTTCCTCAGGAATCTCCAGGGAACAACAATGTCACCCCTCAGCCTCTGAAGGAGACAAGTCCAGAGTCCTCAGCTGCTCCTCAAGGGTGTGCTTTCCAACCCTTCACCAGCTTGGTTCCCCTCCTCTGGATGCATTCATGGACCTTCACATCATTTTTTAATTGTGGGACTCAATTTATGGCATTGCATTTCCATTCTGTGGGGGACACAGTGCAGGAATGCAGTTAGTACAGTTATAGTCAATTGTTTCAGGATGTGCTATGCCAACATTGATTTGCCCTATGGCTGGCACATCACTGTTAGATGACGTGAGATGAGATGATTTAAGACCATCCTTTCCTCTCTTTTGCAGGGAGGAAAGGATGGTCTTAAAATGCACTGGTTGCCAACTTGTTTTTAAGTGTAATTCAAAACATAGGTTTTAGCTCCTAAGTCCCATGTCATTTGCAACCCTTGCTATTAAAGACTAGGGGCACTCATGGAAAGGGAATTTGTCTCTAGCCTCACTCTGCCTGCTGATCTATCAGACCCATGTTTGGACATATGGAAAGATCTGTGGTGTAACACTGAGCCTGTGTCATGGTTAAACCCCAGCTGTCAGCCAAGTACCACACAGCTGCTCCTCACTCACCTCCATCCTGCCCCTGGTGGGAAGGAGAATCAGAAAGAAAATAGAAATCTCATGTGCTGAGATAAGAACAGTTTAACAATCAAAAAAACCACAAAATAACCCCACCAATAATAATAAAAACAATACTAATAATTGTCATGAAAAGGAGACAGAGGGATAAAACCCAAGAGGAGCAAGTGATGCCCAATACAGTTGCTCAGCACCCACTGATCTGTGCCCAGCCTGTCTCCCAGGAGTGATTGGCCCCTCCCCAGCAGCTCCCCCAGTTTATACACTGGGCAGGGCATTCTATGGCATGGAATATCTCTCTAGCCAGTTCAGGTCAGCTGTCCTGGATGTGCTCCCCCCAGCTCCTGGTGCAGCTCCTTGCTGGCAGAGCGTGAGACACTGAAAAGTTCTTGACTTGGGGTGAGCACAACTGAGCAACAACCAAAACATTAGTGTGTGATCAACATTATTCTCATCATTAGTCAAAAAACACAGCAGTGTACCAGCCACTGGAAAGAAAATTAACTCTGGAAGCCGTTGTGCAGCTGGAAAACTATGACGTAGTTGCCACCACAGAGACATGGTGGGATAACTCATGACAAGTGCTGCAATGGGTAGACATAGACTTCTCAGAAGGGACGGCAAGGAAAGGGAGGTGTTGGGGTAACCCTGTGTGTGAAGGAGTGTTTTTACTGCCCCAAGGCGAATGATGGCAATGATAAAGTTCAATGCATAGGTTTATGGTTAAGGGGGAATGTCAGTGACTGTCATAGACTGACCAACAAAGAAGAGGCAGCTAAAACATTCTATAAGCAGCTGAGAAAATCCTCACAATCACTGGTCCTTGTTCTTGTGTGGGACTTCAACTTATCTGGTGTCTGCTGGAAATACAACACAGTGGAGAGGAAACAGTCTGGGAGGTTCCTGGAATGTGTGGAAGAGAACTGCCTGGCAGAGCTGGTGAGTGAGACAGCCGGGGAAGCTGCGCTGCTGGACTTGCTGTGTGTGACAGAGGAGGACCGCTGGTGATGGGACAGCTGAGGCCATCTGGACACAGCGATAATGAAGTGACAGAGGTTTGGATATTGGAGAAATAAGGAAGGGGGACAGCAGAACTGCTACCTTGGACTTCTGGAGAGCAGACTTTGGCCTATTTACGAGACTGATTGAGAGTCCCTTGGGAAGCAGCCCTGAAGGGCAAAGGGGTCCAGGAAGGCTGGACATTCTTCAGGAAGGAAATCTTCAAGGCACAACAACAGGCTGTCCCCATGTGCTGAAAGACAAGCCAGCCAGCCTGGCTGAACAGAGAAATTTGGCTGGAACTCAGGGAGGAGTTTCACCTCTGGAAAAAGGGGCAGGTACTCAGGAGGACTGTGAGGGTGTTGGGAGGCTATTCAGGGAAAAAGTTAGAAGGGCCAAANGTTGGGAGGCTATTCAGGGAAAAAGTTAGAAGGGCCAAAGCCCAGCTAGAAATTAATCTGGCCACTGCTGTAAGAGATAACAAAAAGTGTTTCTATAGATACATCAGCAACAGAAGGAAGGCCAAGGAGAATCTCCATCCCTTATTGGATGCGGGGAGAAACATTGCCACAAAAAATAAGGAAAAGGCTGAAGTACTTAATGCCGTATTTGGACCTGAGAGTGCTGGCTGACAGCAACTGAACACAAACTGGTGTGTGCCTAGATGGCCAAGAAGGCCAATGGCACCTGGCCTGTATCAAAGATAGCACAGATGCAGTTATCTGCTGCCCCCTTCATGGTATAGTTATTCCCTGAAGTTGCACAATTTTGTTGCAAATTTGATGCTTTCAGCCAGTTGGGTCTGGTTTCTACTGGCAGAAAACTCATTTGTATGGAGAAGGTCAGTTGGTCGAGTTCTCTTGAGCATGTCTTGGGGCCATCTTTCTCTTTGACATTATCTTATCTCAAATGCTGTACCTCTCCTTGGTGCACAGAAGGGCCACACAAACCATCTAAGGCCCCTCCATTGTGAGCTAAACACCAGAACAGTCCAGCTCAGGCCATACTGCCCCACCTGTCCATTAAGAACTTGTGGCCAGAACATGCTTAGAAGACCACAGCCCACAGTTCACACTGGTGAAGGGTAGCAGTGGCTGTGAGGGGGTCAGGGGGCTGCACCCCTCGCAGAGTCAGGGAACACAACCATTGGTGGCCTATGGCAGCAGCTTGGTGGCTGACACCATGATGTGGGGTGTTGGGGGCTGAGGGCCTCTTGCATGCAGTTGTCCTTTGCCCTGCTGGAGCCTGAAGCAAGCCTGGGCAGCCTTGTGCAGAAGGATGTGAGGAGGTGGGAGCAGGAAGCACTACAGGTGGAGTTGGAGGAAGAGCGGCTCTGGACCCAAGAGCAGTGCCAGCTCCACTGCCAAAACTTGGGAGTTGAAGGCGTCTTTGGAGAGGGAACAGCAGCTGCTGGTGGAGCGGCTCCAATCCCATGGGGACAGCACAGGCTCAGGAGGTGCAGCAGCGGTGGCAGCTGGGGTAGTGGCAGTGGGTGGCAGACACCTGCCAGCTGCTGTGCCAGGATAGGAGCTGCTGGCTGAGGTCTGTGTGGGACAGGAGCTGCTGTGGCAGGATTGTCCCGGGGCTGTGCACCAGCTGTGGGACATGCAGAGGTAGCTGGTGGAGGAGATGAAGCTCAGCAGGAGAGGCAGGGAGGCTCAAAGAAAGCTGCACTGGGAGATGGGCAGCTACTAACCCATCTGTGTCCATCACCTCCAGAACCAGCTAGCACCGGAGAGGAAGCTCTCCAAAGGCAACCTGCAGCAGTTCAGGGGCGAGCTCCCTGCCCCCTGGACTCAGCGCAGCCCAAAAGCTTTCCTGGGCACCATGACCATCAGGAGATGCAGAGCGCTTGCTGCTGTGGCAGAAATGGGTCCCAGGCACTGGGGGCACAAGAAAGAGGGACAGAAAGCCACCGTGCTGGACAGCAAACAACATGCCAGGTTGTGGCGGAGGCTCAGCTCCCGGTGCCAGAGGGGGAAGGCTTGGTGCTGCTTGGAAGAACATGCAGCTGGCTCCTGGAGCAGCACACCTGCCTGCAGAGTCCTTTAGAAGATCTGGACTTGAAAGAGAGTGCCTTTGAGATGGAAAGCCACCTTCTGAAAAGGCAGGGCTCTCCAGAAGTGTGCAAGGAGGCAGAGAGGCTACAGAAGAAAAATTCTGAACTGGCTGCCCTCTCCTTGCTGCTGGAAGGGAAATCATTGCAACTGCAGGTGAGCCTCCATCACCTGAGCAGTATTCAAGTTCCACTGCCCATCCAAAACTCCGCAGAACTGTTGTTCATGGCAGCATTCCCTCAGCAGAGGAATGGAGAAATGGGAGAGCCCATTAGAGCCAAGCTGGCACAGGACAAGCAGCATGGTTTCACACAGAAGGCCTCTGAGGAACTTCAGGCCCTTGTGGCTGCAGGTGAGGAGGGCTCCTCTTACCTGAGTGCCTGCAGCTCAAGTTGTGGGGAGTTCCAGGTGGTGCTCACAGTGACAACAAATGAAAACACCTGCGTGGCTGGAGACAATGCTCACCTCCGCAGGCAGCTGGGTTTGACAGAACAGGTTCAAGCTGAAAATGCTGACGTGAAATGGCAAGTGGCAGAGGAGCAAGATTCTGCCATCCACAGGAATGTCTGTCTGCAAACCCAGCTGGAAGAGGCAGAGCATGAACTGAAAGCCATGAGAGAAATGACAGAAAGGCGTCAAGAGCTAGAGAAGCAACATAAGGAACCAAAGTCAGAGCTCCATATGGAAGTCAAAGAAGGCAAATGTTTGTAGAGGACTTAAGCAGAAGTACAAAGGACAACTCTGCATCTGATTCAAGCCCAGCTGATTGAACTGAATGATCAGTATGAGGAGCTAAATAAAAGCAGTCAACAGCTGTTTCAGGAATTGGAATGGTTGGAAAGAGAAAGATCCAACTGTGTCATTTCCAGGCTGCACCAGGCTAACCTGGAAGCAGACAAGGAATCTGTTCTCCTGGAGCCTATGAGAAAGCAACCAGCAGAGCTTCGAGCATTCATAGCTCAATACAGCTATGATCCTTTTGATGGTCCCAATGAGTGGCATGAACTAGAGCTTCTTCTCATTTCTGGACAATATGTTTACATCTTTGGAGACATGGATGAAGATGGTTGGTATGTGGGAGAGCTGCATGATGGCACAAGAGGATTTGTCCCATCCAATCTTGTTGAAGAAGTTAAAGTGATGGACATCCTGATGGCACCGCATCTGATGGAGACCACCTGATAGTCTCTCCAGAGGCTAATGATTAGAGGATGCAGAGGATGTCCAGTCTTATTATATCTTCCTATTACATGTTTTCTTAATGATCTGTCTGTGTCACCTCCCTGTCCGGTGCATATGTGAACTGAAAGGACAATGTGCCAACTCCTGGGGGTTGGTGTGGGTGGGCTCAGTGCCAGCTACTGGAGTCAACCAGGGACTGTAGGCACCCCTGGCTTGTGATGCCAGCTGCTGGCATGCGTCCCAGTGCAGCTAGTGGAGGAGGTGGGGGGTTCAGCCATTCGACACTGGGGGAGGATGGCTGTATCCTGAAAACCACCTACTGGCAGGTCTGGCATGAGTGAGGTGCATGAGAAATTCTGTGGGTGTCTCTGTCTTCCCCAAACCTCATGTGCGTTTGTTGACATGCATTCACCAGCAAACTTCAAGCTGGACCAGCTGGGGGCCCTCAGCTCTTGGGGCAGAGGGGCCGTGCTGGCAGCTGGGGAGATGTGCAAGTGCGGGGTGCCTGTGGGACAAATGTGTGAGTGCTGCATATTTGCAGGAAGCACCAAGATGGAGCAATCAGTGAGCTGGGGACCCACGGGTTGTGTCAGAGATGGGATCTGGGCAGGGGTACCAGGGCCAGAGAGCAGATTGTGTCAGTACTTGGGGAATTCATACACATGTGTGTGCTTGTGACAGTAGAGTGTCACATATGTGCCTACACTAGTGACCTCCTCTCTCTGTCAGCCCAGGACAAGGCACCAGCTGGGTTCTATTAGCCAGGCAGACTGTACTGAACTACAATGGCACAGCAGGAGAGGTCCTGGGCTGGAGTGGCTGAAAGCTGTGGCTAGTCTTGACATCCCTCAGCGCTGTGGGTCTGTGGGATGCATGGGGGAATCTGAATCCTGCTTTGTCCCAATGGCTTCCAGCTGGGGATGGGATGCCTGCACTGCTTTAGCTGAATCCCTGCCCTGCACAGAGTTCAACCAACACCTCCCTGTCACTGCCTGTGTGTCCCTGTTTTGTTATGGGTCAAGAATATCAGAGTCCGGAGGGAAACATTTGTACCTCTTGCAGACATCCATCTCTGGTAGAACAAACCTGCTTTTGGAATCAGTCTCTCTCCTCTCTTTAGAGAGGGATGACTGGTAATTACTTCAGCCAGCTAAAAGACGATTCCCTGAGGGTGACTGCTGCCTTTCAGGATCTGTCAGACCTGAGCCCCTGGGACATCTCCAGGGAGGCCAAAAGGGGCAGAGAATGTGGCACCTGGGCTGGCAGGGTGAGGCTGGGTTGTGGGAACTGCTAGCTTGCAGTGAGAACTGTTAGCTTGTCTCAGTTCACAAATATCAAGCCATGAGGATTCTAGCTCAAAAGAAGCAAGAATCATAAACAAAGATAATAAAGAATTTGCAGCTGTTGTTATTGCATGATGTTGTGCTAACTATATGTAACCAATGATATTGTGGGGTGGTGAGTTCGGAGCCAATGGATATGTGGCACAAATGTTAGAAATAGTATAAAAGAGGCCTTGTAGTGATGAATATTTCTTCTTTCCTTTGACCCAAAGTCGTTACTGAGTGAGTCTTTACGTGTCGTGTCCATCTCAACAACAACAGCTGGTGACCCCAATGTGATACAATGGCTTCAGGTGGTGATCTTGAATCATTGAGGGCGGTAGGATACCACGGGGACAGAGCCCAGTGAAGCATGAGAACAGAGGATTCTGGTTTTGGTCTAGACCAGACGTTTGATACCTGGATTAAGGTGAGCTGCTGGGGACACCCCAGATATGGGGAATCATTTGACTAGCCAGGAAAAGACTGTGCTGTCTACATGGAAATCTTTGCTGAAGCTCACTGGTGTTCGCATGATGGATCATGCGCTATAAACTATATTATTGTGGGCAAAATCGCATAATTTTCCACCAGATGTGAGTGTCGCTTTTAGTGTAAGGTCCTGGAAGGCAGTTGGGGATAAGCTGTGGGATGCTATCTCCCATAGGGACAAAGAGGCACAGGGGTTAGTGACAACCTGGTGCTTGCTTTTTGAGACTTTGAAGCAATGGAAACGAGAGCAAGAGGAGGCAGAGAAAGAGCAACCTGGAGAAAAGGCAGAAATAGACCCTATGGGAGATGACCTGACGGAACCGGGGGAGGAGACCGGTGCTGTTCAGAAGGGATGGCCCCTGATCTGCCTGGGACTCAAAAGGTTCCTGTTAAGGAGAATGACGTTGCTAAAAAGTCATATCTCTCCCCAAGAGACTATGTGCAACTGACCTACCCCTCTCCTAGAGATTTTGGGCAGCCGGTTTATCCTTCACCTGCTGACCAGCTGGAAGAGCTGACTTTGAAGCAGCAGAGAGCAGACCCTACTGTGCTGCTCATTCCTGCAGCCTCCCCGTCTCCATCTTCCCCACCTTCACAACCACTTACGAGACAGCTCTCACAACAATCATACTGACCACTACCTAGGGATACTGATAGCGACAGTGAGGATGAGTGGGGAAGTAGACAAGGAGGCTCGGTAGTCATGCCAAGGCGGGAGTGTTCGTTGGAAAAGGGGTACTGCCACCATCGCCCAATAAAGTCTGGAGAGGCAGGTCCTGGACACTCCCCTCCTTGTCAGCTGATGGTATGACCGAGATAGCCTGGTCGGTTTTGGGAGCAAGTCAAACAAAAGGGTCTTGAGTGTGGGGAGTGGGCGCTGGTTGAGAGATTGAGCATGCCTAATGCCAGTACGATCGGGGAGGCAGAGGCCGAGGGGACTGTTGGTGCAGAGGGGGGTGCTCAGGCGTATCCGGTATTTGAGGCCGCAGCAGGATCCAACCAACAGGACAGCCGTAATGTAACTGCATGGAAGGTGGTTCAGGCTTTGCAGATGAGCACTGCCAAATATGGCCTGGGATCCCCGGAGGTTATGCAGATAATCCGTGTGATAAACACTGACCTGTTTGCTCTCTATGACATTAAGCATCTCGCTCAAATGTTGCTTCAACCTGTGCAATTTGGGGTTTTTGAAAGTAATTGGAGACAGATGGCAGACAGGGCTGCGATAGAGAATATGCAGCAGCCGCAGGATGATCCCAGGTGCGCAGTTGGAACTGACGCCCTAACGGGAGGAAATGCGTTCGCTAACCCAGACTTGCAGGCTAGATGGCATCCCCTAGTTCTGGAGAAAAGCCAAAAGATAGGTATGGGAGCATTGATAAAAACCATAGAGATGGCATTCCCAAAACCCCAGTAAGTGAAGATAGTGCAGGGGATGAAGGAACCATTTCTGCAATTTGTGGAGAAAGTTGCGGCAGCCCTGGAGAAACAGGTTGAGGGTGATAGTTTGTGACAGATATTGTGTAAACAGTTGGCCCAAGATAATGCAAATGAGGATTGTAGGAAGGTGATAGACGCCCTCCAGGAGACCCTACATTAACCGAAATGTTTACAGTGTGTTCTAAGGTTGGGTCTGTGGAGCGTAAAATGTCTGCCTTAGCTGCAGTCCTGAGGCCACCCTGGAAATGTGGACAATGAGGGCACTTGAAAGCTGACTGCAAACACAGGGCAGAAGCGAAAGAGGACCGGGAATGCAGAAGCTTCTTTTTGTAATCGATGCAGTAGGCCTGGCCATTATGCAAAACAATGCAAATCCAAATATCATGTTAATGGCCAACCTTCTGAGAGTTTGAGGAACAAGAAGAAGAGAGCGAAGGGGAAGAGTGCGCAGACACAAGCGCTTCCCCAGGGCACAGCACCGATGCAGGCTTAT
Source organism: Origma solitaria (assembly GCA_013397895.1). Classification (NCBI taxonomy): domain Eukaryota; kingdom Metazoa; phylum Chordata; class Aves; order Passeriformes; family Acanthizidae; genus Origma; species Origma solitaria. Next base: position 386,553 of record VZRL01005239.1, read on the forward strand.
TCAGCCAACTTAGCAGGGGCACCAAAGGAGCTGCCGGCGTGGATGTTTCCACTGCCACAACAATGACTTTGGACACTTTTTGAGTGCACAAGGTTCCCTTGAATGCATATGGACCTTTGGGCCAGGGACTGAGTGCATTGCTTGTGGGAAGATCGAGTGCTACTCTCTAGAGGATATTTGTACATCCTGGAGTTATTGATGCTGATTACATGGGACAGATTTGTGCCATGGTTTCTACTCCTACACCCCTGGTTACCATTCCAGAAAAGACTCGTGTTGCTCAACTTGTGCCCTTTAAGTCATTTGTTCCCAGGACAGAACAACGGATTCATGGAGATGGAGGTTTTGGATCCACTGGATCACCACAGGTTTTCTGAGATTCATGGAGATAGAGGTTTTGGATCCACTGGATCACCACAGGTTTTCTGGGCTAAAGACATCTCTGACCAACTACCGCATATGACATGCACCCTGACTCTGCCTGGCGCCAGCCTGTCACACGTTCGGCTTTGAGGTTTGATTGATACGGGTGCTGATGTGTCCATTACCTCTTTTTCTGCATGGCCTTCCGTGTGGCCATTGACTCTTGTGGGGTCAGCCATTGCGGGGCTGGGAGGAGCAACACAGAGTTATTTGAGCAAACAACCTATTCTCGTTAAAAATGAGGAAGGGCACATGGCCACAGTTCAGCCTTATGTTGCTGCAGCACCACTTGAACCTCTGGGGGCAGGACGTGCTGGCAGCCTGGGGGGTGAGAGTTGGAATGGATTTTTCATAGGGGTCACTGTGCAGAAGGGCACAAACCCTACATTGCCGTTGCGATGGCTCACTAACCAGCCTGTCTGGGTTGATCAGTGGCCGCTAAACAGGGAGAAGTTAGCCACCCTTCAGGATTTAGTCCAAGAACAGTTGGCACAGGACATATTGAGCATTCCACAAGCCCTGGGAACACCCCCGTTTTTGTGATTAAGAAAAAATCAGGAAAATGGAGGATGCTGTATGACCTCCGAAAGATTAATGCCGTGATAGAAAGCATGGGGACATTGCAACCTGGGATGCTCTTGCCTACCATGATACCTACAGAGTGGGACATTTTAATTGTTGATCTGAAAGACTGTTTTTTCACAATTCCTTTGCACCCTGAGGATGTGCCAAAATTTGCCTTTACTGTACCTTCAATTAATAGTGCTGAGCCTGTAAAGCAGTATCAATGGAAGATCTTGCTCCAGGGCATGCAAAATAGCCCCACCATTTGCCAATGGTATGTAGCACAGGCCCTATCCGGAATTCGTGAACAATTTCCTGGTGCATATTGCTATCATTATATCGATGATATACTGGTAGCGACACCGACTCAGGAGGAATTGCTGAGGATACAGCCTCAGCTACTTGCCACCCTGCATTCACACGGCTTACAGATGACTCCGGAGAAGGTGCAACAGCACCCTCCTTGGAAATACTTGGGAGTCAAAATTTTAGGACAGACAATACAGCATCCAAACGTACAGTTTCAAGATTCCATTAAAACCCTAAATGATGCCCAGAAATTGCTAGGCACCATCAATTGGTTACGTCCCTGCCTCAGACTAACTGCAGCACCGTTGTCTCCACTGTTCAATACCCTGAAAGGAAACCCAGATTTGAATTCACCTCACATCTTTGATTCCCGAAGCACAGAGGGTGCTGAGTGAGGTCCAGCAGGCTGTTTCCACATGACAAGTTTACAAAATAGATCCCTCCATTGATACCACTGTTTTTTTTACCATTCCAGATCTTCACCCTACAGACATCATTGGCCAGTGGAATGACCAATGGCCTGACCCTCTGCACATTTTAGAGTGGATTTTTTTACCTCACCAACCAAAAAAGATGGCCCTCACGTTGTTTGAATTAATTGCTCAGTTAATAATCAAATGTTGTCAATGGTGCTTGCAGCTTATGGCCCAGAACTATGAAAGAATTGTACTTCCTATACGACAGGAGTACTTTGAGTAGAGTTTTGCTACTAGCACTCCCCTACAGGCAGCATTGCAAAATTTTTTGGGACAAATTGCCTATCACTTGCCTAGTCACAAACTATTACAGCTTGCAAAATTGGTTCCTTTGTCTTTGCGTCCCAAAAATAGCCGTGTACCACTGCCAGGGCCCACGGTTTTCCCAGATGGGTCAGGGAGGACTGGGAAGGCCATTGTCACCTGGCAGGATGAATCTGGATGGCAGATGCTGGAAGGTTATGAGTCAGGCTCTGCCCAGCTTGTCAAACTAAGGGCCATAACCATGGTATTCCAGCGTTTTTCTCATGTACCACTGAACCTGGTCACTGATTCAGCTTATGTTGCAGATATTGCACAGCATTTGGACTGCTCGCTTTTAAGGGAAGTTAATAATGTTGCTTTGTTTTTATTGTTAAAGGCCTTGTGGTCTGCAATTCAAAATCAGGTTTATCCTTACTATATTTTGCATGTCCGAAGCCACACCACCCTACCAGGATTTATAGTGGAGGGTAACTCCAGAGCTGATAAATTAGCTAATCCTGCATGGGTTGCACCACAGCCAGACACAGTGGCTCAAGCTAAGGCATCACATGATTTTTCTCACCAGAGTGCACGTGCTCCGCAGAGGCAATTTTCACTCACGCCTACGCAGGCTCATGACATTGTCAACTCATGTTTTGACTGCCAAGGATTTGTGGTGCCTCTGCCTGCAGGTGTCAGCCCCAGAGGCCTGCAAGCTTTGCAACTCTGGCAGACGGATGTCACTCGCATAGCCGAGTTCGGTCGCCTCAAGAATATGCATGTTTCCATTGACACTTTTTCCTCTGCCATGTGGGCATCTGCACACATGGGGAAGAAGAGTCATGATGCTGTTGCCCATTGGTGAATGCCCTTTGCTGTTTTGGGGGTACCCTTGTCCATAAAAACTGACAATGGTTCTGCCTATACCTCTGTGAGGACTAGGCAGTTTTTGCAGTTATGGGGTGTAACCCACAAATTCGGTATCCCCCCCTCACCCACTGGTCAGGCTATCATTGTACGTGCTCATGGTACCTTGAAGCATGTTTTGGTAAAACAAAAAGGGGGAGCCCCCATAGAGCAGATTACAAATGACCTTGTGTACAATTAACCATCTTACAGTGCCTTCTGATTCTAATATGCCTGTTTTCTTGAAGCATTTTCTTTCTTTGCAGTCAGATGGAGTAGCAACTCTTCCTCGGGGAAAGGTGTGGGTAAGAGATCTGATTACCAACTGTTACAGCTTGGGAGGGGGCGGAATTTTTCCCCATTCTGTTGCTAAGTAATTAACAATTGGATACTCAAGGACAATTTAGTCCTTTGTAAGAAAACAAAGGTGTTG